>MU868345.1:433001-482957 GCA_036418205.1 Ostertagia ostertagi | reverse complement strand
AAGGGTACTTTGCTACCGTCCCTGATCATTCAAGTTGTATTTGATTCCTGTAGGTCCATTCTTGGATTTTGGTTCCTACTCACGCTACACATTTACTACACAGCGAAATCAGAGTGGGACAAGTAATCACAGAGCACAACATCAATGTATCACTGTCAACTCTGGCTTTTGCTGTTTCCTCGCCGCCGCTCTGACGCCAGAGGGACGTCTCCAACACGCGAACGCGTCCGCCCTGAGCTTTTCTCTGGAGCCGTGGTCCTCCGCTGTCCAGATGTCGCGCCACTCGCACATTGAGGCGCTTCCCTAAGACACTAGGTGCCAAGGACATCTGACAAACTCCACCAAGCCTGACATGGTCTGCCGACCAGTCGACGACATGTCCGCGCCGCATTGTTGATCTCTACCCAACTTCTCTACCACTCGCCGCGCTCACGTTACCTCTCATCTCCCTAACTACCTTTTGACTTCTTCGCAGGGTAGGGTAGAAGCCCTGTATTTCCTGTATCTTTGACGACTTTCATTCCTTTTTCTCTACATGCAGTCCATTCACCATCCTCCTTCATGGTGAGTGGAATTCCCACATTAATTTATCCTGATTCTCGCCTTAAGAAGGAAGACCATAGCGCCGGCGGTTGTCCATGTGTGCTATGACGTGAGGAGAGATAATCGGTTGTGCTTCAATCTAGCGTCAATTCATTGAAAAAAAAAGTTCGGTCTCTCTGGTCTTGGTCTCTTAGCGAGACCTTTCACAGCAACGTCCCCCAACACGATCGTTGACGAAGCTGCGAGCTTGAGAATCTTCTAAGCAACTTGCTTACGTCCAGTGAGTCATAGCATCGTCTATTATACAGTAGCGGTCAAAAGTCTTTGCTGGAATTCTTTTTCGGCTGTAACTTTTTTCCGCTGAATCAAATCAGTTTAAATTTGAATATGTTTTGGAGACAACCCTAGTTCACTTGAACAGCATATTTGCTTCGGACTGGGAAAGAACTAAGAGTGGAAAAAATCATTTCACTAGGAATTCTCGCGTATGAGCGAATTCCAAGTAAGTTTCAACTTACTGTAGCAAACATACAAGTCAACAAAACAATCTTACGCATGATGAAGAACACTGAGCAGGTCCAATACCGTGGTAATGATCTTCTGGGTCCGCTGAAATACTTACAAGACCTATGTAGGGAACCAGTCATTGAATGTACTGTCTGCTAGGGCAGCTTCCTCCACTTCTCATAAAGTTTGACGAGTTTCTCGCCCATATTCCCGGCTCTTATTTCCACCGAAGGTATCCCTACTCTTTCCCATAATGTTTCGATGGCGCTCGGGACACTGGTGTGAATTGTTCCCAGCGCGCCATGCTCCTTCACAGTGAAGGTGCGATCATTTGGTCGCTCTATAGCTAGAAGGCGAACTCAGTCACGTACAGTTCCATACGAGCGGATACGAAACTCCTTCTAGAATCTATGTGATACGTCGGCATTTACCACTTTTCTAATCCTGTGCAGTTGTAAAACTTCTTTTACGGACTACCACAGCGAGCCTCCGCCAAGTTTTACATACGGCAGTTAATTCCTTGGATCGAAACGTTTTCCACAGGACCCCACACATTTCTATTTCAGTCCCCGGCAAACATCTTGAATTTACTCTCGTAGGTCCGCAAGGCGTTGTAGCCCTATGGGGATCTCCACTTTAGGTGTGCGTAAGCCCATTCCGCCCCCGAACAGTTCACCGCCGACTGACTTCGCAGTATTCCCAATCATGTGAAGGGAGCGTATACAGCTGGGTTCTAGAAGGAGTTCTATTCACATGTATGACGCCCGCTACTGAGCTCGCCTTCTAGCATTAGTGCGACCAAAAGCATCACACCTTCACTGTGAAGGAGTGGCTTCGCCACATGGCGCACTTTCAACGAAAGGAACAATTGACACTCATGTCCTGAGCGCCGTCGGAACATTATGAGAAAGAGTAGGGATACCTTTTGTGAAATAAGAGCCGGAAATTTTGGCGAGAAACTCGTCAAATTTTAGGAGAAGTGGAGGAAGCTGCTCTAGTAGACAGTGCTTTCAATGACTGATTTCTTACTTAGGTCTTGTTGAGATTTCAGCGACTTCAGAAGATCTTTAACGAAGTATTCGACTTGCTCAATGTTAATCATCGTGCGTAGGATCGTTTTGTTGAATTAGTAGCTTTCTACGATGTCAAAACTAACTGGAGTTTGCTCACACTCGAGAGTTGCCAGTGAAACGATTATTCAATTCCTAATTCTTTCTCCATCCGAGACAAATGCGCAGTTTAAGTGAAGTAGGACTGTCTCCAGAACATATTAAAATTTCAACTGATTTCATTCAGCATAAAAAAATGTTACAGTCGAAAAAGAACAGCGAAGACTTTTGACCGCTACTGTATCTTCAGAGCGCTGAACAACGCCGCTTAACTTATCTAAGCAGAGCTTTAGCCGTTGTGGCATATGTGAAGCCAGGAAGGACTGCAGAATCAGAGGTGTACGTCAGAAGCTAGACGTTCTTCGCCTTAGCAACCACTTCCTCGATCTTCCTACAGTGCGCTCCAGAAGCATAAAGGCACCCCTGGAATCATCTGCTCCCAGCTACAATAAAGGTTTCAAGGCTTGCAGTCTACTTAACCACTATGAGCTACATATCCGTAAGAACAATGAAAATCCTGTTTCAAAAGTATAAAGGCAGCAAGTGCAGTAAGAGTTCAACAGCGAGATTTTCTCTTCCTTATAATTTGCAGTTCCGTGAGCATACTTATCAAGGGTACAAAGAACAATGAAGTATCTTGCGCCAGCAATTGCGTCTCGCGGCCGTTTGGTTCTCGAAGCAAATTGTCGCGTAAGTGCCGTCTAGTGAAATCGCGCTCGCTGACTAGCTTTCTCTGCAATGGGAACATATCACGACTTCAACCCGAGATCTAAATATACAACCGTCTTCCAACCACTCGCGATTTACAGTGCAGAGTGCCGGCTCGCGGCGAAAGTCGCAGAGTGATGAAGATAAAGATGCTGCGCTGGATAGCCGGAGTAGTACAGTTAGACCGCATCGAAACCATGTCATCAGATAGCAATTAGGTGTCGCTCGAATAATCGACAAAATGCGCGGAGCACTTCTCCGATGGTACAGTCACGTATTCGCGCGATTGAGGCAGTTCCCTTGAGATCGATTTCGACCTTGACGTGATTGGAAAGTAGCCGGGCATGCCCGAAGCGAAGCTTGTTCGATGCGCTGCAAGAAGGCATAAAATCGGGTAAACATCCACACCGATAAAGCATCAGCTTCGAGAGAATTCGCCTCAGTATTCAAAAAAGCGGACACCACCAACAAGCGGGACAAGCGCCGAAGAATAAGAAGAAATTTGCCGGCATCCTTAGCGAGGGCACACTATTTCTCCAATGTTCCTAGACTATTTGACTTTCTAGAAAGGGATACAGTCTAGATAGCATCGCGAAGTGTCTATAGCACACCAAAGTTCTTCTTATGCCAATTGCCACCAGCTTAGATCTGCCCTACCGTTTAGATCCAAGCTACTATGGCATACCAGGACAACTACACGCGGCGCTTCTCATTCAGGAACAAGAGCAAATTATCGGCGAGAATATCTTGCTTCGCGATATCCCCTTATATCCGCCACAAAAGCTTGAGAGAGTAAAGCACCGTTGCACATCGCGGAGCCCAGAGCACATGAGATTTGACATTAAAATTCTACGGCTCAAAACCACTTGGTATTCACTTGGACACATTTATCAGTTGTGATCTTCATGCAGCAGATCTTAATAATTTTTCGACGAAAAAGATAAACTGAGTTCAACAAATCAAAAGTAGTCACCACAATTAAGGTGTCTCCCTATCCTGCGGAACCAACTGCAGAGTCTGAATCTGCATAATGCTAAATCTCCGATATTCCTACAAGCTAACTCCAGGCAAGCTGTTTGTGGTGCTCACCTAGTGGAGATGGTAATTCTTGAGGCAGGAAGCGAAAGCTTATGACTGACATGGTAGGACTGGAAAGTGACTACTGCATATGATATAGTCCGCTCGAATGATATTTGTGAGCTCTCCGCTCTTCATTCGAAAATCTGGGTTTTTCACAATACTGCTGACACAGCCAGACATCTGGCCACGTTGAGCAGTTGTGAAGCACTTGACTTTCGCACGAACTTGTCTCTGGTCAAAAAGCTTATTGTTATATCGTCCAAATCTACTGAAAAAATTATGTAGTTTTGCTACGTATTGTCATAGAATCGCAACAGAACAGGAGAAAAAAGGAAAATCTACTACATATTGCAGCCCTCTTGCCCAGAGTGCTCTCAATCGCCAGAAACAGGGCACATCAATTAATTTTTTAGAAAATTCACTCGTATTGCTTCCTGAAATGAAGCGGACTATAATTCCAAAGTATGTTGAATTTGAACAAGAACGTGGCTAGCCGTGAGCCCTTCTAACTCACTCAAAACATATGGTTCCAGGGTATATACACTTCTTAATCACACTGCATATGTTCTCCGTGGAGCTGTTTCCTCCTATTCAGGAGTGTCCCCCGACTCAATGATTAATCCTTGTGGTAACCCTAGCATTTTACTGTATTTATCCAGACCTCAACAAAAAATCCTGAAAGGGTAGAAAGAGAAGCCTGCTTGAGCCCATTCGAATCAGGGGTTTCAGCCACGGAGTAATAGCGAGACAGCGGCGCTACCAGTCGCTACTTTCTTCTAGTACGCCTAAGGCCCAGATTCTTCTACTTTCTTGAGTCAGATTTACATAAGGGGAGGTGAGTGGGGAGGTCGAATTAAATCCCTTGCGGGTCAGGGAGTAGTACCTACGCGGCCATCCACTCAATTTCAGACTGCCACTAGCTTCTTGGCAAAGTTTTTCGAAACTCTTCAGATGGTGAGTCTCTCTAGAGCTCGCTTTCCTACCAGCGCTTCCATGTTTCTTACAAGTCATATACCATCTGATAGGAAATCGTCTGCTCACAAATATGTAGCGCCTCTGCCTTCACTACAGAGGTTCTGAGTTAAAAGCCTGTGAAAGGCTCAGTTAGTGAAAATCAGACGGACTGACAACTACCTTTAACTTTACGCTCGTTGAGCGGAATCGATAAATGGTGTACTGCATAATAAATCACGCTACCAATATACTAATCGAACAGTCCACTCTTAGGTCGCGGGTAAAGCCTTCCCATTTCTTGTTTCGGAAATCGGTTTTTCTAGTTAACTACTAAGCCAAGCGGCTTTTCATCTAATTTTTCTGCTGAAGGCCAATTGTTTTATATCAAGAACGTAGCATAGTCATACTTTCTGCTCTACTCAGCCACATTTTTTCCTTCAACTTTAGTTGACAATCAAGTCGAATCTTGGGTTTACGTCATTCGTCATGGTCGTGCCATGAGGATGGTATGCAGGATGGCACACATTATTTCGAGAAAAATTACACTAAAAGATGAAAAAATCAATAGAGCACACATGTAAAATTTAGTCATGACGTCTTGAAAATTCATTAATATTCCATGCTGAGGCTGTGGAAATTCTTGGGGCTGGAAAAACTAAATTTGAAAAGAAGAACGACGCAACGTTCTGGTAATCCTCAAAGGAGGAATTCACTATTAGAGTGGAGGTTCAAGAAAGAGTAATTCACCTAGCTAAGAGAACCGCGGACCTCCAAAGAACGCAAAAAAAAACTGACGCGCAATTCGTAGCAAAAGATTTGATTTCGGCGACCTATCATGCTTCAGGCTTGGCGCGGCCGGCGGTCTCCGCTCATCATCACTCGCCACAGGCCTAAACGCGGCAAGTGTAGAGAGCAGAGAAAAGTGTTGAGGAGGGCACAAAGATGAATTCGCATAAATACGCAAATCAGCGGGCAATGGAGGGATTCTATTTCTTGGGTTCTGGGCTGTTTCTCATGGTTTTTCTTTCTTTAGTTTAGCACTCGTCATCGCTAAGTCAATTTGAAATGGGTTGCCTCTCCAGCGTGAATTCGTCCTGTGAAGCGGAATGCTTAGAAGACGTTTTGAATGAGTAGGAGGTTCATTGGCAGATTTCTTCCTAAGCGTCTAGTGGAAGACATAATTAGAGCTAGTTCTCAGTTCGCCTAATTTTCGTCCACTGGGCCTTCCATTTTGCAGAATAAAAACTCAAAACCTTGAAAGCGACGAAAGGGGAAGGAAATTGCAGGTTTGTAGAGACAAATCTCTTCCGAACGATACAAGAAGTTGTGTGTGTGTGTCTCGTTCGAAAAGAAACTACAGAACTTATGGGACAGCCTAATAGAACTACGCTGTCTCCATTGGATCCACCTTGCAGTTAGCCAGCGCTATTTGTGCACAGGAGACCTTGTTCCAGATTTGCTGTGTGATGTAGTCATGAGAGATTGGCCTGCACTTCCCCTACTTTGTGGTCGCCCTTCTCTACACGATGCATCTAGCCCCGGCTTTTCCATTCGCCTCTCACCCTTGTCTTCTTGAGTAAGCTGTGTTTGTCTAAAGACTCCTATCTTGCTGAAATTCTTCAATAATAAATACTGAAGGTGAAACTACGATGCGCCGTACCGTAAAAGAGCGATGAGCGGCCGCGAGTCTGTGGAAAGAAAATTCTGTGTCAGTAACCAATGAATCGAATCTATGCAAGAGTCATTGCTTTTATCGAGATGGCGTATATCGAGTGTCCGATACAGTGTTTATCGACATCACCAATTCTTTTGGAGAACATCGTTGATTATCCAAAAGTTACGGTTAGGATAATCTCAGCACTACGTCTCTGCCGCCGTCTGATTTACAATTGGAGAAACACGCTTAACTCATAAAGGTACAGAAAAGCAAACGCCATTACTCACATTATCTCTTCTCCTGTGTGAATGCCTTTCAAGAAGGACCATTGCAGGACATCTTATTTCGACTAGACCTGTTCTCGCTCCTTTCAGATGCTTTACAGCTTCAGAGACGAATTTCTTTTGCTGTAAGAAAATTATACTTGTGGAGACTACATTATAAGGGTACCCTGCCAATATATAATATTAGGTTGCAAGGAAACTTCTGGCCGTTGCAGACCCTGAAGTTCAAATGTGCATATCTCGACTCAAACGTAACGTTTTCAACTGCAGTAAAAGCCTATTAGATCCACTCCTCATTGCACATTATATGTGTTTTATTGATCCATTCACTGGAAGTACTGGAGCTCTAGAGGCGATGCACTCGGCGAAGGTAGTTTCATGATCATGTTAGATTTCGTAGCATTTCTCCTTTAAGGACCTATCCAATCCGCTGAAAAAGGGTTGGCGAATAGGTGAGTACTTCAGCTAGTTCTTTTTTTGCAGAGTCGGTTCTGCGGTCGACAGCTGAGGTGTACCGCGGAAAAGAGTCAGTCCTTTATACCTGCTTGGCGCAAGGGTCAAGATCACTTCATTATATAAAGCAGAACTATGGTGTGTCGGTTTGTCGGTGTGTGTGTCGTTCTGTCCGTCCGGATCAACCGCTCACTAAACTAAACTAAACGAGCACACTCAGCTACATTCTACATGGTGCTGCCGGGGCAGCCGAAGTCGGCGGGCGGGGAGGGGGGAGAAAGGGAGGAAAGCGGGGAAGATGGTTAAGGGAGGGAAAACATGGTGCTGCCAGAGAAGGGGTATAAGCAGGTATAACACATTCAATAGTGAGCTGGTTGATAGAATATGTCATGCTGCTATTCCGTGGTTCCTCCCTACCCTGTGATGCGCGCGATAGCGGGCGAAGCAAACCTGGTTTTGAGATATTCCGATATCATGCAAAGAATACTGACCAACTCACACAGTTCCGCCAGTGCTCGGAAAGGTGCGCCTCCTGTAGACAGCGTAACAGGTAAAACTAACAGCTCTCTTCTCGTGCAGTTACACCTTTGCAACATTTTGTTGACCGTAGTCGTGATCGAACTACTCATCCGAAGTGCATAGGTTAGTGAGAGAAGTCCATTCTACATTGCATCTCACCATCCGAACAAAAAACAGGTCGCTTTCATAGGATTAAAGATTGCAGAGGAAGGGCAGACGGCCTTACGGAACCGCGATTGTTCGCGACACCTTATCGATTTTCCGTGGTTTATCCTATACAACTTGAAACCATTAATCAAATACGCCCAATTCAGGTGCGGTCTTCTCAATAGTTTCAAGCACATTTGTTTCTATCGAATGTATCACTTAATTTCTACCGAAATTCGTCATCTAACGATCACCCTCATCAACTTCGAGGATGTCGCCTTCCATACACAAGCTTTCCAAGGCTCCATAAATTATTTTTCACAAATGCGTTGCCAAACAAATGGCTTATATCATAAGCTGATCTGCCCTAACTCGAGATAGAAGAAAAGAAAAACGTGAGAACTCCCTTTGTGTGCATGTTGCATGCAAGGCTTTGGAAAAGTGGGAGTTGTTCCTCTGAATCGAAGCTTACAGCCCATTCGGATAGAGCAAAAAACGCGGTTTCTAATGATATGGAACTCGCAGCGGTATGCCAAAAATTTAGCCAGAAATAATGTCATGAAACTTAAACTATCGAAAACGGCCAGAACTTTCCTTACACCTCAATACAATACTTGTTTTGTAATCTTCGTTTCCTTCACTATTCTATGTTTAGGATGTCTGGACAACTTGCCATCCAATTTTAGTAGTGAATCATTTTACGTGGTGTTGTTCTGACACAGGATGCAAACAAAATGGCGCATTATTTGGAAAGGATCTTTTTTCCGCAGATATTCACTACTGAATATAAGAGCGAATAAAGTTGCCGAAATTCAAGAGTTTTACTCCCGATGGAACAGGTCGCGATTAGATCTTCAGAACAACATCTTCCTTGAATGAAGAGCAGGGTTTCCAAGGGACGAATTCTTGGCATTTACGCAAATAGAAAACACTCGAAAAGGGCGCTAAGGCCACCTTAACTGCATACCGCTGAGGTTTTAATCGGCCGCAGTATACCATGTGGCGGCCACTCTAGAATATTATATTATTAGAGCAATTTGAGGAGTTTAGCTTCTTCGGGACGCAAGCTTTATGCGAATTTGCGTTAGAAGGTGCCTGCTCCATTATTCATTGTGAGAAACACAACAATAAAGTCTGCTGACGCATTCGGTGGCATGGAAAGTAGGCTAATCATGGCGTAGGGCCGAAGGGATCACCTCAACCCCCGGGACGGGCCTACGTGCTACCGCTTGGAGCGATCGTACGATGGGTGGCTTGGTTTGATTGAACATGTTAGCTCTTAGCGTAATTTCATTGCAAAAAAGTCTGTCGGGCGGGAGTGGGTATGAGATAATTATAATAATACGAGTTTTTCAAATTCTTCGAAAATGTCAAAAACTTTTCTCATTTCTCAAAAAAAATCATGCTTTACAATCTAAGACACAAATTTCACTTGATACAATTTTTCTTCAGAAACCTCAAACACGTCTCCGTCAAGCTTGGCCCAAAGGACCTGCAACCCTAATAGAAATCTACTACAAGTTCAATTACGAACGGAACATTCTAGGTTATAGCTTTTAGTTTTTAGAAGCGCTCAAAAGCTGTTCATAAACGCACCCCGGACTAGAGTTAAAGGGCTCAGTTCAATCCCGATTGCTCACCCCATGGACCCGAACTATTTCAAGAGATGGGAGGTATAGATACAGGAGGGGGCAATGGAAAAAGGCATTTTGTTTCCACATTCAGATGGATTCAATCACACTCTGCTCAAATCAACCCGAATGGTTCCAACTTATTAGAATTGGAACAGCACATTTCATTTTTAAGGAAATTTTCATTGTGGCCATCCACCTGGATGGCATCAGAAAAATTTGCCCGAAACACGGCGCACTGGTCGAGCTCAATGGGGTCTTCGAAGGATCGTACACCATGAGAAAAATTACTGAAAAGCGGCTTTCGAGGAGCTTGCATTGTGGGAGCTAATGTCTAAACAACTGTCCAACATTGATTCGGTTCACGAAATCATGGAAGAGATCAAGGCAGAAGCTGTTACGGTAGGCCTCCTTGAGCATGTCGATGACGACAGATCACGTCGTAATCAGAGGAAAGTGAAGGAGGGTCTGCGTCTACCTATAGGGGGACATTTAGGGAATATTTCGCTAAGGCACTCCCGCCAACTATGGCAGTCCCTGCAAAGAAAAATGGCCGAAGGCGTCATGGGCAAAATGGTTTCTTTTCAGCCTCCTGTACCCTTCAATGCGAATGAATCCGAACCGATCCGATGACCTCCATGGGCAATCGATTCGGGTACAGCTAGAATACGGGGAACAATCTCGTCATTGAACTAGGAGCTGCTCTTCTAACGAGGGAGGAGAACATAGAGAGTTTTAAGAATATTAATAGATCAGTTGTTGCCGTAACGACTCGTGAAACTAGAAGCTAATCAGCTGCAAACCGTGCGATAGCTTATGCTACGTCCTAAAAAACAAAGAATAAATGATGAGAATGACTCACCGCATCCCATCCTTCTTGTCCAACGGTTCCAGTATTATCGGTAATGAACACCACGGATTTAGTTATTGTTTTGTAAACACAAGTCAGGCAAATCATGCCCTGAAATATGAAAAAATACGTCATATCTAGAATGTTTTGTGCTGCACAAAATGTGCAGTCTTCACTTAAAAGCGATCACTATGGTTGAATGTCATTCGTTGAAAGGCGGTCGTTACCACAACCATCGCGCTAAGGGATCGGCGGAGTTGCGACCGAACTAACAACTCGTTTCCAAAGAGTCCTGGAGACCGCGAAAAAGGTGGATTGAGTTCGTCAACAGAAAGGAGGTCAACTGCCATTGGTGGCTGGTAAGTGCGACGAAGTGGGCAGATGCAAACTTATAAATTAGTTCCGAGAAGCCCTGGAGACCGGGAAAAAGTGTGCTGAGTTCGTCTATGGAGGGGAGGTCAACTTTCCCATTGGTGGGTGGGGCGTGCGTTTAAGTAGACAAAGTTTGTCCCGTGATATTGCAGGTAGGTTGAAAGAGAGCGCAGAGGGTGGGGAAAGTGAATAAAGGTTGGCAAGAGAATGGGGCCAAATTTTATCGGTGGGCGCCACCGAGGATTCGCGGAGTTCCCCCATGGCGAACTATAAAAATATCTATGGCCCTGTTCCAAACCAATGCAGTCGCGTGTGATGCATGTGAATGCTTGCGCAGCCAAATTGATATCACTTTTAAAATCGTACCGGGACGTGATCGCAGAAGTACGACCTTTCCCCCTAAAATCGAGGACTTGGCACGGCCACTCTAAAACAGAGTATACGCGGATAATTTAATCAATAGATCAAAAAAATCCTGCATAGTAGTATTGTGAACGCCTTCTCTTGTTATCTGCGCACTTTCTTTCATCGCTGCACACTTGTGTAATCCCTACTATATATAAAACGCTATGTCTGTCTAGTTATTGTGTGTCGGGTGTGTTGTGTGTGTTCACGAAATTATAGCACGCGTCGCAGCAAATCGTTAGAAGTTGATTTTTTGATATGATATAGGGGGTGGGACGGGAACATATTTGCGGGGAGTCACCAAGCGATAACGACTGATAAGAGTAGATAAGGGTCGCTGAAAACACAATTTCACGAAATTCATAGTACACTTCGCAGCAGTTAATCAGGAGCTGAATTTAGCGCATGAATATAGCGAGTTGAGACGGAAACATATTTTGGTGGGGGTCACCAGCGATAGCGATGTTCAGGACTGATAGTAGCGATATGTGTACGAACGTAGAGAACACTTCACATAGAAAATAGAGAGCAGATTGTGGATAATGCGTTTCATTTCAATACCAGATTAGTCTCCGTCAAGCGCCGGGACCTTCCTTTCTGCGCAAGCTTTTTATCTCCTCGTATGGTCCCTTCCTCCTATGACACCAACACCTCCTGGGAGTGACGCGTGTGCAACACAATGGTGTTTCATACAGTTAGAAGGGACACAATAATGATATGACGGTAGGTTTTTCGCTTCCTTCCTCATCCTCCCTTCCTTCTCCACTGCCCTCCAGCTGCCACTGCAGCACCTGTGGAATGAACGGAAGTGTGCTAGCACAGGTTATATAGCCCTAAGAGTGTTATCACAACTATCCTGCCGCAAAACATTGATCTCAAATCCTGTAAGCTACCCGATTTGTTAGCGGTTTGTGCTATCCATAAGCTTCCTTCCACTCACTTCATTTTGCGGACGGACACACAGACATACATACATTACATACACGACGCACACACATACAGACATACAAACCGACACACAAAGTTAGCGCTTTATAAAATAGGAGGATCATTTCATCAGCGTTGTAATTGTAAACTCCAACACCTTTCGACCGCTACAACTTTCAGAGTTTTTGAGGATGAATGGGATGCTCGAACAAATATGATAATGAATACTGGGCATTCCGTTTTGAGATATTCGACCGCTGAATGACCTCGATACTCGACGCATGGTGGTTGTTTGCATCATCACTTTAGCTGTGCACTTCACTGCGCTTATCACACAGTGAGATACAGCCAAGATGGGCAGCCTATGCAACGGACAATAACACATTTAACGAAGCAGCTATAATTTAGCGGTTGAACCTAGAGCTTCATCGATCGTCATTTCTATCAATGCGCGCGGTAGCGGGCGGAGCTAAACTGGTTGCTAAATATAAGCTCAAGGAAAGAGGCATCAACTTTGGGTGATTTCAAAGGCAGGTTCCTTCAGAAATGCACAGAAATCCTCGAGGCACGGGTTGGGTTTGAATTTCAATCCCTGCTTGAGTATATCACACCAGCCGAGGGTCGATCAAGGGCCGGTTTGGAGGGAGCTGCGGCGCGATTTATTCCTGGATCGGATTTGCTGAAGTGTCGAAAAAAACGTCGAAATCTACACCCTCGATGAAAGCGTTCCATTCCTCCATTTCTCATGCTTTTCAACAGCACGTGGTAGGCTTTGACAGAGCTGGATTTGCTACTATCAGGCAGTATTATTATGCAAGCCTTCCAGTCGAAGAGATATTGTCCCTCCAAACCGTCGAGAGATCGTCGAGGATGTTTGAATTTTCATGGGAGTTTTACCACTTAAAAGGCAATATTTCTTTCTTTTGCAAGATATTGAAAAGACGAAGGCAAATATGAAAAGCGGAATGATTGCGCTTCCTTCTACATTGTCTTGTTAAGGAGATACTTGCGTCGAGGATCTATCGAGGGTGATTCTCGGTCGCTCAAGAATCCGCTCCCTTCTTCACCATTGCAGGTGCGATTCGTTGGCAACGCTCGAAATGTGTCTAGAATACATTCTTCCAAAATAAGCAATAAGAAGAGGGGCAATCGTCATCATCCACTTTGTCTGGATATAGGCCATGCATCCGACCTCCACTGAAGTTATAGAATCTACTGGAAGGGGTTATACATGCGATGACCTGTTGACAGAAGGTGCAACACATCTCGTAACCCTTGTAACCTAAGGAACAGGTTTATTTGTTAGAGACCTTTTAAACCTATTTTCGTTCATGTTCTAGCGTCCCTAACAACAGTGCTATTCTCATCGAGGTATTAAGGGCGAGGGAGCGGGCGGCATAGAAAGGAGGTGCCTTTGCAGAGTGTCTGCACATGTGACCCGTTCCTTGCGGAGATGGACTTTTGTGCTGGAATTGCTTTCGAATACCTCCTCTACATGAAGTTAGAAGAATGCAGCGAGTGAACCTGCAAAGAATATTTCAATCATGTTCTCTCACACATCTTCTTTTTCTGCTGTGCTACACCCTGTTACTCCTATCTGCACCACGATGCCATTCACGTTACTGACCCCCCACCATGACCCAGCCTGATAATTGCGACCCCCCTGTCGAGGATTTCCTCGACCGATATTCAATCTGACTGGTATTCTATAACACCTAGTTTGCTAATTGACCTTGATTGAACAAAACAATTCCTTTTAAGTAAGTTCAGCAGCCACCGCCATCTGGCCGTAGTACAGCTGAGTCGCAACAATGTGTTTCAACCGAGACCTTCAAATGAAGAAGCTTATGTGCAGCGCAAAAAATCAGCGTTGAGGCTTTCGAAGCGCTTTTTCCAAATCACATGTGTTTCGGTGGTAGAATTTTTCAAGATTCGTTGTACTAAGCACTCAGAGTAGCCTGCATTGATAGCAATGGTAAAAGGAATAATCAATCAGTGAGTTATTGACTAATTCAGTGAAGGGCTATGAACATTTTCACCTTTTTAATTTTATAGAAGCTTTTGAATATTGTTATCAATTTATATTTTTTTAGACAATATACAATTATTTCATTGCATGCTCCTCCGCATAACAGATTTGAACGTCAGCTCAAGGTTTATTCGTCTTTTCCCTGTGTCTTGATTTCGCCTATCCCAAATCACTGCTGAGCTCCGGGGATTGACGAAATAATAAGGTTCGTCTGAGGAAGGAGCGAAACGAACCATTTCAATAATTTCGTTTATAAAAGCTTTTTTAAGTGATTGGACAGCGTTGGTATTCGCCGAAATTCGAGGGTAACCCTTTTCCGGTGTTATACCAGTCCCGTCTTACGGGTTTATATTATTTATTATTATTTTATATTATCTATCAGGTTGTCCCATAATTAGTGAATCACTTTACATTCATTGCTATAAAAAATTCAAGAAAAATGGTTAAGGCGTCGAAGATGTTTTGCGGAGTACCACCCACATTATCCTACCTGAGCATTTGTTCAGCCCTTTTACACGCTGCCTAACGTGGCTATAGCAATTTTTCTAAAACTTATTTTTGAGCTTCCTCACTCATCACTTCTGATTAGCATCATTCAAACGCCAACCAACGTAGCGGATCAACCAGCAAATAGGCGATGACACACTCCTTCAATCCACGGTTCACTCTGTTCCAGATTTGGCTTTTCCATCTGAAGATGACCGATACTCCAACTAGCCCTCTACTGGCAATCTTGCTGCTCTACCCAGCGCAGCTGAGATTGGATCTGGACAAAGTAGTCGCTACGTGTCAGAGCATATCCGACTTGTTCAGATGATGGTATGTAGGGATTTTTGTAGAGTCGCAAAGAATTTAAAATATGGAATTTGTGTCTCACATGCTCTGTGGCCGAATCTCCCTCGAACACGATCTGATATCATCATGTTTCTTTTGATTTCCTTGGGTTCCTTCCAGTGACCGTCCTGCATATTCGCCAGTTCTGTAGACTGAGTGGAGTGTGCTAGCAAATCCACCAGGAGCAGTAGCCTAGCTCAAGCGATTCGGGAGCTCTGACACCAGAAGCACAACATCCTCTATGTTCGACACTTCTGAAGTGTTGGTGAAACAAGAAAGGAACTTTGCGCTGAGAACCACCGCTCAGTAATATTGGGATTAGTGAAGAAGGCAAACGTGGACAGCACAGTGGCAACGTGTTCAATTTGAAAGCAAAGCAAGACAAAGTCGGCTTTTTTTCTGAGGTCGTTCGATCCACCTTGGGTAGATTATTTATAAAAAGTTGGCGACTCTCAGGCTAACAGCTCTTTTGGCTTCGTTGTGTAGCACTATACTCGTACCAGCTAAGGGCACCTTCTCTGAGCTCTAGCACTCCTCTTCGAGAAGAAATTTCAAGCTAAGTGATACGACCTCAAACCCGACTTTCAGTGCTTCTTCGCTTAAGATCTCCCGTAGTTTCAGAGGAAAGTGAGCGAATAAATTCCCATAAACAGGCGATACATTATAGATGACAGAGGTGTATGTTTGGATGAGCAAGGACTTCGAATTAGAAAGAAAACATTTGAACTAAAAAATACCCAAAGTGATTCACTAATTATGGGACAACCTATTATTATTATTTATTCACTCTAATTTTCCTAATCTATTATATTCTACTCTCTTATGAGGCAATAGCTTTTCAAACCAGTGGTGATTATTTGGACCTTTAGTGCTTTGCGTCGACGGACGTTCTTTTGCGCCAATGGCGTTCCTGCATCCACTGACGTTTTTTCTGCGCCCCCAGGCGTTTCTTCAACTTGAACATTATCTCCTTTCTCCTTAGCTCACAACCTTTTTGTCCAATAAAATTAAGCATTTTCATAATTGTCTGTTGTAGCATATTATTCATGACCAGGTTTGCTCCGCCCGCTATCGCACGCATCATAGGGTAGGGAGAAACCACGGAATAGCAGCATGACGTACGCCATTAACCACCTCACTACTGAAGTGTTATACCTCCTTATACCCCTTCTCTCCGACGCATGGAAGCGCCATGTTCTCTCCCCTATCTCCTCTCCCCCTCCTCCCCTCCCTTCCAGCCTCCCCTATGTTGCCCCATTCCCTCTACCCCTCTCCACCCCCCACTTCCCCCCCCCGGCTCATCCGGCTGCCACGACAGCACCATGTAGTATGAGACTGGATGTGCTCGATCGATGTTTCTATAGCCGTTGTGGCTTTATCATGATCAAGACATCAACATCACAAAATTTGCCCTTCGTACTCCCTGGTTTTGTGAGCGGTCGGTCTAAACGGACAGAACGACACACACGCCGACAAACCGACACACCAAACTCCTGGTTCATATAATGAAGTGATACTTCATATCTATTCACAGCATAGTGCAGCACAATACATTTCGTTTGGTATCCCCGCGTGTTTTTTCTTTTTTCATAATTTTCTTTCTTCCTTCATTTTTCATTGTAACATAATTCCGCGCTTCTTTACACAGCCATTTACATCTGCAAACAGAAAGGCCATACCTCCTATTAAAATAAGGATTGGCGCTTATGGGGTTATACAAGTCAAAAATGGCAAGGGGGTCAATTTTTGGCGCCTTCAGCGCTAGTGAGATAGAGAGGAGAGCCATCCCCTGGGCACCAGCCCTGCCACACAATCAGGAAGACACCCCTCTGCACATGTGTTTGGATATAGGTCAGGAAACGCTCAAAAATCAGCTAATTCCTTCACAAAAACAAGTTTTAGTAAGGTAAGGGACGGGTGTGACCATTGCATACTAAAAGATTTTGGAAACCACAATAAGGGATGCAAATGTAACAAAAATGTAGAACATGCAGTATTACTAATACTTGTAATTGCATTATATCGCATGTGACAGGATTGCACATCAACACCTACAAGGAAGCAGATACAAACTGTAACACAAGCAATGTTATATACTGTTTGATATGCAATGGCTGTAGAATACAGTATGTCGGGATGACAATAATGAGGCCTCAAAAGGAATTGGGGAACACGTTACAAATATTTTTACACACAAAGTACACACACCCCTATATAACTACTTTTATGAACCAGTTTTGCTCCGCCGCTATCGCGCGCATCACACGGCAGGCTTTAGTTAATTTGAAAGACCCATGGAATATCAGCATGAGGTCCTCCACAACCACCTCACTACTGAATGTGCTGGAATTTTCCAAGTTTCGCTGGAGTCCATCGAGAATACGCGTGATAACGTCTGCAGCTGAACAGGCACATTTATCTCACAACTGTAAACATCCAGCATTCTTCTTTCAGATGATTTAGCGGTGACTATCAGACTACTGTCAATCTCAAAATTAAAATGAACTATGCCTACTAACATAAGTGAAGAGCTAAGGCTTCTCATTTATTTACATTCACCATTATTTAGAACACCGAAAGGATTAGCGCTTTAATGAGTTTGGGCTTTCTTGATAGGAATGAAAGTTATCATTTGCTGAAGACTTGATTGAGTTCGTGCAATAGACTGCTATTAAGGAGGCTGGTCATACAATGATACAATGTGCACGTACAATTACAAATAGAATTTGTAAGTAGGGACGTTCTCAGCGTCAGCGCAAGCCTAACGGAATTGACGACTTTTGCGTTCGGACGCCCCTTATCAGCCCTTCAGCTGTAACCACATTCAGTCACCCACCAACAATGTCCCCGTCCCATCCCACATAACACCTGTGAGCATGGTTGCTCTGGTGTCAACGCGAGCTGGGTAACGGAATCGACGACTTTTGTGTTCGGACGCCCCTTATCAGCCCTTATCACTGCTATCGCTTCCTTTCATGTACCACCATTGCCCCGGGACCACCCTTCATAACACTTGTAAGTATAGACGCTCTAGTACCAATATGAACGACAAAACGAAATCGGCGATGCTCGCTTTCTAGCCCTCTTATCAGCTATTATCAGTCGCTATCAGTTCCTATCACATATCACTTGAGTCCCCATGCCACCCCCTATCATATATGTAAGTATCATGGCGCTATCGTTGCTGTGACCCGAGCTACGAATTTCGTGACAAACACACACACAGACCTACACACACACACTGACATACTTATACTGACGAACTGACGAATTATATAAAGTAGGATATGATAAAGGAGTTACTGTAACTATACTTGAGTCTATGAGACCTAATGATACCGGTTTTCGATAACCAGTTTACTTGAAGGCAAAAGTCGGGCTCAATAAGGGGGTATTATGGCGACTGAAACCGAGTATTGAGATGCGAAGTAGAACGACAGTGGAGAAAAAACTGAGAAGACCGTCGACAAGGCCGTTAACAAAACCCTTTTTCCCACTTGCAATAAAGGAGGCCGTCTTGGAGAAGAGGCACGTAAAAACAAGTTCTCTGAAGATATCAGTCGTCCTATCGGTTGATACGGCAATCAACCTAGCTGATTTTACACGTTGTGCCAGCGCCATGCACCACATCTCGAGGTGGGCGGTCGTGGCGGGGCCAGGTGGCATAGCGCATAGTACATGCCCTGGGGCCTTATTACTTCGGACAAGTAGTACTTTGCGCCGTTCCGGATTTTTAGTGTGGAAACATCTCGACGGGTGCATAACGAAGTACAGGCATGACCGAAAGGGTTGGTTTGGTCAACTAATCCCGACCTTTGCCTTTAAGAAAAAACTGTTCTGGATCAAACTTTTAATGACACCATATCCCTTTGGTTTGAATGACAACATTAAAGTTACGGAAATATAACAAGAGTGGATAATCCTCTTTTATATAAAGGAAACCATCCCTTCTTCTCACTAAAAATAACCTAGGAAAGGAATAACATAGGAGCAAGACACAAAAGAAAGAGCAAAGGGATAACTTCCCAAATATTGCACAGGCTCAAACTCTCCATTACGGTTTGTGATTTCTTCCACTGCTCTTTGGAAAGTTATCCCTTTGCTATCCTTTTTGTGTCTTGTTCCTGTGTTATTTCTTTCCTACTACAGGTTACTCAGAGGCCTACGAAGAAAAGAAACCGACAAGATAGTGAATCTATCCAGGCCAGTAGACTGTCTATCCAAGCCAGTAGACCATCTCGAAAGAATTGACAAAAAAGAAGATACCTCATATTCTGCCTACTGGCTCATTTTCATTTTGACACAGTTAATGTCGAGAGTTCAAAAAAGAACCAAAGAAATACTGCTTAAGAATGAAAGTAATACAATTGAATGTGCACTTATCAGAATCGTACACAAATACAATAATCCAGTATCAAGTAAAATATCCTACTATATATAATCGGCTAAGCGGTTGTGTGCGTGTCTGTGTGTGTATGTGTTTGTCTGTGTGACCGTAACTCATAGCTCGGGCAGCAGTGGTCGTCAGGAGTTGGTTTCTGGATATGATATAGGGGGTAGGCGGGAGCATATTTGGTGGGGGTCACAAAGTGATAACAACTGATATGAGCAATTGAGAGGCGCTGAAACACAGTTTTCACAAAATTCATAGTGCGCTTCGCAGCAGTCGTCAGGAGCTGATTTTGGGACATGATATGAGGGTTGGACGGTAACATATTTTGTGGGTTTCAAAAAGTGATAACGACAGATGAGGACTGATAATTACGATATGCATACGAACGTAGAGATTACTCGAAACCAGATTGCAGATAATGCATTTCATTTCATTATCATTTCATTAGCGTTATAAGTGTAAATTCAAACACCTTTCAACCGCTACACCTTCTACAGTTCTTGAGGGTGAATGGGATGCTCTAATAAATTTGATAGTAAATACTGGGCATTCCGTCTTGAGATTACCAAAAATTATTTGACCGCTAAATTTCCTCGATTCTCGATGCATGGTGGTTGTTTACATACATCACTTTAGCTGTGCACTTCACTGCGCTTATCAAACAGTGAGATACAGCCAAGTGGGCAACGGACAATAATGCATTTAACGAAGCAGCTATAGTTAAGCGGTGAAACCCAAAGCTTCACCGATTGTCAGTTTCGTCAGAGGCTTCCGTGTCATGCGCGCGGTAGCGGGCGGAGCTAAACTGGTACAGTTATAACAGGGTATTGAAAGATCTTACCAACGAGGGATTATATAATTAATAGAAACTGCACTTGTATCGACGATGCAGTATGTAAATGATAAACATGATCACATTATAACAGGAGATTTAAACACAATAAAAGAAGAAAAGCTTGAAAAAATTATGAGCAAGGGAGCCAGATATAGAGTGGACACTGGTAACCAGACCAGAAGTCAAAAAATATGAAAATACAGTTAGCAAAGTCATTTCTTATTTCAAAAACAAGTGTAAGGCTAACACGCAACAAATAAATCTTCTGCAACTCATCAGTGCTTCATAGAGTGGAGACGTGGTCAGTGCGAAAGTCGGACATGACAAAGTTGGCCGTAACATAAAGGAAGATGGAAAGAGAAATGCTAAGGTTGACAGTACTGGACCAGTGGGGTAGGGATAGAATAGGATCGCTTACCAAGCTCAGAGACTGGGCAAAGGAAGCGAGTAAGAAGAAAGTAATATGGGCGAAAAAGATACGTGAAATAGACGAGAAAATAGGGCTTCAAGATAATGACATAGATTCCATACGACTACGTGAATCAACGAAGACGAGGACATCCTTACACTCAATGGCGCGACGATCTGGCGAAGCAGGTTGGAAGTTTTGATGGAGTATGACAAACGATGAATACGGATAAGACATGATACGTCATTTGTGTATGAATTGATTACGTAATGAAACTTTAAACTTCAAGAGAGAGAAAGATAACATCCAAAATAAAAGGGAGTACATACCATACAAGATAATAAAACGATATCAAATCAGCTACGTGTTGTGTCCCCTCGATAAAGCTAGTAATAATTATTGCGTAATTTGCAAAAAGTTCTACCTACCAAAATGAAGGAAATAGGCATTACCTATGATATTAACAACCACACCTGCGTAAAGGAAAACACCAATAATACATATGGATCAGCGCAATGTAACAACAGCTCGTTGATATTGAAACACAAGTCCTTTGTGTGCGAAATAATATCATCGCATTTGTAGATGCAGATCTACCCATCATATACAGTCGATATCCGAAAGTTGGGGTGGTGGGTCACCGGAAGTGACTACTCAATAGAATTTATGTGGATAAGCTGCTCCCAACATACATCGCCGGCTATCAGCAAAGCATGCTGGCAACACCTTATCCACTCTCTTCTATCAAGTGCACGTCACTTCCGGTGACACGCCCACCCCAGCTCACCGATACCGAGTATATGCTTCACCTAAACTAAATAAAAACCCTATTAAGTTTAGATATATTAAAGGTGCACATAAAGGTACCACTAGCCCAGAAAATGCACATTATTTTTACACCATAAAAATCGCTTCGTTAATTATGCTAGAGTAACACAAAACAGAAGATCTCAACAACATCACACGTCACAATCTCAAAATTTATACAGCAGATTTCGCATACATGTTTACTATTATAACCTGGAACGTATTCTCATTACTAGGAATATACAGCATCCCTTGAATTTTGTTTCAAGAACGCTGATGAATCGCTTGTCCCTAACAACGGTTATCAGGTCATCTATACAAATCAGTTTAGCTCCGCACGCAACCGCAACAGCATGTCATTGAAGACATCCGGTTTCACCGGTAGTCAGGTAAGAAATAAGTTGTTCAGTGAAATGCGCTACCTGACTGTCTGCTTGATACAGGCATTGGAGCACGGAGCTAAAGTGATGCCTCTAAACAACAACCATGCATCGAATGTCAGAATAATTTGGCGGTCGAATAGTCTTTGATGCAAATTATGTTTTTGATGCAAATTATGTTAACCAGTTTTGCTCCGCCCGCTACCGCGCGCACCTTACGGCAGGTTTAAGTGAAACTGAAAGACCCATGGAATATCAGCATGAGGTCCTCCATTAATCACCTCACTACTGAATGTGTTAGACCTTTCCCAGTTTCGCTGAAGTCCATCGAGAATATGTGTGGTCACAGCTGTAAACATCCCCCATTCTTCTTGAATTCAGATAATTTAGCGGTGAATAGGATTGCTGTCAGTCTCAAAATAAAAATGAAATTGCATAAGTGACGAGCTGAGGCTTATCATCTATTTACATTCACCATTATTTAGAACACCGAAAGGATTAGTGGTTTAATGAGTTTAGGATTTCTTTGTGGAAATAAAAGTTATCATTTGCCAAAGACTTTATTGAGTTTATGCAATAGACTGCTATTAAGTAAGCTGGTCATACAATGATACAGTGTGCACGTACCACTACAAATAGAATTTGTAAACAAGAACGCTCTAGTGTCAGCGCAAGCTACGTAAAGGAATCGACGAATTCTGCGTTCTGACGCGCCTTATCAGCCTTTATCAATTGTGACCACTTTACATCACCTACCAACAATGTCCCCGTCTCACCCCACATGACACCTGCGAGTATGGACGCTCCAGTGTCAACGCAAGCTGCCTAACGGAATTGACGACTTTTGCGTTCTAGCGCATCTTATATCCATTATCATTTGCTATCGCTTCCAATCATGTACCACCAACTACTACGTCCCTGGTCTGCCACACATAACACTTGTACAGGGTGCGCCAAAATTACGGAGACAACACATGAGCAGACAATTTGAACTGATATTCACAGATGCTGTTTTCTTCTGTCCTAGTTTTGGCACTGTGGTGTAGAATAGTTTACGCTTACCTTGTTCAACCACCAAAATCTATGGTAGCTGCAACGGTTGACTGATACTGACACGGTCCCTAAATCATTGGACTCCGACGTTGAGGGTTTTTGGCACGCGACAATTATCATCGTTTTGGTGTATACCCGAGCACTATCAGTAGATGCTCCAAATGGTACAGGGGACAAGGAGCTGAATGCAGTCATTCTGCATGAGAGGGGCCTGTTTCTGTGGCGACCACGAACAATCTAAGGATTGTGTGCGATAGAATTTGCAGGTAGTTGACGAGTTGGTTTCACAGGATGTCACGAGAGATAGGAATCAGTGGGGCTCTTTCGGACTTATCAGAGCCCATTGCTAACTGAGTTTCTTTTCACTTCGAAAATCGTTGTGGGCCTTCCATCAAGTAGGTCCGTTACGAGGAAAGGGTGGTTCAGTACTAGGCGCACTTGATGCAGAACAGATTTTTTCGACTTTGTCGGCTTAGACGGTGGTAGAAGCCAGCCATTTTAGATTTGAGCTCGATAGCGTACACTGTCGATTCCGTTCTAGAAGCTGAGGCTTGCATAAAACACATTATGTCCAGGTTTTCGTTGAAGGAACCACTCTAAAATGAGCTTGACAGGAGTCCTACTCACACACATTGCGTGCCACAGTCGATGGCTCCTCGATGTTTCTGAGGACCCGTATAAACACAAATCAAGCAATTTCAAAAATTGCATGGATGTTGACGATTCAGAATGGGACTGTGCACGTCACTGCATTTTTGTTTTGCAAGAATTGCACCTTGCTCATCCTAGGCAACTCGAAGTCGCTGCTCGTCCGTAATTTTGGGCGCACCGCACCCCTGTAAGTATAGACGCTCTTTTACCAATATGAACGGCAAAACGAATTTGACGATGCTCGCTTTCTAGCCCCTCTTATCAGCTATTACCAGTCATTATCAGTTCCTATGACGTACCACCTGTGTCCCCATCCCATCCCCTATAACATATGTAAAAACCATGGCGTTATCATTGCTGTGACCGGAGCTACGAATTTCGTGAGCAACAGACGTACACACACGTACATATACACACGCACAGACATACTTAGCGAATTCTATATAGTAGGATGGGAACACCCAGCACCGATTATCATGCTTCTTCAAACATCCACCGTACATACTTAGGAACTTGGGAAATTTAGCGGCCGAAAGTTGTAGAGGATGAGGACGACAACGCAAATGAAATGATATTTGAATGAGTGTCGCTGTGTTGTCTCGAATCTGCTTTCGAGTGACCTCGAAGCCCTTACGCTATCGTTGTTATCTGTCATTATCAGCCGTCACCACTTTCTGTCCTCCACCAAATATGTTCCCGTCCCACTCTCCACATCATTTATCAAAACCAACGCCTAACTGCTGTTGAGACCCCCACAGTAAATTCCATGAAATTTGCGTTCTGGCGCCTCCTAGCGGCTCTTGCCAGTCGTTATCCCTCTTTGTCCAGTGAAATTTGCGTTCTGGCGCCTCCTAGCGGCCCTTACCAGTCGTTATCATTCTCCGATCCCTACCACATATGTTCCCGTTCTACACCCTACATCATCCTACTATATAAGCGGTTAAGTGCGTCTCTTGGTGTCTGTTTGTGTGTGGGTTTGTGTGTATGTTTGACCGGAAATTCATAGCTCGAGTCACGGTAATGATAGCGCAGTGGTCTTACATATGTTATAGGGGGTTGGTGTTATCTTAAGTGGTATGTGATAAAAATGATAACGAATGATAAGAGGTGATAATAGCTGATAAGAGGGGGCAGAAAGCGAACATCGCCAATTTTGTTGTCGTTTATATTGGTACCAGAGCATCCATGCGTACAAGTGCTATGAGGGGTGGGACAGAAACATTGTTGCTGGGTGATTGGATCTGATTGCAACTGATACAGGCTGATAAGACGCATCAGAATGCAAATGTCGTCGATTCCGTTACCTAGCTCGCGTTGACACTAGAGCGTCCACAAATTCTAATTGTAGTGGTACGTGTACATTGTATTGGCATGACCACCCTTGATAGAAGTCGATTGCATAAACTCAAACAAGTCTTCACAAATGATGAGTTTCATGTCTAATGCAATATCAAGAAAGCCCAAACTCATTAAATCGCTAATCCTTTCGGGGTTTTGAATAATGGTGAACGTAAATAAATGATAAGCGTTAGCTCCTCACTTATGTAAATAGGCATATATCATTTCCATTTTGAGACTGACAGCAAGAAAATCCTATTCGCCGCTAAATTACTGAATCCAAGAAGAATGCCGGATGTTTGCAGTTTTGAGATAAATATACCAGTTCAGCTCCACACGTTATCACGCGTATTCTCGATAGACTTCAGCGAAACTGAGAAAGGTCTAACACATTCAATTACAAGGTGGTTTAATGATTACTTCATGCTAGCATTTCATGGGTCCTCCACTGTTTCTCTAGAGCCTAATGTGTGATGCGCGCGATAGTGGGCGAAACGAAACTGGTCAAAAATACAGTGTTTCGTGTCTTCAGCGAAGCGCGCTATGAATTTCGTGACGGGCAGCAGACGTACACAGAAACACATACACACAGACATACACACTTAGCGAATTATATGTATTAGGTTGTCGCTTTTTTTCAACCAAAAATTTTTTGTCCAACTCCTCATGCCTTTACACCATGTCATGTACCCTTCGAAAGAGAATCGTCTGCTCTACAAGATGTTATGTTCGTCTTCCACCACTGTTCCGGGGTTTTCAAATTTCAGGTCTGCGAAATGGGAGGCCCCGCCGACAAAAATTGACCAAACCGACCACTAGCTCTAACCTTATTTTTCCTGCGTAGAAATCAATCAATGATGTACCCTCTACTTACTCATGACCTCTCCTAAACATTCCACCCTTGGGTTGCCTAGAAAGGTTTGCCCTGTTTCTTTTCGAATTGACCGACCCATAAGCTATGACAATTTTTAAATTGAATTTCCTCTGAAACGCTATGTCTTATATCAGCTGGTGTATGTTTTGTGAGCATTTCTTCTGCTATATTCGCTTAATTGTTTTGTTTTAATGTTTATTCGGAATTAGCTCGAATTGTAGGTGTTCAGGAGTAAGGTGCTTTATCAACGAAAGTGACCGCATTTCTTTGAAAAAAATTATTCCTGAGAAGATGAGAAAATCAACTAGGCGTACATTCCCAACATTGTCATGACTTGTTCTTCAAATTCTATTAGTTTTTCAATGTCTCGGCCATAAAATAATTTCGACCTAAATCTCAGGTAATGGTGCTCGACCGTCGAGTTCTGGTTGAAAACCCTGGTCTGGAAATGGAACGACGCGACTTGTTGGGAAACCTAGTAGTGTAATGTCTAGAAGAAATCATGAGTAAGTAGAGGGTACATCATTGATTGATTTCTCCGCAGGAAGTATAAAGTTAGAGCTAGTTGTCGGTTTGGTCAATTTTTGTCGGCGGGACCTCCCATTTCGCAGGCCTAAAATTTGAAAACCCTGGAACAATGGTGGAAATGGAACATGACATCTTGTAGAGCAGACGATTCTCTTTCAAATGGTATATGAAATGGTGTAAAGGCATGGGAAGATAGACGAAAATTTTTTGGTTGAAGAAAAGCGACACTATTTATGAGATAACCTAGTATACCAATTGGCGCCGCACGCATTGCGCGCACAACACAGATCTGCGGATCTGAATTCTCAGCTGAATTCTATCCGCCCCATCATCGACGGCTTTCAACCTCTTTTTCTTCGTCAACCATTATCCTCTTTTTCCCGGTCTCCGGACTGCTTCCGGACAATAAAGCTCGTGGAAAACTCCGTCTACTTCGGTGCGTGCTCCGCCCACCATTTGGCCCCTTCCTTTCGCCGACCTCTACCCCTTTTTTCACCGGTCTCTGGGCCTCTTTGAACCAAATTACGACACTTTTGACAAACTCATGCTGCTCCGGTGCGTGCTCCGCCCACTGATAGCAGTTGACCTCTTTCCCACGCCAACCTCTAACCCCGTTTCCCCTATCTCTAGGACTTCTTGGAGCCGAATTATGGATTTTCGTCGCAAACTCCGCCCACTTTGGTCAAGTACAGCCCACCGATAGCAGTTGGCCTCTACTCCTCCACTCACCTCCATCCACCGTTTTCCCTGCCCCCGGGACTTCTTGGAACCAAGTTATGAATTTACGTCGCAGAATCCTCCCACTTTGGCCAAGCTCCGCCCACCGCTGACAGCTGGTCTCAACTTCTCCACCCACCTTTTTCCGGGCCTCCGGGACTTCTTAGAGCCGAGTCATAATTTTTCGTCGCAAACTCCGCCCACTTTGGTCACGCCCCGCCCACCACTGACAGCTGGCCTCCACTCCTCCATACACCTCTGTCCACCTTTTTCCGGCTCTTTAAAACTTCCCCGGCTCGAATTATGAGGACTTTTAGAAAGTGCTGTACACATCAGAGCGCCATTTTGGGCGGGCCTTCGCCCACGTCATGTATGTTGAGAGCACCTTAGACATTGATCCCTTGCACCTAATTGTTTTCTGCTCTGTTGGCTTTCTCCCAGCCGAGTTATGAAATTTTTCATAGAGTGCTGCTTTTTCATAGAACGTCCCGCCCACCGGGGGTGGGTCTCCCTAGTTCGATGTGACTTACCAATGCCCACCTTTACCCACTTTTTGGCCCAGTTTCGAGGTCGTTTTCACTGAAATTGAACTCTTGGTCTTCGGTACAGTTCATTTCGATGCACGCCACGCCTAATGTGGGCGGGGATTCGCTTAGCTGATGTGAGCTTTATACTTTGTGAGACCTTGCGCACCCGTCCAACACTTGACCCGGTCCCTCCAAGCGGATTCCGAGGAGCTAGGAAATTTCGTGACAGACATACAGACGACAGACGAAGCGCTTTATAATAAGTAGGATAGTAAGGATGGTGAATCAATAAATAGCAAATATGGATATTACAAACCTGCTGATCTGTTATACTTCACAGAATATCCTTCTATTTTACAAAGCGCTAACTATGTTTGTCGGTTTGTATGCGTATGTGTATTTATGTATGGTATGTATGTTGTATGTATGTAGTATGTAATATGTATGTATGTATTTAAGCTATGTAATGTATGAGTATGTATTATGTTATGATATTTATGTTATGTATGTAATGTATTATGTATGTATGTTGTATGTATGGTAGATTATGTATGTATGTATGTTGTATGTATGTATGTATGTATGTATGTAATGTATGTATTATGTATGTATGAGTATGTATATGTATGTATGTATGTTAGTATTATGTATTCTGTATGTATGTATGTAGTATGTATTATTATTATATATGTATTATGTATGTATGTATGTTATGTGCTTGTAGTATGATAATTTGTATGTATGTATGTATGTATGTTGTATGTATGTATGTATGTATGTATGTATGTATGTATGTATTATGATTATGTATGTATGTATGTCTGTGTGTCCGCCAACATGAAGTGAGTGAGAAGGAAGCTCATGGGAATAAACAAACCGCTAACAATGGGTAGCTTACAGGATTTGAAATAGCAATGTTTTGTAGCATGGTGTTGGATAAACTCCTTAGGCTATATAAACACCTACTTGGCACACTCCCGTTCATCCACATGGTGCTGCAGTGGCACTGGAGGGCAGTGAGAGAGGAAGGGAGGGTGAGGAAGGAAAGCGAAAATTCACGGTCATATCATGATTGTGTCCTTCTACTCATAAACACATTGTGTTGCATACGCGTCACTTCCACGAGTGTTTGTCACAGAGGAAGGGACCATAGCGGGGGGACTAATCTGGTTTGTTAAAAAGTTATTGTACATTTGGCAATCAATATATTCAATAAAAAACAAGGTTTACACAGAGAGGTAAGTTCAGACAAGCTATTAGCTGATCTACACTCTCGTCATGGAATTAGTTTTATTTAATACGGTCCACCTAAGACTTTCCAAAATCTCAAAATATCAGATGTTAAAAAAAGTCTCCTATGTGTACAATGTACTCGCAATAAAATACGCAATTGCCATATGAAACATCACTTTTCTATTTAAGATCACAGGATTTCCCATAATTTTGTGTAAAAGGGCACTCAGCGAACGTCCCAAAATTATCATCGTCCACCTCAACTTTTATCGACTTACTTTTCACTTCTGTTCCACAAACTCTTTCATTGTGGTACAACTTCACTTCTTTAGGAGGAACAGCAAATAAAGACTGCTGTTGATTTGAGAAAGGCAAAATTCGCAACAAACTGTTGAAGCAACGAGAAGCGCACCGAGATGTGGTCCAGATTCACCGCCATAGGCTTGAGAATTTCTTGAGTTTCGCATGATAGGAGTGTAAAAACACTCTAAAAGTCTATCATTACTTTTCGATGGAAATAAAGGCCGTGTTGCAGAAAATACTCATTTCCACCACCAACGGTACTCTGTCATCGCATTTTCTTGAGAAATGTATGCCTCAACAGCTTTCGTTTCCATGCATGTAAGGGATCCAAAATCGTTCATGATCGAAAATGTGAAAGCGTTCACTTGTGCGAGAATCGGGACGAAAACGGGATGCTTTTTGGCATGAAGGCTGCAGCGATGCCGACTGGAGCAGGTTCCTTTTTCCTTGCTAATGGCATGAGTGTTTGTCCGTCTTCTGTTTTCAGCCATTTTCTTTCTTATTAGTATGCCCTCTAAGAAGAAAAGCGCATTAAGGGAGTAATCGTGAAGAAGAAACAAACAAATGCAAAACATATCGGGAGAAGGGAACATTACTTCAGTCGGCTGGGCTGCCCTCATGCGAAAATCAGCCAGTTTTCGCCACGATTCCCTTACCACAAATGACGTATTTCACATTTTCCGATCAGGAAGACTCTGGGATTCGCTTTAATGCATTGAAACAATAGGTGTTTGAGCGCATAAAGTTTAAGAAGATTACGATGACAGAGCACCGTTGATGAAAATGATGTTATTTCTGTAACCGCCTTTTTTCCATCGAAAAGTCATGAGAAACGTTTTAGAGCTCTTCTAAGTCCATATCCATGTCCAAACCCTGGAAAAAACTTCAGCCTGGGTGATTCTAGGACCAATTTGGTGTGATTGCGTTGTTCAACAGTTTCTGCGAAATTTTCCCCTTCTCAAATTCCAAGCGTCTTTATTTTGCTGTCCTTAAAAAGTGATGATGTCCACCAGATGAAAAAGTTTCGTTGGAACAGAAGGTGAAAGTAATCGATAAACGAGGTTGGAGTATAATTTTGGGAAGTCGGCTGAGTGGCTTTTACAAAAATTAGTGGAGAAAGTCCTGTGATCTTAAATAGAAAATTGATGTTCAGTAGCAATTGCGTATGTATGATCGATACCATAGTCAATAAGGGAGACTTTTTTGTAATCGTTGTATTTCTTGAGATATTTGCGGAGATTCTGAGGTGGGGGACGTATAATTTACATTTGCTTCCGCCACTAACGCGCGCTTGATAAGACTGACCAGTTCGATAGCCTTACCTTCACCGCTAAATCAAAAACAGCTGCTCATTAAAGATTAGTCCGTGCATAGGCTTGCCCATCTTGTGTATCTCACTGCTTTGATAAACCGCAGCGAAATGCACAGACTGAAGTGATGATGTAAACAACCATATGCGTCCGTGCGAGGTCATTTAAGCGTCGAAAATCTTTAAAACGGAAATGCCAGTAATCCAACTATCATTTCTTATCGAGACATCCCATTCAGCCTCATTAACTCTAGAGGGTTAGCGGTCGAAAGGTGTTTTGAGTTTACACTTACACGCGATGAAAAGATATGAAATTCGGAAGCATTATCTACACATACTGCTCTCTAATTTTCTGATTTCAATGCCTCTCTACGTCTCGTACGCACCATCGTTACTATCGCCTCATCGATCGTTTCCTTTTTTCTGACCCCCCCACACCCAATATGTTTCCGTCCACCCCTATACGTTCCCTAAATCAGCTCCTGACGAATGCTGCGAAGCGCACTATGCATTCGTTAGATTTGTGTTTCAGCGCCCTCTATCTGCTCTATCAGTCGTTATCACTTGGTGACTTCACGCAAAATGTCCCGATCTCGCCCTCATATCATATCAAAAATCAGCCCCTAACGACTGCTGCGACGCGTGCATGAATTTCGGACACACGCACACACACAACACACAAACAGACGACAAGCGTTTTATCTATAGTGTGATGGACGCAGTGTATAGGGATGATTGCAAGTGATACATAACCAAACCAAAAATTGACATTACGTTCACTAGGCAGAACTGTGTATGAATAACTGAGTTGAAGAAAAACTTTCTAAGTAAAACTATAGTAATTATCTGGATGTAACAATAAGTACATAGAAAATAGATTACAAAAAGACTGTATAACCAAACGCATGAATTTTCGTCAAGTACTGTAGTTTTCACAATGACAGCGAATACTCTCATAATAATAATGCTCCGTATCTCATGATAACCCAAAAACATTGAGAATACTAACAGAATAGAATAGCTTCCATATTTGAAAATTTACGGCGATAAGCTAATTGAGTTCATAAGAGTGTTACTAGGAAATGGTTTTCATCAGGATTTTGTTATATTTAATATAGTTAAGTGCATTTATGAAAAGTTTATATGTTATAAATTCTAAGGGGCTAATAATCATAAAATATTAATAAAGTATTGAAAGGAATGCTCAATCAATTAGTTATTGACTAGTTCAGTGGACAGCTATAAACATTTTCACCTTTTTAATTTTATAAAAGTCTTTTGCTTAATTGTTATCCTACTATATATAATTCGCTAGGTATGTCTGTGTGTGTGCGTCCGTTTGTCACGAAATTCATAGCTCGAGTCACATTAACGATAGCGCAGTTGTTCTTACATATGTTATAGTGGGATGGATGGGGACACAAGTGGTATGTGATAGGAACTGATGACGACTTACAGTAGCTGATAAGAGGGGCTAGAAAGCGAGCATCGCCAATTCATTTTGTCGTTCATGTTGGTACTAGAGCGTCTATACTTACAAGCGTTATATGGGGTGGTCCCGGGACATGGGCTGTACATGACTGAAAGCGATAGCAACTGATAAGGGTTGATAAGGTCTGTTAGATTACAAAAGTCGTCGATTCCGTTACCTGGCTCGCATTGACACTAGAGCGTCCATACTTACAAGTGTCATGTAGCGCTGGACGGAATCATTGTTGATTGGCGATCGAGAGAGATTGAAGTGATAAGGGCTGATAAGGCGCGTGAAAACGCAAAAATCATCAATTCCATTACCTGGCTCGCGTTAACATCAGAGCAACCATACTGGCAAGTGTTATGTGGAGCTGGACGGAACATTGTTGCTGTGTGATTGAAAGTGACTGTAACTGATAAGGGCTGATAAAGTGCGTCAGAACGCAAAGGTCGTCGATTCCGCTACGTAGCTTGCGCTGACACTAGAGCGTCCCTACATAAGAATTTTTCTATTTGTAGTGGTGCGTGCACATTGTATGACCAACTTACTTGATATCAATCGATTGCATAAACTCAGAAAAGTCTTCAGCAAATGATAAGTTTCATTTCTAAAGCAATATCAAGGAAGTCCAAACTCATTAAACCGCTAATCATTTCTGGGTTCTAAATAATGGTGGATGTAAATAAATGATAAGTCTTAGCCCTTCACTTATGTAAATATGCATATTTCGTTTTCATTCTGAGACTGAAAGCAAGAAAATCGTATTCGCCGCTAAATTATCTGAATTCAAGTAAAATGCTGGATACAGTGGTGAAACGTATAAATGTGCCAGTTCAGTTCCAAACGTTATCACGGATATACTCGATGAACTTCAGCGAATCTATAAAAGCTCTAACACATTCAATAGCGAGGTGGTTAATGGAGGACTTCATGCTGATATTCCATGGGCCCTCCAGTTTCGCTTAAGACTGCCATGTGATGCGCGATAGGCAAAACTGGCCAATTTATATTCACTTTAGTCAATATTCAATTAATTTCATTGCATGCTTCTCTGCATGACAAATTTGTACGTCAGCTCAAAGTTTATTCGTCTTTCCCCTGTGTCTTTAGTTAGCCAATCCCAACTCATTGATAAGCTCCGGAGATTGACGAAATAATAAGGTTCGTCTGAGGAAGAAGCGAAATGAACCATTTTAATTATCTCGTTTATGATGGCATTTTCTTTCTCAGTTGAAAGTCCTGTTTATGTCTGCCCCACACTGGTATTGAAATCGGTAATAAATGTACAGCAGAATATGGGCCAATATATTGTATCCTCTTCCCTCGAAGGCTCAATGAAGAGTGAAATGCGTCTAAAAAATCAATAATTTGTACTCGGCTGGCTGCTGCAAGTCATTGTATAGGCCACATCGCATCCAAGCGCCACTGCGAATGTGCAAATGGAAGTGGAATGCGTGCCGCATCCCAAAAAGGGATCAATCAACAGAAAATGCTTTGTCCTTTTATCCAATCACGAAGAACTGGCAAATCACTCAAAAAGAATCAGGTGCAGTTGGGACAATGAGATCCCAAAATGAAAAAAATGGAAGCGGAATAGGAAATGAAATGAGAGCGGAATAGAGCTAAACTCACAGATGGCAAATCTTTATACTTGTTTGGGTTGGATTTTTTGATGTCACCTTCAGGATCGTCGCAGACACAGCTGCCCAACTTTTCGTCGAAATGTGCCAATTTGCTGCATACGTCGCTATCGGGTCGTGTAGGCGCATTTGGTGGATTTCCTTAATGCCACTATCAGAGCGACTTTTACAAGTTGATCGGTGAATTTCATGAACATCTGACAGGACAGAACAGTGTGAGGGGCGTAGAAATAAAACTGTCAGAATTACTCTTACACAATCGTGGAATTATTGCTATGCATAATTGCCCGTCAATTTCTTATGCCACCTCCTGATCTTTTGATTTTTTTCGAGTTGTGTGGTGCTGATAAATCGTCACAGCAACCATCGTTTTCGGCGTGTCTGAACACTCAAGACGGTGATACTTACCTATTGACCACTGCTTGGTACCTCCGCTCAACTCTTTTGAATTTTCTCCGACTTAATTAGCGCGCCAAGCCTATGCCATCACCTCGTTGTTCCTTACATGTTACCATGTTTCGTGCCATCTTTTCTAGCCACTCGGTACGCCAATTTTCTCAGAGAAATCCGCTCGTGTCGACCGAAAGATACCAGACCGATAGTAGGTAAGCATATGTGTTCTAAACTAACGTAAACTTGTTCTTATGAGCGTGAACGCTCGAGCTTGAGGGAGCCAAGGCCAGATGAACTTGACCACGTATCTAATGCGCCGAAAAAGAATCTAAGGGTCACTTGATCATGTCGTGTGCTCCGATTCTGCTCGTATCTACTACTTGATATAGTTTATCGAAAGCAAAAGGAGTAGTCGCTGAAGGTGGGACACAAACCTTTCTCTGATGAAGCGTTCTTATGCTGGTGCCGTCGATTATAAGGGTTGTGTTCTAACACGTAACGGAAGATGGGCGTCACCATGTGGAGCACGCCAAATCGCCCTCGAAGGCCGGCGTGCTCCACATGGTAACCCACAATTTTTGAATATATACCTTGGAAAGGAACTTTCAACACACTTATATCAACCAGTTTCTGAATTCCTCTCGAATGCTCGAGAATCTTCTGTGTGTGGTAGATAAGTTCACTGGTGCGCGCGGTGCACTTATCAACTTTTTGAGTAATGGCGTCTACATCGCACAAAATCAACATTTCTCGCGAGACTATTAGAACGCTCATCCTGTACGAAGTCCGTTGGAAAAGTCGGCGCGCAAGAGGAGCTCAGAATCAGTCTCGTGATAGACTAGGGCAAGATCTCTCAGGGGGCGGTATCGTGGTCATTCAAGTGCTTCGTAGTGGATTTTTGTCTCTCTACCGCCCATCTTGTCGTCATTCGCGCAATCGAGAATGATTCATCACAACCGCTATCTGGGCAGAGCATCTTAAATGCTTTCACAGGACGCCCTTGAGCTCTTCAGGAATTGGACGAGCCCCTAAAATGTAATTGATGGGTTCCGCACATTTTCAGCGGGTGGACGTCTGCAAATTTACTATTCGTCGCAGAGCAACGACGATAGACTGCGGCACGCGGCCAGTGGCGAAGACAGGTGGATCTGCTGTGCTAATCATACAAGAATAGTTTTGGAGCATGCGGGAGTAGAGATCCACTCTCGCTACTCGAAGTGGTTGGGAAAGACTTTGCGGAAAAGAGCGGCAACTGAATCTACTTCACAACAACGCACTTGTGCGCATGTCTTTAGTCTAGCGGCAGAAAAGTCTCAAGACAAAGTGGACCACGGTCGCCTATCCGCCACATTCGCCAGAACTGTACATGGACGCTTTTCACCTTCCCTGCTCGTCGATCATCCGCTGAAGAGCAAAGAGTTTGACGACCAAAAATACCGGAAATTCTTCTTCCAAGTGTTTTTTAAGCAAAAAGTTTCCCAATTTTTACATGTATGGTATCATTCAGTTGCCTAAAGGTAGCCCATTGATGTCGAAATCAAAAACATCTTACTTGGCATTCTGACACACGTAACGATTTGCTGTGCCAATTCATGAAAGTACATCCAATGAAGTTATTATGTTTATAACAGAAACAGGTTGAATCAAACTAATCTATTTATTATAATCTTATCATCTTGATTACGATGTTTAAACTGAAATTTTACCGATATTCTTCAATTTTTGCATATATTTGGTGGGGTGGTGAGCAAAGAAGTCGTTTAGTCTCCGTTTCGCACGTGACCTTAGACGGAGACTAAAAAATAAAGTCTCCTCTCTCTGTGCTCATCAGTAAGGACAGGACAAAGAAGGGAAAGGAAGGCAAGGAAAGGAGGACAAAGAGTTCAGTGGAATTCGAAAACAAGTCGAAAAAAGGGTCAAAAGTCATAGGGGTGCATAAACGTTGACGCGGAGTCCTGAAAGGCTAGGAATTCTATAAAAGCCTGGTCTGCAGTGCAATATATTGAGGAAGTATGATTGCACGCTCTCCCTCTATCTTCGTTTCGTTCCTGGTTGGTCACTTAGCAGAGTCGATATGGCTTTTTAAAACCTCATTCTGGAAATCGAACCGTCCGTGTGATAGCTGAGAGATTTTTGCAGAGTAATTTTCTTGGAAAATGCACTGGACTTATCAGAGATGAACTACAAACCTGGACGGGCATGGTTGGGAATTGAAACAGGGGGAGAATCCAAGTTAAGCGGTTGTTGTGCAAAGTACTTGAAGAGGACATCCGATCGCGAAAAGCTGGGCTGACCATTTTACCGTGAACAAATCCAACTATATTTTGGGCGACTCCCACAGAGCGGTGGAGACATTCATTCCTTGCTCGGCTCGATATAGTATCGTTGAACCTCTTTTTATTTCAAGCTTTCTTTCACATTGACGCTGATTCTGCTGCAGTGAAGAGTTATCGAGGCAGGCTTTTCACATCTTGAATTAAAGATTTCTGCCCGTAGACTACACATTTTCTAAGCGGTGAAATTTTTGAGCAGCGTTCGTGGACTGAAGTTCCGTCTAGTATGGCGCAAGGACGGTCTGTCAGTCTGATGAGCCTTTATAACGATGGGTCATAAGAAATGTGATGCCCATGCTCTTCTTTGATAAGCACATTTCCTGCCTACTTCATTGAATTTGCCTCCACGAATCGAGCAAACAAGTACGATTCATCTAAACTTCTATATAGGTTCTTCATCACAAATCTTAACACACATTTTTACAACAGGTAAAGCATTTGCAAAATAAACGTACAGCGAGCTAGTAACAACGGCATATCTGTGCATTTCAGTTATCCCCGTGCTGGCGACTACCCCTTCCATGGAGAAAGATACGATCCCTCGTAAGAGGGCCAGTGTCTAATTTTCCAAAGAATGGTCATCGTAGTGCTCATATCCGAATTGGTGCTTCAAAAATAATGGGAAATAACGAAATTTGACGGGTTTGTACTAGTTATACTTCGAGAAGACATGGAAAATGAGGACGTTGCATTTCAAAAGCTGTTCCTTCCTGATTCCCTTCGGAATTTTTCGGACCTCGAAATAAGCGCTTGGTAAGGGAGAAGGTACCGAAGGAAGGCGTCCTGCTACTCTCTTATTAGTTCCTTTTTTTTGAAGGCAGCAATTACGATAGACTCTGGAAGGTTTTAGAGGGGTGCTTAGTGATACGCCAAGGCGAAAAAGCAGAGAAATCCGTCAAGAACACGAAGAGTAGTACCCTAGTACCCTACCCATTGCCCCGTTCGACCATGGATGACGGCGAAAAGAAAGAAGTTGCTCAAACGTGTTAGCACAAACAGCAGTCATAATGCCAACAAGCAGAGTGATTTGTTCGATAAAGAATTATATAGCCAAATGGGATGAAACAGCCGCTAAAAGAAAAATGATCTCTCAAAATGAAAAGCCAACAGCAAACAAATCCAGATCGTTCAAACCACCAAATGAACTAGTGGGCGTAAAGCTTTCGGGGCGGGGTGCTTCGGAAATCCTGCTCAGCAACCAGCAGGGTGAATAACGGTCGAGGAATTCCTCGACAGGGGTCGTATTTGCGCCACTGAGATGCGAAAGGGGTCGTAGGACCATTCATCGCCGAATAATGGTGACTGCTTTCCACTCATTCGCTGTCATCCTCAATCTTGGTTTTAGTTAGCATAATGCGAATGCGAATGATGTCTTACAACGACTGGAGTAAAATTAAATGGAAAGTGGCGTTGGTCTGATGGGGGAATGATCAGTCTGACGATATAGTCGTAAGGTAACGCGTCTCCAAATGTATCGTGAGGAGATGGACAGCGACTGTCTACTCCAAATTAATGTACACGCTTCGAGAACCTATCTATGGGGAGCAGAATATGAGTTAAGAATTCAATACGGGGAGATTCGACCTTTTTGCTTCATCAAATACTGCAGCCACAAATGTATCTCAAAACAGGATCGGAAAGGAAGCAACGTAAATAGAGGAATGACCAGGCTATACTATGATTCTGATTAGTCGAGACTAAGAACACTGTTTGCACAGAGTAAGTTGTCCTTTTGAAAGACACCTTTCAAATGATTCGAGTGGGGTCACTGCATGGGCGCATACCAGAACGGTATGGATCTGCGTCAAGTGTATCATTTCAGGTCTACTCCAATTGGAACTGGTGTTTCCTAGAAGCATTTTTGAGCGTGCTCAACGCTGTTCCCTGCTACAGCAAGCGAGGGATAGAGCTTTCAGTGGCTTGGGAATTCCTTGACATTTCTCGACGCAGAATTTCTCGTTATTCGGGGGGACATTTGAAGAAATTTTGATGCTTATCGGAAAGCCTCAATCTTCTAGTTTGCAACGCTTTTTTCACTTCTCTGAATATAATAAATGATAAAGGAAGTTATGGTCTTCAAAAAGCGAAAACTCACGTAAAATCGCTTCTCTCGACAATTACTCGACGTTTTCAATTCTCGAGATAAGACTAGCTCGAAAAATTTTTCAGCACGGCTTAGAAACTAGAAATTCACGCTCTTCCAGAATCTGTCTTCCTTTTTTGAAATGATTGTCTTTATAGAATGTTAGAGCCCTTCAAATAACGGGTACATTTGACGATTTTTCCAACTACATTTGACGATTTTTCCAACGAGCGCGCTCCAGGCACAGCACGCAACGCAACCGCGGGCGGTTAGCGCCGCTAGAGCGCGGGACTGTTCAACTGTGTGTAGGCGGCGCCTCCTTCAACGTTCTAGTTCCCGGCCAATGTGGCCAAGGCTAAATTATTGGGAGGAAAGAGGGAGAAGCCACTCTAAGCAGAAATGGATTTAGGATTTGAGCCGTGCATTTGAGTGGCAGCGTCGCTGCCTCCTTCTCCTAATCTAAAACTAACATTTTTGTTGTAAAACCGGATATGGAAAGGTTAAAACGGGGGTCGTATCGGGGTCTGCATTATGGAGGGGGGTCGTAAAGAGGCGGACATTTCCTCGACACGATTTTCACTCTGGCAACCAGGGCACCTTTCTTCGTCGCGTCACACCACGCTTTCTTGGCAGCCAAGTATTGCTCTGTGTGGCGCATATACACTCCCGACGTAGCCCTTGCTTATCGCAATCACTTCCTTTATTAACCATTTGATAGCCATGTCTTAACATGAAACAGCACCACAACCACAGATCAGGAACGTTAACGTTTTCAGGGCTTTCACTACTTTCACAAACACTACTTTCACAAAAGTTTTTGGTAACTAAACAGCTCGTCATACCAAATGTGCATAGAACAGGAAGTCGTGCAATAACCGGCATATCTCTGTATCCTGATGTTGACATTACTGCAGTAATCCGAGGAGTATCAGCGCACATATTCATCGGATACAAGTCTGCCCAATGAGTATCGTCGATTTTCTGAAAATCTGTACATTGTGGGAAGCATATGTTGCAACTTGAAAAATAGGGCTATCACAAAGATGCTGTGGCAACACACTTTGTCTGAAGTCTCACCATCTTGCTCACCAGGTAGGAACGGTACCTTTACCGCATGAGACCCATGCCCTAAGTTAGCCAGTAGCAGTTTATTCTCCACTGAGCAAGTAGACTGCATGACCTGATAAGCCAGCTAGCCAGCGTTTGCAATGAAAATAAAACCTTGACAAATGAAACAGTGTGGGCGAAAATTACGGTAGCAAGGGAACTACTAGATTGTCCCAGAAATTCGTGCACATTTTTTGAATCACGCGCCTGAAGCTTCTTTATTGAATGAGCAACCCGGTCATGAAGGCAATGTAGGGTACATTGCATAACATAAGGTAACCAATGTCCTAATCTGGACTGCATAAGGTGCGGTTTTCCTGCACAAGATGTCAGATGAAAATCTTCACCTTCGCCAATGCTACAATTAAAATAGGATATTTTACGAAACGTATAGTTGCAGTATAATATTTATTATGATCTACAGCGAACAAGTACCAAGATAGGCTTAGCTTCCGAGGATGCTCGGTCTCTCACCATCCATGATCATACCTGATGTTTTCGGGCCGTTGAACCTGCATGCAGGCGAGATATCGATCTGTATCTACTCGACGATATCGAGCACCTTTTTATGGCGCCAGCCACTGGCGGGAAAAGTCAACGCAAGCCAACCCGGCAAGGTTGTCCTCCAGTTTGCTGAAGGAGGGGTATGCGCCATGTAGGTCGTAACGCTGACCTTTTGTTGACATGATGGAATGTACAGCGCGAGTAGCCCTGTTTATTAGTAAACGTTCAACAAGCTCAGTAACAATTAGAACGATTTTCAAATTTTTAGTTTCTAAGGAGATTAACCAGTCTGTTCTTGGACATCCTAGCGCGAGAGCGTGGCGTGGTGGGCTTTTCTCTTGCTTCCGGAGACTTCTTTCGTCTCCAGTTTACTGTTCTCTCGTTCGTTGTGTGACTCTCCTTATACTGCTGCGTCAAAGGAGGTATCGTATGTTCAGAAATCGATTGGGTGGGAAGGGAGTGTACTTGGTACTAATTCGCTGTAGATCATAATAAATACTATACTGCAACTATACGTTTCGCATAATATTCTATTATAATCCACAGCTCATAAGTATCAAGATAGGCTCGTTCAAATCAGCTTAGAATTGAATTCTGATACGAATCTCTTTTAGTATCACGACGGTAGAAGTCTCGAAAGGTAGAGGACCCAGGAGCTCAAGCTACAGCGCTCATTATTATCTCTAGCGACAGTCCCTGTTTGTATGCTTCGGAAGTGCTAGCTGAGCGTGTGGGATGAGCAGCGGACCCGTCGCCCACATTAGCTTCAACCAAAATCATTTTGATCCACCAAGCTACGGTGGCCGACGAAATTGGTTTGTGAGGTGAAGCATACGAAAGCAGCAGTAAATGCTCCTCACCGCGGGATTTCTCTGTCGCTACGAGGTATTGCTCTAATTTCCTGACGGGACAAAGGAGATCGTTAGCTGCGTATGCTTCGTACACTGCTGACTGAGGGAGACAGAATTTCCTGTTTTTATTTCGGTGTCTGTAAACAACACCCATCGATGAGCGCTTCTTTTAGGCTCTGCAAGGAGAAGGAAGCGATCTCAGATACCCGTTTGGACGAGCATCACGTTAATAAAATAGTTTGAGAATGAGCTGCTTTGAGGGTAACCGCAGATTTGGACCAAGGTTCGTGATGTATTAGGTCGTTAAGAAAGTTCTTGCGCTTATCGGTGTTTCGTTTTTGAATGCTTTATTTTGTCACAAATTCAACTAAGCTGCCAATGAGCTGCATGTGGTTTTGAAGAGCTTCTCTTGTTCTATCTAACAGCTAGGCTGGCTATGCTTCTTACCAGAAACTGATAACGATTGATAAGGGCCGATAAGGCGCGCCAGAACGCTGAAGTCGTCGATTCCGTTGCCTTGCTCGCGTTGACACCAGAGCAACCATACTTACAAGGGTTATGTGCGGTGGGACGGAGACATTGTTGGTGGGTGTCAGAAACTGATAACGATTGATAAGAGCCGATAAGGCGCTCCAGAACGCAAAAGTCGTCAACTTCGTTACGCAGCGTTGACTCTAGAGCGTTCGTAATTACAAATTGTAGTAAGTCGTAGTAGTACAAACAAAGGTACATGCACAATATTTCGATATATCCAGCTTACGTAATAGCAGTTGATTGCATAAATTCAATCAAGTCTTTAGCAAATGATAACTTTCATTTCTATCACGAAAGCCCAGACTCATTAAACCGCTAATCCTTTCATGGTTCTCAGTAATGGTGAAAGTAAATAAATGATAAGCCTTAGCTCCTCACTTATGTAAATAGGCATATTTCGTTTCAACTCTGAGATTGACAGTAATCCTATTCAGTGCTAATTTATCTTAATTCAAGAAAAATGCTGGATATTTACAGAGTTGTGGTCAATATACCAGTTCAGCTCAGACGTTATCACGCGTATTCCCGGTGAGCTTCAGTGAAACTGTGGAGGGTCTAACACAGTCAAGAGTGAGATGGTTAATGGAGTATCTCATGCTGATATTCCATGGGCCCTCCAAGTTCGCTGAAGCCTGCCGTGTGATGCGCACGATAGCGAACGAAGCAAAACTGGTGCTTCTTATCATTCAGTTGTCATTTTTTGAAGCCTTGAATAAAGCATACTCCAAGAGCAAATTTGCATGATTTCCTTTTTCTAGCTCAAAGCAGGCCAGTACGAAGAGACAGGTCAAAATATTATAGAAGCACTTGGCTGAGATTCGCAATAAATATGGTTTGAAGCAATTGTTCGAGAAGCTTTTGTAGGAATAGCGATAGCTCCAAAGACTGTGAGGCTGATGATCGGAGATTGGACAGCGCCAACGATTAGTCGAAAGTTCTGGTTGAAGCACGTTTGCACAAACCTATTGAGAAGGTTCTTTCCAAACTGATCGCACTTGCATTGTATTTTCTTGTTGTACGGGAAGACCTGGAGAGTCTCGAAATTTCAAAATGAGCCTGCCGCGAAGCTCACCATTTTAAAGCGTCGTTCGCCGCGTTCTAGCTTGTTTCATGCCATGAAAACGACCCGACTTTTCGATTACTTGCCACGCATGAGAAAGAGTGGATTCTTTGCTACAAGATACAAACCTCTGGTGAAGTGATCGACCGCGATCAGGCTCTACAAACTTTGCAAAAGTGAAACTTCACTAAAGAAAGGTTGAGGTAACTTTCATAAGGTGAGCGGCTGGTCTAGCTCTTCGGAACCAGGCGAAACCAGGTGGATCTGGTAATGTGAAAAAAGTACTCCTGATAATGTGTCAAACTGCCTTAGAACTCTAGCACATATGCTCGAAATTCTTCATTATAAAAGAACCAGCTCCTCCCTGACAGGTAGCTCGGACGCACATTCCGCAACCAACCCTGCAGAAGTTGGACAAAATTGGCAACGAATTAGTCCTGCAAACATCCTTTTTGGTAGACATTTTGCTCATAAATTGTCACTCTCTCGACTACCTGGACAGCTTCTCCAAAGAGTTATGCTTCACAAACCAACATGATGCGGAAACGACCTCCGCCGCGTTGATCGCCTCTACAGCTCCAATATTCTGTACTACCGGGCTGATTAAAAGCAGCTTTTATTGACAGTTGTTTGTGGATTCTAACAGTCTTTCCTCCAATCAAAAATGTTTCGATTGAGCCGAGATACATGCATTTGAAAATCAGGGTCGAAAAGCGCAAGAACTTCCTTCACGACCTAATACTTCAGAACTTTGTCTACATCCTACGTGGCCGAATACCTAGCCTTAGGAGAATTGACCCTAGAGAGACTTTTATAAACCGTACAACCAAAGGGTTCTATTCCAACGAGGTTCCAAATAATAAATCTGAGACCGTGGTAATGGCCGCCTTGTGAGACGCTACTGATGACTAGCTGAGCCCTTTATCCGCCAAGGTGGCCAAGAAATTGCACAAGGTTATATGGGAAACGGCTTCTCGATTGGATCTGTGTCAGAGGTACTCGTACCATTTGTTGAAAGAGGAAGCGTACTATCGTCGAGTGCCTGGAGCCTAGCTGGCCGGGAGAGCACTGATTGCCCGTTGATTACACCCAGCAGCGGCCCAGGATCTGGCGAGATCTTTCAGGCTAGCAACTTGAAAATCTTCTGCGACAAAAGAGGGTGCTGTTGCCTGTTTGTCGGTCAGTAAGGACGTTTCTCGCATCTGAGGAGGACTGGCGGTCGCTCTGCGTGCTTCAGGAGAAGAGGAAACCAGGATTGGCTCTTCCATAGTGGAGTCACGAGTATCAACGTTGCGTCGTCTCGGACTGCTTTCCGGAGTACTCGTCCGATTAGATTGAATGGTGGAAAAGTGTATTCGAAGGTCGCCGACCATTTATGCGCGAAAGCTTCTACTTTGGCAGCACCTGGATCAGGATTTAGTGAGAAGTAACTCTTTAATTTATGATTAAGTCTCGAAGCGAACAAATCAACCCCAGACCGGCCGAAATGTGAGAATATCTGCTGCGACAACAGACTATCTGAGGACTACTCAGCTATTTCTCTGACGAACGATCATGACTCGGTGTCAGCTTGTAAGTTTCGTTCGCCGGGTCTATGTGCTGCGAGTAGGCGTATCTTCCTCCCCCGAAACCACGACCATATTTGCTGGGCGAGGTCCGATTCTTTGCTTGTCGTGCCAATTCTACGCTTAATGTAGGAAATTGCTGAGGTGTTATCCAGTTCCAGGAGAACATTTATGTTTTCCACTGATTGCCAAAAGCTTGTAGACCAAAAAACGCTGCTTGTAGCTCTAACACATTAATGTGGCGAGTTGCCTCTTGTTCGGTTCACCTACCGCCTGTACCTCTACCGTCACACACCGCACCCCATCCCACTTTTGAGGCGTCCGTTGTTATAGTGATGTCTGAAGGAATGTGAGTTAAGGGGTAACTGGCGTAAGCATGGAGGTTGTCGCGAAACCATAGCATGTCCGCGATCGTCTCCCCCGTCAATGTTATCAGGTTTTCAAACGATTCACTGATTAGGGGGTCTGCGTTCGTCTTCACCTCGCGCTGTAGACGCCGAGTCATGTAGATGGAACAAGGTGATGCCAAAGCTATGAAATTGACACGTCCAAGGAAGGCCGCGAGCTCTCTCGCTGATATCACTTTTCTTTGAACAATGGACGAGGCTTCTAATCGTAATCAATCTAATTTTTTGAGAGGGATCCTGAATTTACCAAGCCTTGTGTCTGATCAGACCCAGGAATTCCAGCTCTTGAGTAGAGACCAATTGGGATTCAGCGTAATTTATGCAAAGGCCCAAGTTCTCAAATACTTCCCAGTCGTCCAAATAATTGAACACTCTTATTCCGCGCTCTCGAAAGTGCGCCGCAACTACGCGCATTAATTTGTTGTATACATAGGGTGCCGTTGCTAATCCGGAAGGTAGGCAAGTGAACCTAAAGAGTACTTAGTTTCACCAAAATGCGAGGTAGTTCCTGTGACTCGCTGCAAATTAATAGCAAAATACGCGTCTCTCATATCAATCTAGGCAAAAAAAAGTCTTACCTTAAAGGCTACATCTGTCACAGAGTGTAAATTTTCCATCTTGAAATGTGGGATATCAAGGAGGCCTTAAGAGGCTTCAGATTGATCATGGGCCTTGTGATACCATCTTTCTTGGAGATGCCAAACAGTGAGGACACCCAAAATTCCTAGTTTGTCGGAACCCTTTCTATTGCTCCCTTCTCTCTGAGCAGTTGTAGCTCTTTAGAGAGGGCTCTGGGAGTCGCTTGAAGGGAGTGGGTGGGAAATGACAGGCACGGTTTGCGCCCCCGAAGGGAATTCTATATCCTCTTATAGATTCCATAATGAAGGGGTCTCTTGAGAATCCTTCCCATGTCTCTATAAAATCTGCCAACCTACCGGCCATGCGGTTTGAATGCACGCTTGTATCATTTGTGATCGCTGTGCTTGGCCCCTGGGCCCACTGAAAATCAAGGACGGTATCGGAAACACCCCGAAGTGATGAGCTATGCAAAAAAGGATAAGAATGCGCTTACTCGTTCTTCATCTGATGCGGCGGTGTGTGGCCTTTCTCTTTTTTGCGCTGGCTCTCAGTTTCTGGAACGACTTCGTGATTGCTGAGTCTCCTGCAGCTAATTCGTCTCGGAGCTCTTTCCCGAACAGGTCCGGAATCAGAGTCTGGCGCACGTGGTGCACCATATTAGAGCCTGCTAAAGGAAGCCTGCGATACGATGGCATCGCTTTTCTTGGTTCGACTCCCAAGGCTTTGAGAAAACGTTCTCTTCGGAGAACGATAAGGTCCATGAGCGATCCTGATACAAAAGCGTCGAGGATCTCAAAATATCGGATCAATGGGCGGCAAATGCGCCGCCCTGGCCGTCTACGCCAAGCTTCCTGACTAGCCCGGCAATGTTGAGGACAGTGAGTAACGTCTCGTGCAGAGTACGCAGCTCCGGATCTTTGACGAGAATAGCACGATCACTATCTCGAGGCAATTGTTCGTCAATTGCCGGGACCTCTCCAAAAAAAGAAGCGACTAGGGGTTACTTCCTTAGCAGTGAAGATCACTCGGCATTATTTAGCGGCATTCCTGCGGCCAGAGAGTTGAAGCGTTTCCGAGCTCGCTGAAAAACAGAAGCTGCAGTGTCACTAACCGTAAAATATGGCAATAAAAAGAAATTGAGAGTACCCTCAGCCACGGTAATTTACCTCCGTTATAAACACTCTTATACGTGTCTTCTGAGGCACGGCAAGAGCGGGGACCTCGTCCCTAGCTGGACGAAACTCGTGTTTCTTAGGGATACGGCAATGCGGCGGCGGTGGGGCTAGTGGTGATACGTAGTTCTGTCCTCCTTTCCGGTCCGTGCTTCCTTCGCGGGAAGATGGGCCAATCGATCTGGACTGTGAGCGTGATCTTCTGCCCGACCTTCTTGAAGAGGCTGACGAGCTTGAGGACTCTGAGCTCGAGTGGGGGTGCCTGGACATAGAGGACGACCTCGAGCGGCTCATCTGAAACGAGTTGTTTGAACCTGCTATCAAGCTGTTCATAAGAACTCGCAAGTATAGAGGAGCGAAAAACCCAAGTTGCAGCATGGCTAAACAATGAAGAGGGCGATCGCGAGAAGGAAGATGGACCCGGGCTCTTACGTGAGTAACAACCGAAAAGGGTCGAAAGAAGAACCATAGTTGGCGCCTTGGGCGTCAACGGACGATGGTTTTCTAGTGGAGACCGTGAGCATACGCTCACCGAAGCAAACTGGAGGACAACCTTGCCGGGTTGGGCCGCGTTTACTTTTCCGCCAGTTCCTGGCGCCAAAAAAGGTGATCGATAGCGAACCGAGATACAGATACCGGATCGATATCTCGCCTGCACGCAGGCCCAATGATCCGGCAACATCAGGTATGATCATGAATGGTGAGAATATTGAATTGGAGAAGCTCTTTAAGGAAGATCATACCCTCTTTAAGGTCATTTTCGGTGACTTCAACTCCAATGTTGGCCCAAGAAGAACGGCCGAAGAACTTCACATCGGTACTCACGGAATGGAATGGAATGGGCAGGGTGAGAGACTGTCGGAGTTTATCACGTCGACCGACGTTATTCCTGGTAACTTCTTCTTCTTCTTCTTCTCCCTAGCGTTAGTCCCGCGCAGTCGCAGGGTCCGCTGTCTTTGTCAGCCGTCGCCACTTTAGTCTGTCCAGGGCGTCCTCCGCTGTGGCCATGACTTCACTTAGATCCTTCTTGATCAAGTCTCCACCTCTTCTTTGGGGCTCCTCGCGGTCGCTTGCCTTGTACTTCGGAGTCCATTGCTGTTCTTATCGGATGATCCCGTGGCCTCCTTAGCAAATGCCCATACCATCGTAGACGCTGTTCCCGTACCTTCAGCTGGACAGGGGCAGTCTGCATGACCGCTCTGACATCTTCGTTTCTAACTCTGTCCAGCCGCGTCCAGCCGCAGGCCCACCTCAGCACCCTCATCTCAGCGGAGTGCAGCTGCCTTTCGTGGTTCTTGTTCAGAGGCCAGCACTCGCTGCCGTATAGCATCGTAGGCCTGACTACCGTTCGGTACACCTTCCCTTTGAGCGTTCTGGAGCATCTTCGATCACAGAGGATTCCACTGGACTCCCTCCATTTCATCCATGCTGTGTGGACCCAAGCCTTCACCGCCTGATCGCACACTGCCATCAGCTGCCAGATCGCTCCCAAGGTAGCGGAAGTCCCCCACTCTTTCGAGGGTCTCACCGTGGCCGTCTACGATCGGCTCTGCACCCTCTTCGGAGCTTAGGAACTTGGGCCTTTTGACATTCAGTCGTAGCTCGCCTTCTGCCAGGAACTTCTGCCATTGCTGCCCTTGGACTGTAGCTCCTCTCTACTATCCGCTATCAGGGCGATGTCGTCAGCGTAGAGGATGGTCTTTAGTGGTCCTTCCATGAGGCCCTTCACCATGGTATCGAGCGTTAGGAGGAACAGGAAGGGACTTAGAGCTGACCCTTGATGCACCCCAACCGTGATGTTTATCTCCTTTGTTAGTCCGTGAGGGGTGCGTATCTCTGCTTTGGCTCCTTCGTACATGTCCTTCACCAGGGAGATCAGGTGTTCTGGCACGTTTCGTTCCCTGAGCGACCTCCACAGCACTGCTCGCGGTAGCCTGTTGAACGCCTTCTCGAGGTCGAGGAAGGCTAGGTAGCAGGGTCGGCGTTTTTCTCGATACTTCTCCATCACTTGCCTTGCGATGAAGATGGCATCCGTTGTAGACCTTTCGGGCATGAACCCGAACTGCTCCTGGGAGATCGCGACCAGCTCCAGCAATTTCGAGTCGACCAGTCGCTCGTACAGCTTCATTGTATGAGCAGTCAACTTGATCCCGCGGTAGTTAGAGCAGTCCATTGCGTCGCCCTTCTGTTTGAAGATAGGGACGGTGGTACATGTCCTCCATGCATCCGGCATCTTTCCTTCCACTGTTACCTTGTTCATGAAGCTAGTGAGCCACCTTATGCCGTACTCTCCGAGCGCCTTCCATGCCTCGATTAGCACCCCATCTGGGCCAACCGCCTTTCCAACCTTCATCCTCCCAAGTGCACACCTAACCTCATCCTTAGTCCAGAGTGCGATGGGACCAGCTGTGGCCTCTATCTGTGAGTCGTTCTTGTGGGGGAACTCCTCGTTCAAAAGCCCCGTGAAGTACTCTTCCCACCTGCTCTTGACTTCGGTTGGCTTTCTTAGGATGACACCATCGCTGCCTTTTACACTTTTCACCACCCTGATGTCTTTAGTACCGCGATGGCGGGCCTTAGCCAGCCTGAAGACGAACTTTTCCGCGTTTCTGCTTTCCAACTTCTCGTACAAGGCGTCCATTTCCGTGTTCTTCGCCTTGGCGACAGCAGCCTTAGCGAGCCTCTTGCAACTCCTGTAGGTGGCGAGGTCTTCGGGGCTCCGGGTCTTCTGCCAGCGCTTGTATACTTCCTTCTTCTGCTTCACGACTCGCTGGACCTCCTCGTTCCAGAACCACGCTGCCTTGTCTCCTCTAAATCCACCTCCCGTCTCGCCCAGGACCTCCTTCGCACATCGCAGGATGGTATCAGCCACGCTGCTCCAAGTCCGCTGTATTGGTCCGTTTGGATCTGGGAAACCGACTTCCATTATCTTTCGCCTGAGGTCATCCTTCTCCGCTTGGTGCAGCCTCCACCACCGATTCTCCTTTCGGTTCTTACCCTTGTCTTCTTGGAAGGTCTATCGCAATGTCTGCCAGGAGGGGCCTGTGCTGGGGAGCCAGATTTTCGCCGGATAGAACTTTGATATCCTTCACAGTTTTGAGGGTTGATCTTCTTACCAGCAAATGGTCGCTTTCCGTCTGTCTCCCTCCGCTGCTGTAGGTTACCTTCTGAGTCTTCCTTTTCGCGAAAAACGTGCTGCAGATCGTCAGATCGTGGGCTGTAGCCAGGTCCAGAACCCTCTCTCCCTCAGCGTTCCTCGTTTCTATCCCTCTACCTCCGTGCACTCTTTCTGAGCCTCTTCTGTCACTACCGATGTGACCATTCAGGTCACCTGCCACGGTCAGGTAATCATCTTCCGGAACCGATCTTATGGCTTCGTCCAGGCTCAGATAGAACTCGTCCTTATCACTTTCGGGGCACCCGGCTTGCGGTGCGTTCACGGAGAGTATGGTCCAGTACCCCTCCTTTGCGTCTATCCTCACAGCCATGATCCGATCGCTGATCCTGATCACAGCGGAGACATAGTCCTTGAGTGACTCCGCTACCGCTATGGCCACGCCGTTCCGCTTAGTGTCTTCTCCATTGTAGTAGAGCTTGACACCTTCCCCGATTTCTCTGGTCTTGGCGCCTTTCCATCGCGTCTCCTGAAGGCACAGGACTTGGATATTCCTGCGCGTCATCAAATCAGCAACCTCTCGGGACTTCCCAGTTAGCGATCCTACGTTCAGACTCCCAATTCGAAGTAGCTTCTTTAGCCGAAGAGATTCACTCCTCGGTAGCCCTCGCATACTGACCACAGAACTCGGGCGGGGGTTCTGCGGGTGTCCTAGCTTTATCACTGGTTCCTTTTTCGACTTTAGACATGTACATGGTTGGTGTGACGGGGGT
>MU868345.1:413796-432901 GCA_036418205.1 Ostertagia ostertagi | reverse complement strand
TCTTGCGGTTGATAGCTAGGCAGATGGTCATGGCTATCGAAGAGATCCTATCGCAATGTCTACTAGGAGGAGCCTGTTATACGGAGCCAGATCTTCGCCGGGTAGAACTTTGATATCCTTCACAGTTTTGAGGGTTGATCTTCTTACCAGCACATGGTCGATTTCCGTCTGTCTCCCTCCGCTGCTGTAGGTTACCTTCTGAGTCTTCCTTTTCGCGAAGAACGTGCTGCAGATTGCCAGATCGTGGGCTGTAGCCAGGTCCAGAACCCTCTCTCCCTCAGCGTTCCTCGTTCCTATCCCTCTACCTCCGTGCACTCTTTCTAAGCCTCTTCTGTCACTGCCGACGTGACCATTCAGGTCACCTGCTATGGTCAGGTAATCACCTTCCGGAACCGATCTTATGGCTTCGTCCAGGCTCAGATAGAACTCGTCCTTATCACTTTCGGGGCACCCGGCTTGCGGTGCGTACACGGAGAGTATGGTCCAGTACCCCTCCTTCGTGTCTATCCTCACAGCCATGATCCGATCGCTGATCCTGTTCACAGCGGAGACATAGTCCTTGAGCGACTCCGCTACCGCTATGGCCACACCGTTCCGCTTGGTGTCTTCTCCATTGTAGTAGAGTTTGACACCTTCCCCGATTTCCCTGGCCTTAGCACCTTTCCATCGCGTCTCCTGAAGGCATAGGACTTGGATATTCCTGCGCGTCATCAGATCAGCAACCTCTCGGGACTTCCCAGTTAGCGATCCTACGTTCAGAGTCCCAATTCGAACTAGCTTCTTTGGCCGAGGCCGTTCACTCCTCGGTAGCCCTCGCATACTGACCACAGAACTCGGGCGGGGGTTCTGCGCGCCACTTCCGGGTGACGTCCTAGCTTTATCACTGATTCTTTTTCGACTTTAGACATTGTTGTGACTGGGGTCTTCATCAGCCGGCCTGTCAACCTGGGCCTGACGCTGGTACTAGAACCATTTTTGCAATTTTTGCAAGGCATGGTTTAAGCCTCGGCAGGGATCGAACTCGCGGTTTTTCAGAGGTGCAGACATGAGTCTAACCTCTTAACCACTCGGCTATCCCTGCCCGCCACCCATGGTAACTCACAGTTCCAAAAGCCCCCTCACCTTCGCTGGACTTGGGAGTCACCTGATGGACAGTTCCATAACGAGATAGACCACATCATCTTCAATCGAAGGTTTTGCCTGACCGACGTCGCTGTTGTTCCGAAGTTCTACACGGGATCGGACCATCGTCTCCTCCGCGCAAATTCCACTTTTCGATGCGTGTTGAGAGAGCAGCAAAGTTCAGGAAGCGAAGCCCCAGGACAGTCATCAACTGGGATCACTTCACTTCTCTTGTCAGCTTATGGGAGGATTCCGTTATCGAAAACATCGACGAGGAATATCATCGGCGTTGAACACCTTCACGATTGTGGCAGGAAGGCAGAGAGTTTGAAAGTCACCAAGGGACGTCTGTCTACGGAAACTCTCGAGCTGATACGCCAACGTGGAGCCGCACGAGCTGCAGGCAATCACCGACTCACGTCCGAGCTTGCGAAGCTATGCAGAGAGGCGATAAAGGAAGATCTCAAGGAGCGAAGAGCAGCAGTATTAGCTGAAGCAGCAGAGGCTGGGAGGAGCATCCGCAATGCCCGCCGAAGCTTTGCCAGCTACAAGACCAAGATGACCTGCCTCCGACGTCCGGATGGAACAGTTACTGCATCCCGAAGGGCAATGGAGAAAGTCATCCACGACTTCTACTCGGATCTCTTCGATAGCCATGTCCATCTGCCCACTTATCAACTGCAACAGGATGGATACGTCGTCCCCTCAGTTCTCTCTTCCGAAGTCCGACACGCCATCAAGTCGGTGAAGAATCGTACAGCACCCGGTCTCGACAGGGTCAAACCGGAACATCTGAAGAATGCGCCGCCAGTTATCATCAAAACTCTGGCTCGACTCTTCACGCGCTACCTGTCGGAATGCAAGGTACCCACTCCGTGGAAAACCAGCAGGACCGTGTTGCTGTACAAGAAGGGAGACCTGGACGACATTGGCAACTATCGCCCAATCTGCCTGCTGTCTGTAATCTACAAGCTATTCACTCGAGTCATCCTCAACAGGATCGGCAGAAATACTAGATGAAGGACAGCCATGCGAGCAAGCAGGGTTTCGAAGAGGGTTCAGCACGATCGACCATATCCACACGGTTACAAGACTCATTGAAGTTTCACGAGAGTACAAGATGCCGCTTTGTCTCACGTTCATCGACTTGAAGAAGGCCTTCGACTCTGTGGAGACAGAAGCGGTCATCGAAGCCTTGGACAACCAGGGCGTCCCTACTCAGTACATCAAGATTCTTCGTGAGCTCTACAGCAACTTTACGACCAGATCTCACCATTCTACAAGGAGGTCATCATCGACGTCAAGAGAGGGGTTCGACAGGGCGACACCATCTCGCCCAAACTCTTCAGCGCCGCTCTCGAGAACGTCATGCGTCAACTGGAATGGGAAGACATGGGAGTGAAGGTCGACGGCCGGCAACTACACCACCTTCGTTTTGCTGACGACATCGTTCTTATAACGCCGAACATCGAGCAAGCGGAGCGAATGCTGGCTGATTTCGACTGCGCCTGTGGTAAGGTTGGTCTACAGCTGAACCTAACGAAGACGATGTTTATGAGAAACGGATTGGTTCCTGATGCCCCATTCACGCTCAACGGAACGAACATCACCGAATGCTCCAGCTACGTGTACCTAGGTCGGGAAATCAATATGATGAACGATCTAGCTCCAGAGCTGAGCAGGAGGAAACGAGCGGCTTGGGGAGCGTACAAGAACATCGAGGGAGTAGTGAAGAAGACGAAGAACATCCGGCTCCGTGCCCACCTCTTCGATTCCGCTGTCCTTCCTGCCCTAACCTACGCCTCAGAGACTTGGACTCTGCGCAGGCAGGACGAGCATGCGGTCAGCGTTATCCAACGCGCTGTCGAGAGGACGATGCTAGGAGTAACCCTATACACGCAAGTGCAGAGGGGAATCCGGAGTTCGGAACTACGCCAACGATCGAAGATCAGGGACGCTGCCGTTTTCGCCAAGGAATCGATACTTCAGTACATCAAGATTCTTCGTGAGCTCTACAGCAACTTTACGACCAGAATCTCACCATTCTACAAGGAGGTCATCATCGACGTCAAGAGAGGGGTTCCGACAGGGCGACACCATCTCGCCCAAACTCTTCAGCGCCGCTCTCGAGAACGTCATGCGTCAACTGGAATGGGAAGACATGGGAGTGAAGGTCGACGGCCGGCAACTACACCACCTTCGTTTTGCTGACGACATCGTTCTTATAACGCCGAACATCGAGCAAGCAGAGCGAATGCTGGCTGATTTCGACTGCGCCTGTGGTAAGGTCGGTCTACAGCTGAACCTAACGAAGACGATGTTTATGAGAAAACGGATTGGTTTCTGATGCCCCATTCACGCTCAACGGAACGAACATCACCGAATGCTCCAGCTACGTGTACCTAGGTCGGGAAATCAATATGATGAACGATCTAGCTCCAGAGCTGAGCAGGAGGAAACGAGCGGCTTGGGGAGCGTACAAGAACATCGAGGGAGTAGTGAAGAAGACGAAGAACATCCGGCTCCGTGCCCACCTCTTCGATTCCGCTGTCCTTCCTGCCCTAACCTACGCCTCAGAGACTTGGACTCTGCGCAGGCAGGACGAGCATGCGGTCAGCGTTATCCAACGCGCTGTCGAGAGGACGATGCTAGGAGTAACCCTATACACGCAAGTGCAGAGGGGAATCCGGAGTTCCGAACTACGCCAACGATCGAAGATCAGGGACGCTGCCGTTTTCGCCAAGGAATCGAAGATAAGGTGGGCCGGACACGTCATGCGATTTTGCGATGACCGTTGGACCAGAGCGGTTACCGACTGGATCCCTCGGGACGTCAAACGAACACCTGGACGACCGCCGGCCCGATGGTCAGACTTCTTCACGAAAGCTCTGAACGAAAGGAATGAAGGACTTCGTGTCCCTCGAGCGAGGAGGATCCACTGGACCACTCTAGCACGGGACGAATGGAGACGTTGCTGGCGCCCGCTCGAGCAATTCGACGATCAACGGAACGGCAGGTGACAGGTGATTTCTTGACTGGAGTCACTTCTGATGTCTGATCTGCACTCGATTTTCGTGTTGCCAAATAGAGTACCTCTTCCACGAGTTTGACCGGCCAGCTCTTATCTTGAGTCTTTCGCTTGGTCACAAGTTATGCAATTTCGGCTCGAAGCCGGCGTGATCGCTTCCTTCAGCAAATATAGCACAGTACCTATTATCAGCAATTTGACCATCACTATCAGTTACATGAAGCCAATGATTCGCCGGAGAATATTTGCCATGCCAGAAGTTCGTCGCTCTCAAGCAGAAGAGCCAGTGAAGTCACATTTAAGTTCTTACTCGAATCAAATTTTATGCAAGCAATATGATGCTTATCAAATAGCGGTCGGTCTGTGAAAGGAGCTTGATCACCACTGCATGGTGAATGTGGTAATACTTCAAACCTATTTTCGAGATTTAGGTTTGCTTCATTTTCGAACACATAGTCTAGGTTCGTGAAAAACTTCATTGCATTTTGGATGTATTACTAGGGGTTTCCTAAGAGTTTCGGGTGTTGATTCCAGGGTACTTGCTATGCTTGCTAGTCACAAGGCCGGAGCTAGGAAGAAATCCCCGTATATAGGCCAAATACATGAACGCCTAACCGCATGATGTGATATCACCTTCTGATCGATTCAACCTTTAGTACTTCAGCGAGTTGATTAGAATGGAACAACCACTTCTCATATGCAGTAGCGACGTTATTCAGTCACTGCGAGGGGGTGATTTAAATGGAAGATGTTGAGCAATTCAGTTTTGCACTCTTGTAATTGGATTTCAGTTCACAAGTATTTCTTTATTCGAGCTAAACAAAGTTCCAGTGACAGACCACACAGCAGGGTGAAAATCGTGTCGAGGACGTAGTCTCCTAGACGATCACCCCCCTCACATCGGACTTAGATACGACCCCTCTGACCTTGATGTGAATAAGCGAGTTCCATTAATGTACAGCAAAGCATTCAGTTGCAGCGCGGTTTGTCCGTGGGTCAGATTTGCCGAAACCCCGCTCGAAACCGTCGAAATCTACACTCTCGATGAAAAGGTTCCATTCCCCATTTCACAACCTTTGGAGCAGTATGTGGTAGGGTTAGATAGAGCTGGATTTGCTACTACCAGGCAATATTGAAATTGATCTAAAATCTTTACATTCGAAGAGATAGGGTCTCTCAAATTTTGTCGAGGGAGCGTCGAGGATTTTGAGTTTTTCGTGCGAGTTTTTGCTACTTAAAAGCTACTTACTTTTTGCTACCTACTTCATTGTCTAGTTGAGGAGATATTTGCGTCGAGGATCTATCGAGGATGATTCTCGGCCGCTCAAAAAGCCGCTCCCTTCTTCACCATTGCAAGTGTAATTCGTTGGCAACGCTCGAAATGTGTCTAGAATACATTCTTCCAACATAAGCAATAAGAAAAGGGCAATCGTCACCATCCGATTTTGTCTGGGTATAGGCCATGCACTCGAAGTTGCAGAATCGATTGGAAGGTGTTATATGATCATGACCAGTTGACAAAAGCTGCATTGTAGTAAACACATTTCGTAACTCCTATAACCTAAAACAACTTCATTTGCCCAGGGCTTTTCCTTCACGGTTGTCGTTTTTGCGACAGGGTCCCTAACAACAGTGTCATTCTCAGCGAGGTATTAAGGGAGAAGGGAGCGAGCGATAGAGGAATGCCTTTGCAGCGCGTGTGCACATGTGACCCTGTTCCTTGCAAAGATGCACTTTCATTCTTTGTATACTTTCAAATACTTCCTTCTCAAGGTAGACGGAGCGACTGAACCTGCAAAGGATATTTATATCATTTTTTCCTCATATCCTTGTTTTCTGCTGCGCTACACCCTCTTCCTCCTATCTGCACCACGATGCCACTGACGTTACTGACCCCCACGAGTACGACCCCCATGACCCACCTTGACAAGTACGACCCCCTTTCGAGGAGTTCCTCGACCGATATACACACTGCCACTGAGTACCCGAAACGAATGAGTGTGGGTCACATAGCGCCACAGCTCGCGATTGCTGGCCTCAGTAGGAGAGCACAACATATATACAATGGACACTGGCTGCCTACCTGGACATGGACCAGGACTTTCCTATGGGCTGTGGTCTACGATGCAAAACTCATCGACGGCACACCAAGATTATGGTTTATGAAAGTAATTTTTCACGTTCATAAACATTACCAAAGCATTGCATCCGTTACCAGTAACAGACTTATATGAAGACCAGTTTAGCTCCGCCCGCTACCGCGCGCATTGATAGAACTGACAATCGATGAAGCTTTAGGTTTCACCGCTAAATTATAGCTGCTTCGTTAAATGTATTACTGTCCGTTGCATAGGCTGCCCATCTTGGCTGTATCTCACTGTTTGATAAGCGCAGTGAAGTGCACAGCTAAAGTGATGATGTAAACAACCACTATGCGTCGAGTATCGAGGTAATTTAGCGGTCGAATATCTCAAAACGGAATGCCCAGTATTCATTATCATATTTATTCGAGCATCCCATTCATCCTCAAGAACTCTAGAAGGTGTAGCGGTCGAAAGGTGTTTGAGTTTACAATTACAACGCTGATGAAATGATATTGAAATGAAAGGCATTATCTGCAATCTATTTTCTATTTCAAGTGCTCTCTACGTTCGTACGCATATCGTTACTATCAGTCCTCTCGTTATCACTTTTGACCCCCACCAAATATGTTCCCGTCCCACCCCCTATATCATGTCCCAAAATCAGCTCCTGACGACTGCTGCGAAGCGCACTATGAATTTCGTGAAATTTGTGTTTCAGCGCCTCTTATCTGCTCTTATCAGTCGTTATCACTTTGTGACCCCCACCAAATATGTTCCCGTCCCACCCCCTATATCATATCAAAAAATCAGCTCCTGACGACTGCTGCGACGCGTGCTATGAATTTCGTGACACACACAAACAGACAGACATAGCGTTTTATATATGTAGTAGGGATAATGACGGTGTTTAAAATTAACAAAAAAATGCGATGTTGACGCATAAATGCAAAGCGGATTGTCGTCAAAGTATTCAAGCAATTGATCGTGCTGAATCTGATCCCATACATAGGAAGAATTATGTCTGGAGGTGGTGCTGTTGCATCCTTACATACATGTATTTCACCAGAATGATGCGACGCTTTCAAGGCAAGTGCTGCATTGTACTGTCCACCGTATAGAGCATCCAGCTTGTATATATAAAATAGTTTACAGCATCTAGACAGCCCGACAGTGAGATGGACCCGAATGCGTTCCAAGGTATTAAATCTTAAAAACGTCCTCTATGCTAGACGCTAGAGCGAAATAAAACTGTGTGCAGCTGTTCCATTCCGGAAGTCAAGTCAATACCAACTATCTAGCGAGCTATGGCGACTACAGCAGAGCTCTACACCTTGAGTGACGGACATTAATCAAAATCGAAACAAAAAGTAATGACAACTCAACAAACTGTGCGCTCAACAAACAACAATAAACAATATAGTCGTCTTTCGAGCATTCCGCTTTGGGAGCTCGAGAACGAAAACACTCGATTATGCATCTTTTTTAATTTTCCAACATGCTTCCACCAACCGTAGGCTCTCCGTCTTCTTTAATCAAATTGAACCGTTTTCTCAGCCTTTTGTACATTTCAGCATCGACATTGCAACTTTCTGATGGCTCCATTGTAACAGACTTATGGCGTGCCACTTTAGCTCGAAACAGTGCCCATTTGCTCTGCAAATTTGAATTTCACTTGCAGTGTCTGAAGTGGGAGAGTTTCATTTCAATCCTCCTTTTGAGAATACAACACTATCTGTATTCGATAGAATTTGGCACCAAAGGACATGTCGATGCGTCACTTATGATTACAACGCCTATATCCCGCTACTACCTTATAAGTACATGTCTCTGGTGTCATATCCTGACGGCCAATCACGCGGTCATCGTTCTCATCAAGAGCGGACTGGATTTACGTTAATAAAACACACTTTGTCTGTGTCTATCTCAATATGTAAGATGTCCCGGGAAAGTGGTTTCATGTGTGTGTAGCGCAAAGAGGTAATAAATGTAGTGCTCTAACCGAATAGGAGCTTACGGTGAACGTGAACCTTTCAATTACAGATCAGACTGGTCCCCCGGCAGTTTCCGGGGGTCCAATCTAGTCTGTACCTTGCGATGGACAAGCGATGGAGCGATCGCGACCGCTCTGTCACGACAGTCTAATCGCTAAGCGCAATCGCCGAGTCTTACGGACATCCTAGCTCGCGGGACTTGGCTACAATCCATATCTCAAATTCATTAGGCGTGTCTACAGATTTAACGTGGCGCCCACCTCACTCGATAGAAGACGCGGGATAAGCTGCTTTTAGTAAGCTTTGTCGATATCCAGCGGATTGCAGCTTATCCACACGATTTCTCTCAGTGAGGCAACAGCCACGTGCGATCCATAGACACGCCTAATCAGACCGCGAAATCTGGATTGCATGGATGTTTTCCAATGGTATGATTGTGCCATAAACACCCACTGAGCACATTCTGAGTCATTGCACATAGCGCACTGGCAGCTGTAGGGTGTGAAGGGTAGAAGGGAAGATGAGGAGCAGAAGAGGTAAACCAACCAACAGGAGCTGAGGTCCATTTAGGGGTCGGTCAAATGCCAATCAATGATGGTGCCCTCTACTGCATAAAATACCTGTTTTCCACAGGAATTTCTGGTACGAGGTGAGTGGCGCAAGTGGAAAAGTGCACATTGGAAGGTGTGTAGCTTATGCCGAGAGGAATGATACCGGCAGCTACCAGGCGACTAGTCTGGTTTCGGAATACAGATGCTTGAGGCATTGCTTGCCATGGAGGAATTTGCTATAGAGCAAGCGCTGAGCATCTACACATCACAGCTAAGCCGTGTTCCAGCTTCAAAACCAGGCTGCAACCTCTGTTCAGTCTTTTATCATTATTACAATGTCCAGCCAATAAAACAAACAGCAACGAAAAACAAAAAATAAGGAGAATGATGAATCCGAATGAATAATGGCATACAAATCTCTAAAAACTCACACTGGCTATAACTCTCTTGTATCCCTCGAACGTCTGGAAATCGGAACGGGATGCCATGTACCCATTGGGGAATACCTGAAATTTTTTTTCATTTTCATGGTGCTACAGCTGATGTGTTTTTACAAAGCGATGTGAACCTCTAACACATGGCCACTAACATACACTTGTTGGAGGTCAGGTGGAAGCTCCGACAGCGTATCTCCTAGAGTGTGTGCTTGTCGTTGCGCGCTTTTTACTAATCTACGACTAAAGCTCGCCCGTTAGAAGTGAAAGAAAAGGCTCTGGAAACACAAGTGGTGAAGAAACACCAAGAGAAGCGGCTTAGAAGCAAATAAAACCCTTTCGTGGCTGCGAATTTGTCCACTGCACGCTTTGGTAGCTGGCTCGTCCAAGGGTAACATGCCAAGTTTCATCATCCTTTATTGGAACGCCTTACTTATGGTTACAACAAAAAGATACGTCCGTGTGAAATATAATGCCCTCGCAAAATAAAGAGTAATGGCGATACGAGCAGCGGCACACGTTCTGTTATTACACAAAAGGAATGGTCAATTGTCAGTCCGGCCATTTGTAATGAGGTGTAGTCCGATGCACGCGTCTTGCGACGCTGAGCTCAAATCCGTTTTCGGTTTTTGCCGAACGATTCTCTGAACGAAGTTACGAGGGATTCTTCTCACTGTGGCGCCCTCTACATCCCCCTATCCCACTTGGCTCGCGTAAAAACAGAACCAACGAACAGAATGATAACAAAGTAACCAGTCATAGAGCTTTCTAGGCTCGCATGTTTGGCCCTAAAAAACGCAAAGTTTTGCTACGGACAAGGTTCGAACATATAATTTCATTCCTTTGATGCAAAAGCGCTATCCACTATACCACCAGACTCACTACATATGCTATGCGGCTCTTCTTATGCGAACCGAGTGGGACAGGGGCTGTAGAGGACGCCACAGTGAAATAGTCACGAAAACATTATATCGTAACTTCGTTCAGAGAATCGTTCGGCAAATAATGAAACATGGATTTGAGCTCACCGTTGCAAGGAGGCGTGCAAATACTTCCCTTTAGCTGACCTTTATCCAGTTCGTTTCATCTCCATGACTTCCTGAAGCCGAGTTATAATGATTTGTGGATAACTCCGCCCTCTCCGGCTTATGCCCGTCCACCTCTTGCTGACCTCCAATTTGTTGAAGATTACTATCTACTTTTAGATCTGTCTCTAGAGCTTCTTGGTTCCAATCTATAACGTTTCGTGAATGAACCGCCCACATTGATTTATACCTCGCACAGGATTTCATCTAGCCTCCTCTCCTTCTCTGACCACTACTATGCGCTCTCCAAGACTTCAAGGTATCTAATTATGAGGAATTGTTGGAAACGCTGTGCACATCAGGAGACGCTCCACCCACTCCGCGCGAGTCACCTGTGCTGAAAGTACCATGAACATTGCTTCCTACGTCATTTTTTCTGGTCTGTAGGCTTTCTCCAAGCCGAGTTATGTGATGCACTAAGCAACACTTTTTAGAGAACGCCCCGCCCACCTGAAGGTGGGTCTCCTAATTCGATCTAATATACCAATGCACACCTTTACCCACTTTTCCCCCTGTCTCAAAGCTGTATCATAGATCATCACAATCGTAATCCTTACCGTTGGTAGCGCTCTTTTGATTCACGCCACGTCCACCGTGAGCGGGTTTCCGCTTAACCCTTAGAATACGGCTTTTTAGACCTGACCTAGCGATGTGTTTTATGTTGTAAACATCGCTCCTTACAACAACCAATCACCTGTTTTGTTGACGTACGCTGGATTTGACCTAGTATTTTGGTTTTGAAGCTATGCATGCGGTAGCGGCCTCTTTACCACAAGAAGTCAAATGAGTATTTACGAGATGTAAATTGGCAACTCAATTAACAATTACGAACACAAATCCCATATCTCATTCGTGGAACAAAGCCAATGTCCGGTAAGCGACCACACTTGGAATAGAATTGCAAGCCGCACTCTGTAGAAGCGCTGCGGGTCTAACCGGGTGCTTCTGCTCTAATGAGTTTTCACTGTCTTCTACTGTTTCAAAAGCTGTGTCATAATAAGTGTCTCCTAACTTTACCTTCCCACCATCAAATCTGTCAGAATTTCTCAAACTCTTTTTTTCACTGTCGTGGAACGCCGTCTAGCCCCTGAGTGCTTGATTGATGAAACGCCCTATCATTCATCGTTCGTTGGCGTGTACCTTACAAATGTAGGGGGACAACAAAAAATTACTAGCACAATCGTGTGACCCCCTTTTGACGGTGCGTACCTGACCAATGACGTGTAGTACAATACGTCTTATTAAATTATCGAGAGTAACTCGCTTTACCTGCTAAAATCTGTTTTCAAAGTAAAAACTACACTACTTCTATATGTGCACAATTCCGCCATCAAGCGGTCACTGAATGAGCACCAAACTTGTGGTAGTGCCTTTTACTATGGAAGTGGTGCACATCTCACTAGAAGTAGCCAAAGGGTCAGCTGATGTATGTTTTGTACTGCTCGAGACACGATCTTTCAAGATGGATCTCCAGGATCAATGGAATTTCGTGACAGACATACAGAACGAGACGACACAGCCATTCGCAGCGCTTTATAGTAAGTAGGACGATATTGAGGCGGCTGTTATCTATATCATACCTTTGTGTTTTTATAAAGTACTATAGACAAAAGCACAAAAGTACTTTCAAAGCTATAGATCAACTTAGTAGTTTACATGAAATAATCTATTATATACTGTTCATTCAACACAGCATAACGTACAACCGCGACAGAAATGAAATTGGTGCAATGGCAAGAAGTCCGAATACCACTCTCATGAGGGTTGGATCAAATTTTGAAATGCTTCAGCTCTTCAACTTCTCAGTGGATGTAGACTAATGCCATACCTTTCAGGAGCAAATCACATGAAGTAGCACAGGCTCCACAGAGTAGAAGTCAGAGTAGAAGCCAGTGTCGTATGCGATGCTGCTGTTGACAGCAGTGTGACATTCCAATTCTTCTCTATTTTGCAAAACTAGGCACATCTTGCGACACTTTTTAGCAGTTTTTTTCCGTTTACACTTATTGCTAGTAGGAAACATATAAAACATATTGAACAATCAAATCATCTTCACCCCCATGGGTTTGAACTGCTCCATAATACCTCACCCAGAATCCATTTCAAGTTATTAATCTATTAACTCTTTCCTATTGAGCCTAACTTCTGAAACATTCTTGTACAGCCAGTCTTAGTTGCTTGCTTGTAATATATGAATGAAGTCGTCGACACGTCACCTATTCAACCCCAAATACTGTGAGAAATAATGAGAAATACAAGGAGAATTATTAGTGCTTCTTCTGAAGAATCCAACACTTTTTTGACAAGGAAAGGACGGAGTTATGGTCAAACCTTTTAAATAACAAATCAAATTATGAATACTTCTAAACACCAATTCAAAAATTCGTACTTCACAGACACTAGCGAAGCTTCTGAAATCCGGCTCAAATTGCGATCCTTCCACTGCGAAGACATTATCGAAGACAACGAAGGGTCTCTCGCTCCCTTGGCTGTCCTTGGATTTTACCAAAGGAAATCCAATTTCTTCTGCAGACTCTACCAAGTTTTCTAGTCCTGCGAAATGTACCATTGACCAAGACGGGAAATATGGAACAGTTACAACAGAGTTCACCTTTATCATAGTACACAGCTGCACGAGAGCAGAGAAAAGGGAGCTGTTCTTCAGAATTTGTACGTATGAGATCTCCTTTTCTAGGCTTGCCTGTGGGCATGGATCGTAGCTGCAACTTTACCGCACTCCTTTTCACTTGTGTTGAGTCGCTGGATCCTGAAAGTATTTGTACTAATGCAATGTGAATGCATTCCATTTGTCCTTCCTGCCCGTTTCACACTTTTCAAGCGCTATTGGGATGCGTAGATCTACTCCTTCCGGTCGCCATTTACGAAACGCCACTATGGTCTCCCACCCAACCCCCTTTTCCGGTTACAATGGCAGCTTGTTCGGATGAGTATTTGACAGCAATAAATCGTAAAGAATGATAGGTGTACACGGTACTCAATAATCGAACTGCTGGGATGGTTTGCCAGACGAGAATAAGGTTCTGTACGTGAGTTTCCCAGAAAATCTTTCTTCAGTCAACAACATTTTTCCTGAGTGAATAACGACACTAATGTTATGAAATTATACCAGGAGGATTGTTAGACCCGACTCCCTTCACATTTATTGTAATGGAAGAAACGGGAAAATCCCAAGGGCTCGGAAAATAATTTGTGACCTCGCACTCGCGCTCACGTCAGGAGGCTAGCCAACCCTTCTGCTTGCTACAGTTACTGGCTCGAGCTTTTCTAGAATTCCTTTCTGTGCTCGTTTTTTCGGAGGTCCCATAGGATTTTTTAAATGAGTCACGCTACACAAATTCATTTTGAAAATGGGGCAAGTCCCTTTTCCAACAGTGCATCGGTGGTACACTCTACTCGAAATGGCTCAGATAATTTCAGTAGGATTCGCAAACATGTCACACACGGGCTCTTCTGCTCTATTCGCTCAACTGTTTTGTTTTTGTATTTGTTTTGAACTATGTCCAGTTTTAAGCCCGCTGTAAGGCGTCCTGTCTACGAAAAGACCAACATTACTTTAAAAAAATTATCCCCGGGAGATGAGAAAATCAACCAGGCGTACATTCCTAACTTAGTCATGACTTGTTCTTAAATTCCACTAGTTTTTCAATGTCTCGGCATAAAAAAATTTCGACCGATTCAGGTAATGGTGCTTGACCGCCGAGTTCTGGATAGAAAAAGCAAATCTAGAAAAAAGCAAAGCAAAGCGACTTGACGAAAACCTAATAGCGTAGAGTTTATGAGAGGCCGTGGCTAAGGAAAGAGTTCATCATTAACACGTTGACGACATCGCGTGTTTTGGCATTTTGCACCGCGTGGGACAGGAGCGATTTTGCGAGCGCGCCGTCCTCACCTTACTTCCGCTTATTTTTTGTTTAAAATGCACAACAACTTGAATCTCATAGAATTATTTCGGCAAGGATGAAAGCATAAAGGTTAACTATATAAATGGCAGTAGATTTTTGTTTAGAAGAACGCATAATGACCACGAAGAAGCAAAAAACATCACTTTCGCTGCGAATGAAGTTAAAAGCATTTATACCTAAGTTCTTCCATCAAATACAAATATCTTGAAACTCACAGAGTTTTGTATTAACTGCTTCTACAATCTTTCATATGAATGTTTACGACAGTGAAAGGAATACTAGGAAAGAATTGAAATGAAAGTTTTGTGCGTTCAGAAAATCTTTGCTAAATCAAGGGATATTTGACCACTCTGGCTGCCATGTGGTTTATAGTTATGTTGATGTATTATCTATAGAATCAATGCAAGCGCTATAAAAAAGAATGACAGTTTTGACGCGCAGCCTGCTGTCAAAATGTTAACTGATCCCCCTAGGGAAAGTAGAGGTAGGCGTAGTTGTCGGTTTGGCTACTTTTCGTCGGCCGGACCTCCCATTTCGCAGGCCTAAAATTGAAAACCCTGGAATGAATGTGGAAGGAACATAGCATTTTGTAGAGCAGACAATTCTCTTTCGAATGGTGTATGGCGTAGTGAAATACCTGGAAATTTAAAGAAAATTTCCTGTTTGAAAAAAGCGATACTACTTATGGGACAACTTAATATGCATATAATGCGCTGTCTGTTTGACTCAAAATTGTCTACTTTCTGAAGAATCGTTCAGAGACCGCTTAGTGTGGCTTGGATGTACCATAATCGAGAAGTGCAAAACATGCAGCTAAGTTGGGCCCGCTCAATGTGGGCGTGCGGCGCATCGTAATGAGCGGTACTGGCGATCAACGTTTTAAATTCAATCACAAAACAGCCTCGAGACTGGGGAAAAAGTGGGTAAAGGTGTGATTGGTAAGCCAGAACGAATAGGGAGACCCACCCTCGGTGGCGGGGCGTTCTCTAAAAAAGCAGTGCTTAGTGAAAAAATTCATAACTCGGTTACTAGAAAGCCTACAGATCAGGAACAAATTTGTTGTAGAAAATCAGTGTCTGAGGCATTTCCAGCATACATGGCGTGAGCGGAGGCCATTGGGTGGAGCATACCCTGAAGTGGAAAGCTTTTCCTAAAGTCTCCATAATTCGGTACCGAGAAGTGTTAGAAAGCAGAAAAAAAAGTTAGGTAGAGGTCAAAGAAGGAGGGGAGGTCAAATGTCAATGACGTGTGTGGCGTGCACGAAAGTGGACGAGGTTTGCTGCTAAACTCATAGATGGGTTTCAAGTCATGGAGACCGGGGAAAAAGTGAATAGAGATTGGCAAAGAAAGTAAATCAACGCTAAAGGGGAGGGAGGGGGGTGGCGGCGGATCATGCACTGAAAGACGAACTTTGTCTTTAGGGTTATAGCTCGATCCCAGAAAATGCTCGAGACGCAGAAAAAAAATTGAGAGAGATGGAGGAAGGTAAGAAGCCATCTGCTATATTTGGGTCAGATATGCACCGAATCCACGGATCTCTTTCACTGAGGGTCCTCTCTCACTGAAAGATCTCGAGCCGGTTGGTGGCGAGGCTACGTGGCGCGACCCCAGGTGGCGGATAGGGGGTAAATCGCGGACCAAAAGCCACCATGTACTTGCCCTGAGACGCAGGTGGATTCAGGGGATGGTCTCTGTTGTGCTGTGTGATCATTTATTCATATTTTAGTATACATATATATTATATATTACATATATTATATTTTATATACACTTATATTATATTATATTTCTTGATTCATACCAGCTTCTCCACTACAGGCGTATCCATGCATGCTTGCGTGTGTGGTGCGCTCTGTGTGTGTGCGGTTGGTATCCTGCATGTCGGCACAGCCAAAAGCTTGCATTCAAGTGACTGGGAAGTACATGGGAGGCGATTCGGGGCCGCCTCCAAGAAATAAGCCCCTTGTTCCGCTCCAGGATAGCGTGGCTAACTACCTGGAGGTCTATCCTAGCCCGCACGACAGAGCCTGGCAAGCTACTCGTGTGCCTTCAATATGCCGAAAACAGCAATATGGATGGGCCTCATTCCCCTGAACCTGAGGGAGCCCCCAATACGGCAGCGTTGGGTAGGACCGCTCGGGAGAGGCTGCTAGAATCTCAGGGCCCGGATAGGCTGCCTAAACGAAGAAGGACTAAGATGGCGATCTGTACTTTCAACGCAAGGACGCTTGCATCCGAGACCGAGACTCAAGTGTGCTTTCTAATATTCGTTCAGTTGCTAAAAAAAGAGTTCTTTAGTTCTTATTCTGTTTCATTCAAACTCCACGGACCACTTTCACTGAGGGTCCTTTCTCACTGAAAGATCGCGAGCCGGTTGGTGGCGAGGCTACGTTGCACGACTCCAGGTCAGGGTCAACCGTCACGTTCGAACATTTTCGGGATTTTTGCGACCCCCTAGCTCTCGAGGGGGTCCAGTTGCGACCCCCTGTTTTTGTTAATAAGAGTGCTAGACATGAATCCGTTGCGCCAGAAAGCGTCTGCGTTGCGGCGTCAGCCTTGGAGCGCGGCAGGTATCACCCGGGCGCTGGAAGAACGGGACGCGGCGAAGAAAAAATTTTAGAGGGGAATAACTTTCTTGGGACGTACTTTTTTGACTTGTTGAGGTAGATTTTGACTGTGCCTGAGGTGCGCTTTCAGAAAACTACAAGGATTGCCTAACTCTCCGGAAAGTACTTCTGTTAGAAGTGGAAAACCCAAAATTCTAAGAAGGCGCACCTTCAACTTTGAAGGCCCATAAAATCTTTCGTATGCGACATTTTGGAAATCTGTAAAAAGTTTCAGAAACTTCAAATATTTCTCTAACAAAACAGTATAAAAAGTTTAGTGATTGTCCCCTTTTTCAAAAAATTGTCCCGTTCGAACATTTTTCGTGCAAAAGCGAGTTTTTGGGCTTTCAGCGACCATAACTCACTTCATTTTCATTTCTGTGATGCACTTTTTTCATGGGGTGAAAGTACAGGATTTGCTCTTTCTAACAAGCACCAAACCGTTTTTCAAAATTCATTTTCCGAGAAAATCACACGTTCGAACATTTTGTTCCCATAGGTTTTTGAGCAGCACATGCGAGTTTTTGAGCTTTCAGCAATAATAACTTCCTTCAAAGAACTTGTTGGGGAGGGCGAAGACATTTTTGAAGACTACGAGATTTCTGCTTTCTTATGTGTTTTACCGTTGTCTGGAAGAATCGTCCTCAGAAAATTAGGTCCCGAAGAACTTTAATTTCAAACCTTTCATAGGGATGCATTCAACTGTTCTTTATTCCTCAAGGAAAACACCGTAATTTGCCTAAAACTGTCTCTCTGTGCATAATAATCGAATCTAATGCGGTCTGCACAAGCAATTCTTGCCCTCGGATACGCCACGCACGCGCCTGTGGCTGGCAGTCCTCGAAATTGCGACCCCCTTCCGACCAAAATGCGACCCCTTCGTTCGAACAGTTCGAACGGACGGTTGACCCTGCTCCAGGTGGCAAATAGGGTTGAATCGCAGACGCAGGTGGATTTAGGGGATGGACTCCCTGTTTCTGTAGTGCTGTGTGATTCATACCAGCTGTCTCCACTCACAAGGGAATGCTTTGGACTTCCCATGGAACTTTGAAAGAGACCTAGGTATATCGATAGAGTCTTGAACGCTGATTGCAAATAGGGACACTATAACTGCTACGTGAACTTTCTTTGAAAGTTATGAGCCTTCAAAGTTGGCAAGAAGCGGACGCCATTTCATCAGGACAGCTAAGCGCTGACGAGGCAGGGTGGCGGCGGCGCAGTGGTAGAGCTCTCGCTCTAAAGGCGGCTGGTCGTGGGTTTGCTCCCGGCCGGAGCCAAAGTTTTTGCACACTGTTTTTTGAATCCAGCAAGGGTTGTTATTCCATTTTTTTCATTCATTCAAACAGGCGCCTTATCTGGGCGGTAGTTCAAATGTTTGACGCGGGAGATCATGTGTAGAGGCGGCGTCAATAAGATGCGCTCTTTGTTAACAACATGTCTGCTTCTCACATTTTTTGCGTCGTTTCATCAGTGTTGAATAAGGTGTCCATTTGTAATTGTTTAGAATTATTATCGTATTCCCTCGATTTCCCAGAATAAATAGTTTCTAGGTAAGCTATTCTACCTTCGGGACGTATATTACAAGCGTAAATGGGAGTGGCTTTCAAATATTAATGAAGTAGAAGACACAAATCCTGATAACAGCCCTTGCTGGATTCAAAAAACAGTGTGCAAAAACTTGGCTCCGGCCGGGAGCAAACCCACGACCAGCCGCCTTTAGAGCGAGAGCTCTACCACTGCGCCGCCGCCACCCTGCCTCGTCAGCGCTTAGCTGTCCTGATGAAATGGCGTCCGCTTCTTGCCAACTTTGAAGGCTCATAACTTTCAAAGAAAGTTCACGTAGCAGTTATAGTGTCCCTATTTGCAATCAGCGTTCAAGACTCTATCGATATACCCAGGTCATCTTTCAAAGTTCCATGGGAAGTCCAAAGCATTCCCTTGTCAGGAGCACTTATGTGTGGTGTTGTGTGTGTGTGTGTGTGTGTGTGTGTGTTGTGTGTGTGTGTGTGTGTGTGTGTGTGTGTGTGTGTGGTGTGTGGTGTGTGTGTGTGTGTGTGTGTGTGTATCCTGCATGTCGGCACAGCCAAAAGCTTGCATTCAAGTGACTGGGAAGTACATGGGAGGCGATTCGGGGCCGCCTCCAAAAACTAAGCCCCTTGTTCCGCTCCAGGATAGCGTGGCTAACTACCTGGAGGTCTATCCTAGCCCACACGACAGAGCCTGGCAAGCTACTCGTGTGCTTTCAATATGCCGAGCATAGCAATATGAATAGGCCTCATCC
>MU868345.1:377969-403930 GCA_036418205.1 Ostertagia ostertagi | reverse complement strand
AACCCCTCGATGGAGTGAACTTTAAGCAGACCGTGGATTGAGGGAGCGTGCCCTCGCCTATCCGCTGGTTAATTCTGTATGTTGTTGGGCGTTTGAAAGATCCTAGTCAGAAGTGGTTGAGAGGGGAGCTCAAAAATAGGTTCCAGGAAAATTAATTGAAATATCAGCCACGGAAGACAGCATATAAATGGGCTGCGAATTGCTCAGGCAGGGTAACGTGGGTGCTACATCGCAAATTATGTTACACGCCTTCACCATTTTTCTTGGATTTTTAATAACAATAAATGTAAAGTGATTCACTAATTATGGGACAACCTAATATTTAACGTGTTGAAGGAAGGTGTCCTACGATCTTGCACCGGCTGCACAATTAAAAAATTTGTCTAAAAATATGGTAAACTGATCAGGTGACCCTTTAACTTGTGAGTGTTGGTTTTTTACAAAGATGGTCCTGATTTTACAGGTCGCTTCGAGTGGCGATTCCTGGAAGCCGAGATATTCATATTTTTGGGTGTCCTATGATTTTGCACCGATTTTAACCTTCCCTATGACTTCGTACTGTAGGACAGGACAGTGACATCCACTACATTTTTCATTACCATCGCCTTTGCTTGTTTCACTGCAGACGATGTTTTCACACCTACCATCAAAATCACACAGGTGTCGCTATGTATGCACGATATTTGGTGTATTGAGAAGAATCTCGTTAGTATGAAAGATGCGTGTGTTGCTGTTGCCACTCACTTTCATGCTTTCTCATTACAGATGAAGAACGTCTCCTCGAAAGTTCGTGCGCAACTGCATCGCAGGGTCGAACGTAGGCGTTCACGTAAATATGATAGTCACTCTGTATTAAACGATGGACAACTTGTCATGAAGGCTGTGTATCTCACGGAAACTCCTAGTGTAATGAGTAGAAACGGCCTGGGTGTTCAAGGCTGCGAAGACTGATTTTTGTTCTTCACAAAATCGAAAGTTTCCTTTAAAGTGATGAATGAGAGGCCTAGGTGATGACCTTTTTCCACGCTCAAGAAAGCAAATGTTATGTGAACCAGGAAAACCATGAGCCTCCCACTCAGAACCCACCAGAGCTTTTTTCCTTCTCCATTGATACAATGCGGAATGCGTCCTCCCTCTCGAGCGAAGTCCAGACAGTGGAAGCTTTCCTAGCGAACATAACTGAAAATATAACAGTAAAAGATTCATTTGCCTAACAAAGCAACACCTCTCGCTAAAACCAAAGCTTCTGCTTGTGACAGCACTATCGAAGTCCCATCACTCTCTCCACTTCCATATGTTGAAAAGAGAAGGGAATTCTGGGTGGTATATAACGGCAAGTGACGCTGTTGCCACGCGAATGGCCTGTAAAGATTTTCGAGCATAATTCTGCTCGGGCCACTTCTTTCAATAATCTTCTAGGACCGCTTCGTTTAGGTGGTGCATATTTCCCTGGTAGGAACAGTCAGCTGCGGTCGACAGTAGCTACTCATAGTGAACAACGGCCCCTTAGCATCACTACCTACTCAAATTGTCGAAATGTGAATTGCAGGAAAATCTCTGATGTCTCCTCGGCTCCAACCGAGACTCAATTGTGCTTTCTAATATTCGTTCAGTTGCCTAAAAAAAAGAGTTCTTTAGTTCATTATTCTGTTTCACTCAAACTCACGGATCTACTTCACTGAATCAGGTTCCTTTCTCACTGAAAGAATCGCGAGCCGGTTGCCGTGGCGAGGCTGCACGGTATGCACGACTCCAGTCAAGGTAACGTCCGTTCCGCAAAATTCTTCAGCGGAATCTTGTCGCAGACCCCTAGTCTCCAAGAGGGGGTCCAGTTGCGCACACCCGCGTTTATTGTCAACAGAGCTGCTAGACATAGAATCCGTTGCGCCAGAAAGCCGGTTTCGGCGTTGCGGCTCAGCCTTGGAGGCTGGACAGGTATATCGGCGCTGGAAAACGGGACGCGGTCGAAGGAAAAAATTTGTAGGGGCGGCAGGAACTTTCTTGGGAACGTGCTTTTGGAATTGTTGAGCCGGTAGATTTTGGCTGTGCCTAGAGTGCGCGCTTTCCAGAAAGACCAAAGGAATTGCCTAGCTCTCCAGAAAGTGCTTCTATTGTAGAAGTGCAAAACCCAAAATTGCTAAGAGAGGGCACCTTTGACTGTTAGAAAGGAGCCCATAAAATACTTTTCGTATGCGACCTTTTGGAAGCTATGAAAAAAGTTTCTAGAAATCCGTTTAAATGTTTCTCTATTAAATCGACGTATAAAAGTTCAGTGATTGACCCCTTCAAAATTGTCACCGTTAACGACGTTTACCAGTGCAAAAGCGAAGCGTTTTTGGGCTTATTTTAGCGGCCATAACCATTACATTTTGATTTTTGTGATGCCATTTTTTTAATATGGGTTGAAAAGGACAGGATTTGCTGGGGATTCTAAGCAAGCTCTGAAACTTTTTCAAAGCTCATTTTTCGAGAAAATCACAAGTTCGAACATTTGTTCCGCATAGGTTTTTTGGAGCACGCCATGATGTTTTTGAGCTCTTCAGCAATATTCAACTTCCTTCAAAAAGCTTGTTGGGTAGGCGAACGAGAGTTTTGTGGAAAAGACTGAGAATGCGCGGGCTACAAATGTATTAATTATCAGTTTCTCGTAAAGACAGGCGTCCAAAAAATAGTCGATTTTTGAAAGAACTTCATTTTGCAGCCCCAAGAAGTCAAACATCTTCATAGAGAAGCTGCACCAACTGTTCTTTACTCCTTATTATTATTATACTTTTTGTCTTATCTCCGTGTTGGCATAATATATATCGGATATGTATATGCGGTCTGCCAAGGCAAGTTTTTGCATCTCGCCGATACGCCACGGCACACGCTGTGGCTGGCTCCTCTTATTATTAAATGACGACCTCCTTGGCGTTTCGTAGTCAGTTCGGATACGACGGTCTATGTTTTTTTTTGACCCCAGCTTTTTACGAACCGATTCGGACGTGGAGATTGGAGGAAGATGGAGTATTGTGTTTGTCGTCAACATCACAGCTACGACAAGAAGAACACGAAAAATTCTTAATGGAATTGGGAGAGTTCTACAGGGAAGCTCGTACCTTTTATATATATATTTTAGACTTTAGGCCATGAAGAACGGCTAAAGCAACTTGCACAGCTGGTGTATTCACGTCCAATGGAATGAGCAGGGTGAGACTGTCGGAGTTTATCATGTCGACCAACACCATCCATGGTAACACACAGTTCCAAAAATCCCCTCAACTTCGTTGGACTTGGGAGTCACCTGACAGTCCCACAACGAAACATACTGCCTCATCTTTAATCGAAGGTTTTTCCTGACCGACCTCGCTGTTGCTCCCAAGTTCTACACGGAATCGCACCATCATCTCCTTCGCGCGAGATTCCACTTCTCGATGCGTGTTGAGAGAGCAGCAAAGTTTAGGAAGCGAATACTCAGAACAGTCATCAACTGGGTTCACTTCACTTCTCTTGTCAGCTTATGGGAGGATTCCGTTATCGAGAACATCGACGAGGAATATCATCGGCGAACGAAATCATCGAGAGAGTGGCAGGCAGGCAGAGAGTTTGAAAGTCACCAAAGGACGTCTGTCTACGGAAAATCTTGAGCTGATACGCCAACGTGGAGCCGCACTGGCTGCAGGCAATCACCGACTCACGTCCGAGCTTGCGAAGCTATGCAGAGAGGCGATAAAGGAAGATTTCAAGGAGCGAAGAGCAGCAGTCTTAGCTGGAGCAGCAGAGGCTGGGATGAGCATCCGGAATGCCTGCCGAAGCTTTGCCAGCTACAAGACCAAGATGACCTGCCTCCGGCGTCCGGATGGATTCGGCGATAGTTGCCAATGTCGTCCAAGTCTCCCTTGTGCAGCAACACGGTACTGCTGCTTTTCCACGGAGTGAGTACCTTGCACTCCGACAGGTAGCGCATGAAGAGTCGAGCCAGAGTTTTGATGATAACTGGCGGTGCGCTATTCATATGTTACGGTTTGACCCTGTCGTGATCGAGTGCTGTACAATTCTTTACCGACTTGATGGCGTGTCGGACCTCGAAAGAGAGAACTGAGGGAACAACGTATCCATCCTGTTGCGGTTGATAAGTAGGCAGATGGACATGGCTATCAAGGGCATCCAAGTAGAAGTCATGGATGACTTTCTCCATTGCCCTTCGGGATGCAGTAACTGTTCCATCCAGACGTCGGAGGTAAGTCATCTTAGTCTTGTAGCTGGCATAGCTTCGGCGGGCACTGCGGATGCTCCTCCCAGCCTCTGCTGCTTCAGCTAATACTGCTGCTCCTCGCTCCTTGAGATCTTCCTTTATCGCCTCTCTGCAATCGCTTCGGCAGCCTCGACGTGATCGTGATTGCCTGCACCCAGTGCTGGCTCACACGTTGGCGTATTCATCTCGAAATTTCCGTAGACGACTCCTTTGTGATCTCGCAAAGTTGCTGCTGCTTCCTGCCACTCTCTTAAAGGTGGCTCGTCGGCCGATGAACATTCCTCGTTGATGTTCTCGATAACGGACCTGCCTCCCGAAGCTGACGAAGGACAGTGTAGTGATCCCATTTGGCGACTGTTCTGAGATTCGCTTCCTAATCTTTGCTGTTCATGCTCACCACGCACGAGAAGTGAATCTTGAGCGAATGAGTAGATGGTCGCGATCCCGTGTAGAACTTTGGAGCAACAGCGAGTCGTCAGGCAAACGCTTTCGATTGAAGATATGTCGTCCTTTTCCGGTACGGCAGTTGTAGCGTTCTGCTTCTCGGTAAGGGTAGCGGTTCGACTCACTTCCGGAGTTTTTGTTTTGGCTTATTCTAACATGGCCAATGATATTATGTATCCATAAGTGCGACTTTCAAATGAATCATGGCATGGATCCGTACGAGAATAAAAATGTCAGTATAGTGAATAGCTCACCAGATTGATAACAACTTTTAATTTGGCTTACGTTTCGGCCGCTTCGCCTTCTCAGAGCCTGGAAAGAGGACCCGCTCATTTCCGACTATACTCCCCAATATTTTCAACCTACACAAGAAACGCTCAGCAGGGGTTAACTACTAGGCGACGTCGTGGGACAGAAAGAGACACATACATACATAGTATGTAATATGTTTAGTATGTATGTATGTATGTATGTTATTATGTATGTCGGTACTGTAGTATGTTATGTATGTATGTATGTAAGTATTCTTTATGTATAGTATATGTATTAAATGTATGTATGTATGTATGTATGTATGTTATGTAATGTATGTATTATGTATGTATGTATGTATGATGTATTATGTCTGTATAGTATGTATGTTATGTATGTATGTATTATGATCTTTTGGTGTTCGTGTACCGCAAAGTGAAGTGAGTGAGAAGAGCTCAATGGAATAAACAAACCGCTAACAGCAATCAGCTGCTCACAGGAGTTCAGCTATTAGGTTTTGCAATGGCAATGATTGTGATAACACCCCAACGCTACATAAACACTAGCTGAGGTCACTTCCAGTTATTCGCATGTGCTGCGTCAGGAAGTGAGTGGAAGGAGAGGAGAGGGGACGTGCAGAGTTCGAGAAGGTAGACGAACAACCACCCCCAAGCAGGCCTAGGAGCAATTAAGTTTTGCGTAAGAGTTTAGGCGTACGCTGTGAAAGTAAGGGTCGCGGCGTTTGTCGGGACCAACGCTGGTTACATATAATAAAACGCTATGCCTTGTCTCGTTTGTGTGTGTGTGTCAACGAAATTCATAGTACCTAGCACAGTCGTGCAGGAGTCTGATTTTGGGGCATGATTAGGTGGGTGGGACAGAAACATGTTGGTCGGGGGTCAAAAGTGATAACGATAGGACTGATGGAACGATATGCGTGCGACGTAGAGAGCACTTGAAATAAGAAAAATAGGAGGCACGAATTGTGATAATGCCTTTCATTTCAATATCATTTCAATCAAGCGTTGTAATTGTAAACCTCTACTTTCGGACACTACATCTCTGAAGTTGCTTGAAGGATGGATTGATGCTCGTAATAACTATGATAATGAACTACTGGGCTTCCGTTTTTGAGCATCTCGAACGCTAAATTACCTGATACTCGATCGCATAGTGTTGTTACATCATTCCCTTTAGCTGTGCACTTCACTGCGCTTATCAAACAGTGAGATACAGCAAGATGCAGCCTATGCAACGGAGAGTAACTACATTCTAACGAAGCAGCTATAATCAAGCGTGAATTCTAAGCTTCATCTTTCAGATTCTATCAATGCGCACCGTTAGCGGCAATAAAGGAAGGTGATAAATGTATAAGTCCTCCTATTATATAAAGCGCTACCTTTGTGTCGGTTGTGTATCTTATGTGTGTGGATGTTGTGTATTGTGGTCCGCAAAATGAAGTGAGTGAGAAGGAAGCTCATGGGATAAACAAACCGCTAACAAATCGGTTAGCTTACAGGATTTGAGATATCAATGTTTTGAAGCAGGATAGTTGTGATAACACTCTTACGGCTATATAAACACCTGCTTAGCACACTTCCATTCATTCCACATGGTGCTGCAGTGGCAGCTGGAGGGCAGTGGAGAGAGGGAGGGAGGACGAGGAAGGGAAGCGAAAAATCTACCGTCATATCATAATTGTGTCTCTTCTACTGTTTGAAACGCCATTGTGTTGCATACGCGTCACTTCCACGAGGTGTTGGTGTCACAGGAGGAAGGGACCATAGCGGAGGATAGAAAGCTTGCGCATTAAAGGAAGGTCCCGGCGGTTGACGGGGGACTAATCTGGTTATCATATAACATATCATAGTATTGGTAATTCGAGGTAAATCAGCGGTCGAATATCTCAAAAGAATGCCCAGCATTCCTTATCATATTTATTCGAGCATCCCATTCATCCTCAAGAAGTCTAGAAGGTGTAGCGGTCGAAAGGTGATTGAGTTTACAATTACAACGCTGATGAAATGATATTGAAATGAAAGGTATTATCTACAATCTGCTCACTATTTTCTATTTCAAGTGCTCTCTACGTTCGTACGCATATCGTTCCTATCAGTCCTCTCGTTATCACTTTGTGGCCCCCACCAAATATGTTCCCGTACCACCCACTGTATCATGCCCCAAAATCAGCTCCTGACGACTGCTGCGAAACGCACTATGAATTTCGTAAACTTTGTGTTTCGGCGCCTCTTATCTGCTCTTATTAATCGTTATCACATGGTGACGCCCATCGAATACGTTCTCGTCCCACCCCCTATATCATATCAAAAAATCAGCTCCTAACGACTGCTGCGACGCGTGCCATGAATTTCGTGACACACACACAGACAGACAGACTTAGCGCTTTATATATAGTAGGGATGTAATAAACAGGAACAATTCTAAAGTAAAATTGCAAGCGTTGAAATGGATCGGCCACATTCGCAAGCCACTGCAAAAGTGTTTATATCCGCAGAAACTGCTCGTCTAAATCAGTCTTACTCGCGAAAATTCCAACCCTTCTGAAATTATCTGCTGTACGGGCGATTGTGGCGCAGGCTAAACTTTGTTTAATCTCTCTTTAAGTTCAACTTTACGGGTTGAAGTTGTGCTTCCTCGTAATGGCTACTAAACCTTCAAACCATCTTTGTGCTTTCCTGACGATGTTGCTGCATCTTTTCACCAATCCCCAGTTCACATTATTCAAGAAAGAAACATTAAATTACGCGCCACGCTGGTAAAAGAGGAAATGCTGTTTGGCACAGCCCTCATAACTCCCCTCTATATATTGATAGAAACCTTTTTGTGAATGTTTGAAACTTGTAATATAGCTGAAGACGCAGATACTTTTCAATTATCCATGAGTATAGCTATGAATTTACCGAAGTGCTTTGGAAAGATTCCCAAACCATGCCGAGCACCATGAAATGCATAATCTTGACCTTTTTTTCAAAAGGCGGATATGATACATTCCATAAACTTTGCCAATGGATCTGTTTGTAACAAACATTCAGTTCTACAAGCAAGGTGGTTGTTTCTGATAATGCTTCATTCATTTTTACAGGGTGACCTTATAAATACGAAACGGTGCAAAAACCGAAAAATAATTATAAAAAAGATAAAAGAAATCAGCCTAAATTCCGCTCATGGAGTTTTTATAGCAAGGAATAAGCTGGTAATACTAGAAAAATGGCCAGTCTGCTGCTTGTCCCGGAAATGCAAAATTCAAGGGTAACCTTATGAATTACGAAACGCACTGTATAATCCGCTAAGCGGTTGTGCGTGTGTATTTGTCTGTGTGACCGGAGCTCATATCTTTGTCTGAGAGCGCTCCAACTTCTAGGGTATACGTATAGGGGACTGGACGTTAACACTGATGATGGGTGACGCGAAGTGAAAAGTACTGATAGAGGCTGGTAACGGGCGCCGATGTCACGGATTTTTGATACGCCGTTTGCGTTGGCAGTGGATTGCCAGCATTCATGAATATTATGTAGGGTAGGACTGGGACCCAAATGGTGAGCGAAAGAAAGTGATAGCATCTGGTAAGGGCTGATAACGCGCATGGAATGCCAACGTCATCAGTTTCGTAACGCCCTTCACATAGACACTAGAATGAACACACTCATAAATATTATATGGGGTGAGGCAGTGACCAAGAGGCTGAAAGAAAGGGGTGGCTGAAAGAAAGTGGTACCAACTGATAAGAGTTGATAAAAGGCGCCAAAGTGTGGATTTTACCTGCTTCGTTGCTGCCTGCGCAGTAACACTAGAACCTTAGCTCTTACGTATGATATGTGGTATGAGAGATAGGACGGGAACGCGGATAGTGGTTGATCAAATGTGATAACAATTGATAAGTGTTGATAAGGAAATTAGGAACCTGAGTACCACTAATTTTGTCGTGGGCGTGGCGACATTATGCAGTAACTCCTACATTTTGCATGGGTGTGGGACGGGGACTCTGATGGTGAACGGTATGAACTGATAACAAATGGTAAGGAACGACAAGAAGCGTCTGAATGCTAATGTCCCAACTTCGTTGCAGTTATTACTGGCAAACGATAAAGGAAGCGAGGTGTTGATGGTGGGTGATAGGAGTAGTAATGAGCGTCAACTATTGGGTTGTCTCATAATTCCTGTCGCAATTTCGACACTTTTGTTTATTCAAGTTTTATCTCTTGTGGGAAACAACTGGCTGATAGCATAACAACCACAATGGTCACTGAGATGCATGCATTTACTGGTGGGCGTTTGGAAGCTTCCAGCCCAGAATGAAGGAAACGGGGGGTTGAAGAATATGGAGAAGTCGTTTTTGGGGTGACCGCAATCTTTAACTTTCTTCTCTGGCAGATACTTATTCAAAGCGCAGGAGAGACGATAGTCCGATAGAGCGATGCCAATGCTATATGGTGGATGAGGTATCATGGCCCGGCCACCTCCCTCAGAACGTGGTGAGTTGGCATTGCAATGTGAGGTCTGGCGTACATTCGGAAAAAGGAGAATCTGCGACGTTTCTGACGATCCCCTCGCAACCCTGAAGCCAGCCAAGAAGGCTATTCCGCGCTGACTTTAGCAATGCTTGTCTTCATACATTGAAGTGGTTCCCAAACTAGGCCGCCCAGCGAATCCAATAAGACGAGAGCGATATTCTCAGAAAACGGAGTTCCGGCTTTGGCTGAGCTGGTGCTTCCTGGCTGCGAGGCAACCATAAGACGTGCCGCATGTTGTTGTCGCAGTGGACTCATGACTCATTTCCACCGGTGACCGATTAGGGAAGACTCTGCTTTTGCCATCCAAGAATAGCTTTCACCCAGGTGATCAGGCCTGCTTCCCGCTCATGGTCAGCCAGACCAGAAGGTTTCCATCAAAACTTCACTCTGCAGCAGTCCTTGCCATAGTGATGGAAATTGCTGGTGCATCGGCTGCGCTCAGGTATCTGCTACAATACCCTGGTAGCAGCGTGCGGAGGCACTCCCAATTTAGTGTGCAAGCGGCGCTCATCAAAAATGACTGCAGGCCCAGTATGAGGTTGAAGTCCATAGCTCGTTCCGTCTTTACCGTTGCGATTGGTCCATTAGCTTGGTAACCTGCAGCAGAGACTGAGTCGAACACAGCGCTGATCTTCTCTGTTTTCTTCCTTCCTACAGAGTTCTGAGGATCGTAAACCATAATCATTGATTGCAGTCACTGGCCTATTTTTATTACTAGTTGATTAACCTGTTAAGGGCTTGCGCTTCCGAAACCACGCTGTTAAGGCACTTGAAGCATAGTTCAACATACTAACGTATTTTCCAATGAAACGGTCTTAAAAGGAAGAAATTTGAAATTGAATAGAAATGCGACAGGAATTATGAGACAGCCCAATATACTGATAAAAGTGGCGACAACTAAGTGTGCGCTCGAGTTGAACCGAGTTCTTAGCACGTGGATACAGTGCGCGTCAATTGCTCATGCCACCTCTGATTTTTCAGTTTCTGACTTGTTTTGAAATTTCGTAAATCGGCATAGCAACCATATCCATCTATCTTTTCTCCTTATAGGGCAATGTGTGCTTCTGACTCCGAGAAAGCTGAGGTCTTTGCCAAGTACTTCGAAAGCTTCTATAAAAAAGAAAGTCCTCTGCCCGCGAGCAATGCGATTTCCCCTCATACCTCTTTGGACTGGGTAGATATCAACTGTGAAAACGTCTTTTGGACTCTTAAGAAGCTTCCTTCACGCTGCTCTACCTCTCCGGATAGTCTGCCTTACATTCTTCGTAAGCCGGCTGCTGATGGGATAACTCCGGCTTTGACATATCTTTGCAACAGGATACTCCTTCAAGGGGCGGTACCCGACATCTGGCGCCTCGGGCTAGTTAGGCCAATACATAAAAAAGGAAGTAGGAGCGACTTCAAGAATTACAGGCCAGTGTGCCTCACTTCTTTTGTCAGTAAAGTAATGGAAAGGATCGTATGCGATCAACTGAGAAGTTTTATTATATCGGAAAGTATGTTGTCACCATGCCAGCATGGCTTCATCCCTAGAAAGTCAACTGCTTCAGCACTTATTTCTGTCATCCCAAAATGGCAGCACGCTATTGACAAAAGAAAGTTTTTTTTCGTTTTTTCCGCCTACATTGATTTTTCTAAAGCATTTTACACCGAACCCTTACCACTTCTATTCTGGAAGTTGGAGCAATTCGGAATAACCGGCTGTCTTCTCAAGTTTATGAAAGCGCTCTTTTCCTATAGGCACCAGAGGGTTGTTCTTAATGGTTCGTGTTCTAAAATGTATCGAACGGGTAGTGGTGTACTCCAGAGCACCTGCTTAGGACCTTTGATGTTCGTTCTTTACATTAATGACTTGCTTGTTGGTTTCCTTCTGGGATACAGTGTTCTATGTTTGCTGATGACATCAAAGTGTACTGTATTGATCAACCTTCCCTGTTACAATCGGCGCTGGATACCATATCAGAATGGGCCAGCAGATGGGGCTAGCCATATCGTTGGATAAAACGGTATCTTAAGGCTAGGCTCTACTCCCCCACTATCTACTGATTTCTCGATAAATGGTTTTCGGCTTAAAGAACCAGATGTAATTTGGGCGTATGCTATTCCCGCTCTCCAGATTTTAGCGAGTACATTGTCAGAATGGTACGCCTGGCGCGCTGTAGAGCTAACTTTATTTTACGCGCTTTCTCTACAAGGAATATAAAAACGCTACTCAAACTCTTTGTCACCCACGTGCCCTATCTTAGAATGTCCCATGTTGTGAAGTCCCTCCACTCGTTCTGTAGTGGAACTCATTGAGACTGTTCGGTCTAGTTTCACTGAGCGGATTTTCGCTCGTAAAGGTATGTTTCATGTTCCATATAGGGATAGCCTGGATTTTCATAAGGAAGACTCTCTTGAAATGAGATCTAAACGTTTCGATTACGACTTCGCGCACAAGCTGCCTGGCGGATTAGTGGATTTGGATTTTGACGCTCTATTCAAAAAAATCTTTAATGATTGGTCGCACAAGGGGTCATGGCCTTGGACTTTTGAGAGATAAAACGAATACGACAGATTTTAGAAGTTCTTTCACGCAGAGAGTGATAACGCTCTGGAATAATCTACCGCCCTCCGTCATAAACGAAGAATCTTCTCGCTCATTTAGGAGCAAAAGTCAAGAAAGATCTTAATTCTTGAGGGTGGTTTTAACAACAGAAGAACAGAAACTGTACCTTGAGCAAACTTGAATGGCTCAGAAGCGAATATTTATCTCTGAATGACATTATGTTGTACCTATATTGGGTGTTGTTATGTTCGGTTTTATTTAATCCTTTGACGACCGTATGGCCTGCCGGCGGGCCACACCAAATCGGTCGCGCGGGACCGTAGGCCCGTCGGCGGGCCATGGCAACATAGTCCTTGTATTTCCTCACTTTTGACATTTTTGGAAATTTTAGTCACCGAATAAGTTCACAACCCCCTAACAAGGTTATGTATGCAGTGGAAAACGAATTGCTTTCTTCTAGGGAGAAATCCAGAAACAGTAGCACCAAAACACTTCTGATGGTAATGTTAGCAAAAATCTCATTACTACCCCGGAATAAGAGCACAACACATGTGGTGGTTTTTAAAAAACCGTAATAATATTAACTAATACCGTAATACGCAGTAATATTCACTGCACTTGTTATCACACTATGTAGTAATATTCCTTGCATGGATTAGTCGATAGGACCCAGTCGTTGCGGGCTTCACCAATTGTTTGATTGTGAAAAATCTTGTCATTCAGGTGTAATATAAATTAGATGTAATGAGAATAGCATGTAAGTAAAGTTTGAGTTTTGGTTGGTGCAAACGGCTGACCTGTCAAAAAAGCTAGCTATACTTAGGTTCCAACTGAAGGCATTAAATTGAAATTCGGTGTGTGGTAGTAAGCGTCTATTGAATAACGTTACTCGTTATTGACAGCACAGTGACTAAAGTAGCTCGGAAGAAGCATTTCAATTCAAATCTGGTCAATTTTTAAATGCACGTTGTGCGCAAGAAAACAAATTGTTTTCGGTACATACAACTTCAACAGTACTATCAAAACTCTTCTGTTACACTAATATTCTGAGGTCTTTTCCATTGGTCTTTCTCAGTACTTTGCTAATAATCCATCTGCGTTTCGTATGGTGTCTTGAAAGACTTTTCATCCAAATCACAATCACACTTCGGAGGAAATTCTTCGCCTTTCTGAGCTTAGTCATCTCTTACTCATTTTAATTGAAGGAGCCATGTTTTCCTTTTCCCAACTAAATTGGTTCTATCCGTTGCTTTTATTAGAATTTGCATGTATAAAAGGGCCTGGAAATCAGTGTTAGAGAGCTTCAATAAACCTCGTATCAACCGTTCTTCTACGTTTTCACGAAATGGCGACCACGGCAAAAACGGACCTCCACTAACGACCAAAACGCCACGACTCAGCACCAATGGCTACTTCTACAGCAACTACGTCCACAACCCATTCTCGGAACTTCATATTCCGCACAGGCACTCCAATTCTTCATCCTTAAAGAAGATTCGAACTACTGGCTACCCTCGTCCTCGTCATTACTCATCATTACCTTGTGGAACGACCGTCGACTCTATTCTACATCCCGTGATACGCTAAAATGTCAAGCATCATTCGACAGCAAGTTGGACTAGCAAAGCGACAACTGCGCAAATCTCTCCAGGAGGCACAAACTACACAAATCGAGCCGAAACAACTCCAACAACTAAGAGATGACGATTTGCTCAACATCTACGAAGACCACAATCAGCGCACGACTCACTATATCGGTCATACTCCCACATGAATCGTCTATGGAAAAAATGGCAACAGCTATTGGAAACAAATCCAGAAGAAGAAGGTACTCTCCAGATTTACATAAACAAATATGGCGATTTCCGTAAACTTTTCAATGATGCCATTTCTACTCTACAAAAGTTGGACAATGAGCGACCATTCAAAGAAAAAGAAATCGAGAAAAGAAAACTAGAATTCAACCCGTATACGGAATCTGATGCTGAATCACTGCAGTCGACAGAGCAGTCAATGTCATCTCCTATACTACCTGCCGCTGCAGTTTCTACCGATATACAACCACGTATCCAGCATCCACTTTCAACAGCAACTCAAAATCTGTCATTCGTCGATGCCCCAATACTTAGCAAACAGGATCTTCCCGTTTTCGAAGGCAATCTTTTGGAATTTCCAGAACACTGGGCTCGCTTTTCTACTCTAGTCGGAGACAAACCTCAATTGGATGGTGCCACAAAACTCTCACTTTTGAAGTCAACTTTGCGAGGTAAAGCACTACAAACAATCAAAGGTTATCAATTACGTCAACGAATTATCCCATAGCTGTTGAGATCTTGAAGAATCATTCGACGACCACGTCACAATACGACACATCCTGTACACTCGTCTAGCTTCTTAACCACCATGCGACAAAGATGGACGTAATCTCTTCACACTCTACTCTCGGATGTACGCATTGGTTCGCCAGTTTAGCACGTACGAAAACGACCCAAAAGAATATGCTCTTGGTGCAATCTTATTGAACAAGCTTCCTCGACATATTCGCAGCCGTATCTACGACTATAAGGGAATAACGAAAACCTTGTGCCCAGGGAACTTCTCCAGATTCTTACGAAAATTGTTTGAAAGGAATCAACTCAAGAAGAAATGGAGGATCACAATCTCTATTCCGATGACACTCACATACACGCTGCTCTACATCGTCAAACTAAATCTAGCTCGTTTCAAAGAAGAAGTACCACACTCCAGAATCCAGCAAATCGCCAAATTAGCAAAAGTGCTCATTGTGTGGCAGCAGTCTTCACAGCTCGTCTTTATGTCCTACGTAGTATAGAAATACCAAAGAACGCTTGAAAATCGTAAAGACGAGGCGACTTTGTTACAACTGTCTTTCCTCACGGCACTCGACAAAAGAATGTCCGTCAAAACGCTCCTCCATGCATTGCTCCAGACGCCATCATTCCTCAATATGCCTGTCCCAAAACAATTCCCACCCAAGCAATCAACAACCACCCATTCGCCAACTTCATCCCCTACCTCCCCCCAGACCTGAATTTCCCCAGCCCACCTCACGAGCAAGAACATAACCCTCATTCTCAACTTTCCCGTCCCTTTCACCACCCCTATATGACCTTGGAAAACGGAAACGAATCCGATTCTCATGTTTCCAACCTTCATCCTAACCAGAAGCTCGCACCCTTCCCAAACCCTGACCCAAACCGGGCGTTCCCCCAAATTGCTGACCCGAACACTACTCATTACGCAGAAGTACCAGTCAACAAGGAGCGCCATGGTCAAAACTATACTTTCAAAGAGACCACCAGCGTGTTTGTCGTCCTTTCGACAATACGACGAAAAGAAGTCTTCTCATGTGCACTCCAGTCACACTTTCCAATCCTGAAGAGCCATCGCAACAACTGCACACTACAGCGTTCTTCGATAGCGGAGCCTCGATTTCAATGATCAACAAAGACATCGCAAGAAGCTTAAATCTAAACATGGAAGAAGAACATCCATTGTCGCTGCGAACCTTTGGAAAAAGAGGAGAACAAACTACCCTCCATCAAAAGTTACTGTTGGGCTGCTACTCGAACATCACGAGAAATTCATGCTGAACGTGCAAACGTTGCCTTTCCTCACCGAAACAATACCAGTGGAACTGCTACTTCCACAAAGATGATCTACATTCCTGCAGCATCACCACTCAGCCAGGATTAGTGATTGGAAACGACTACTTCTGGGAGCTCGTCCTATCAAGCAATTTCTGTGTGAAGAGTCTACCAAACGAATACAACCTTATACATACTTGACTCGGCAACATCATTACAGGAAAATCTCCTCAAAGACATCAATGCGTCATGTCCTTAATAACGACCGACAAACTCGAACATCCACTACAACATCAAATGTTGGAAGAATTAGTCGAAAAATTTTGGTCAGTGGAATCAACAGGAACAAGCGATGATGTATCCCAGTCTGATGACAACAAATGCCTTCAAGAATTCAACGATACCATATACTTCAACACACAAGAAGGACGATATATGGTCCAACTACCTTTCAAAGATGATCTGTCCGACCTCTCCGACAACTTCGAAATGGCAATTTCTCGTCTCAAGTCAACAGTAAGTGCACTAAGTAAACATTCCGGCCTACTTGAAAAGTACCACTGCATCATCATGGATCAACTTGAGAAAGGTATCATCGAAGAAATCGACCAGTTTTATGCCACTATCTGCCCCATCACGGAGTAATATCGAAAAACAGTAAGTCTACAAAGCTGACATGTGTCTATGATGGATCTGCGAAAACGAAAGAAGAGAAGAGTCTCAATGATGTTCTGTACAGAGGACCTATACTCCTTCCAGAAATCGCAGGTATTCTACTTCGCATTCGTTGCATGAGAATTCTCCTCACTGGCTATCGAGAAGGCATTTCTCATGGTCGGTCTAGACAAGGACAGTCGAAACTCCACCCGCTTTCTATAGCTTCAAGATCCAACTATAGGAGTGAAGCACAACATCGTAACGTACGTTTCCAAGAGAGTGCCTTTCGATCTGATATCATCATCATTTCTCCTTTCCGGAACAATTCACTATCACTTGAGCAACTACTCATCGCCTCTCGCACAAAAAATCCTTCGCAACATCTACGTCGACAACTTATTCCTGGAAGCCACATCGACTCACGACGCAGAGGAAATCTATAAAGAAATTGAAGAAATCTTCCGTGATGCAGGCAAGAATGTAAGAGAATTCGCTAGCAATGACGCCGAGTTCAATAAGTTGATCGAACAAATGGAACATACAAAAGTAGATGAAGTCTCCAAAATACTCGGACTAAAATGGAATGCATCAGTGACCAACTCATCCTTTCACTTCCGAAACCACCAGAGAGAAATGTTCCATGGACAAAAAGGAAGATCCTGAAATATGTTACAAGCATCTACGATGCGCTCGGATGGATCTCACCACCAACTCTAATCCCCAAGGCATTTATACAAAAACTATGGAAAAATCAGCTCTAATGGGACACGATTCTTCCGAACGATCTATCCGAAGAATGGACATCAATACTTGGAACGTGGTCAGTAAAAGAAATTCAATTTCCACGCAAATTCCATTCCAGCAATTCGAGTACGAAGCTATGTCAACTTCACGTCTTTACGGACGCCTCTATGACAGCTTACTCCGCAGTTACGTACATGGTGACTCAAGAAAATGAGGAGAGGAGAAAGGTATCACTTTTGATGGCTAAATCAAGACTAGCTCCTACTAGCGGAAAAGCTACAATACCTCGTCTGGAGTTGTCAGCACTAGCCATATTAGCAAAATTGACGAATTTTTTAAAAGGTCAACTCGATATTCCTATCCAGAAATACATATGGTCTGACAGCAAAGTTGCCTTACAATGGACAAAATGTGAAAAGCCGTTGCCAGTGTTCATCAGCAATCGAGTGAAAACAATAAGAACGAATGCTCCATATGCTCTACTACTTTACGTCCCAAGCGACCACAATCCTGCTGATGTAGGATAGAGGTATGCCAATGAAAGAACTTCTACAATCCGAATTATGGCTCGACGGACCAAACTTCCTTCTTCGTTCCGAAAACAACTGGCCCAGTAACATCAGTCATTCTGCGTATGATCACGAAATCAATGCTGAATCAGCAACCTTCTCATATGGATCAACGCACAGCCCATTAATAGAAGATGAAAGATTCAGCTCCTGGACGAAAATCCTCCACACTGTGGTCATAGTTCTTTTATTCATCATTAAAAAATCAGCGAAGGCGAAACGCTCCTTTTCGGACGAGAGGAACCGTTTGATTTCGATTGCAGAGCGTGTACTCTGCCGACAAGCGCAGTTGAGTCATCCTCCTGATGACGTCATCGAAAAGCCTGTATCGATGTAGCACCACTTCATTATGGAAATGCCAAGGAAGAATCAACAAAGCCAATCTTCCAGCTAGCACAATAGAGCCAGTTTACATGCCTAGAGGAAGTCACATTACTTCTCTTTACGTGCTTCACATTCATCAGATGAATCAGCATTGCGGCGTCGACAAACACTATGCGAACTATGCACCAAAATATAGATTCCAAAAGGACGACAAAAGGTAAAGAAAACACTCTACAACGACTGCTACGTTTGTCGAAAAATCAGTTCAAAACCGTACGCTCTACCGGACTTCCCCATTCATCGAAGGGAACGAGTAACAAAACCGCAATATCCTTTCGAAAGATGCGGAATAGATTATATGGGACCATTCAACTACAGTCTCGACAATCTGACTATATCCAAATACTGGATAATACTGATCACTTGTCTGACTACGAGAGCTCTATTTACAGAAGTAGTGACAAGTATGTCAACGACACAACTACTCCACGTAGTCCGACGCTTCATTGCGAATAACGGTTTCCCGAACTGGATAGTCTGCGACAACGCCAAGGTTTTCAAAACATTTAATGAAGTACAATCGGATCTCTCCAAGCCAAAACCAAAAGACGAGAGCGTTGTGGCTGTACAAATCGTAAGATTTCCTTCAAGATTGCCAATTATAGCCCATGGCAGGGAGGAGTATATGAAAGAATGGTGAGCATTTTCAAATCAGCTGATCGGCATGCTACTGCAAAGAATATCTATGACATTGAAACTGTCAAGACACTTGCAGCAGAATGCACAGCCATTTGCAACTCACGTCCATTAACTTATATTGCGGACGAACAATCACATTTACCCCTGAGACCGATTGACTTCCTCCGACCAACAGCAATAATTGCCGCTCCGAATCGAACCACCTAAGGATTTCACACCACGCACTGACCTTCAACAGAATCTAGTGGAACTATGGAAATCCACAAGCGGAATAATAGACTCTTTCTGGAATTGATGGAAGAACGAATATTTGACAAGCCTTCGAGAGCAGTACAAGCAAAGTCACAAGCACCCACGACTGGAAAGTCATGATCGACCGAGTCTAGAAGACTATGTCCTAGTCCATGATGACACTACGAAGAAAGGATAGTGGAAATTCGGGCAAATAATTGGTTCCAAAGACCAATATCAACGAACGAACTGTCCAAATCCGTCTCGCCAATAAGAAAATTACCACAAGACTAATCAACCAAATCAGTCCACTCGAAGGGTCGGCCAAGAAACAAGTACAGTCTACAAAACGTGGGCAAAACAATGAATCAGCTACATCATCGACACACTCGAAGAAGACAAGTCTGAAAACGAATGCTCAAATGATAGGTACGCTTGCCAGCGTTGCCCTACTCATAGCCCTTTTCGCTTGCAGTGATGCAGAAAGCCACGTGGTGAATACGAGGTGCTCAAACACAATATCAGTGGTCAGGAAAATAATATACGCTGATCAATGCACGGAGAGAGATATTGCATTAGCTAGCATCAAAAATGACAAGAACGAAGAAATGCTTTGTTGGTTCCCAATATATTGTCCAATGGGACATATCAGGATAACTATTCCTTTAACGCCGAACTCAGGGTATTGCGGTAGCAGATGCTCCTGTCCAAAATGGACAAAAACTTGCTCTTTCTACAATGGCCGACAAAAGGAATCTTCACAGATAACCAATGTCCCTACTTCCATTCTGAGCTAAAAGCCACTTCACGTATGCTCGTTTCAAAATTCATCTTCATCTTCCAACAGCCGGAAACTGGGAGTCTTCCACCAAATTGAATTTACGACGATGCTAGAATCGTTGTACCTACACTGCGTATCACCACAAGAGAATTCCTCAGCAGTGAAGACTACTACTCCTACAATTTCAAAGGCCTACTCCTACCAATGCCTATTCCAGTGGCTACACCTATTACGGGTTCAACGGCCTTTTGTCGATATCACACTTGCTCAAAACCAACGTCAAGATCGGCTTTTTGCATTTACTACGCACCTGCAACGATATTTAATTTCGACAACAATTCTATCCTACTACGAGCCTGGGGAACGACTTCTAAGGAATACTTCCCATTCGAAATCGATACGGAACTCTCACAGAACAACTACTCAGTACCATGATGCCACAAAGGTGGAATATCCATAGAAACCACAATGGAATTCAACGTTTTGGAAGCATGTAGTTCGTCTACCTGCATCAACATAAACAACTACGAATCCGGAATAGCTGTCTTCTCCCCAGCATCAGTCGTCATTTTTGAATATACAAGATTTATCACAGGATGGACAAAAAATCCACTCTTCAAATATCACTTGTCCTGGACGACCATGCGAAATGTTAAGATGCACAATTTTCTGGGAGAAACTCTACAACTTCCAATGTTGGACGATCACGGAAATAGCTCTCACACTGCTTCTTCTTATCACAACCACACTTATCATACACATCTTCACACCTCTACTACGAATGGCAATGTTCGTCACAATACGATTTCTCTATTCGCCTGCACTCATAGCAAAAGCATTTGTGTTCGTATATCGAAAACTCAGAAGGCGATCTGGCAGATATAATGTGGAAACTCGTTCTTACTCATACAAAAGAAAGAAAAAGACTCTACGGTACCTTGACGATAATCATCTACTGCGCCGCCAGATCAGATTTCTGCTCCGACGTCATAATCACTCAAGGCACACAGCTCATACTGTACAACAGAAAACGATACGGAGCGCTGCACATTCAATCAAGTGACAAGTGTCACACTTCAACCAATTGGACAAGAAGTTTGTCTACTTCTCAGAAATAAGGAAAGCCATCCAGGAACAATATCAATCCGGCTCGAGCAGCTATCTCACAATCTGCAAGCAAAAAATTGAATATTTCACGAGAGACCATACATCTTTCACAGAATCACGTCATCAGTGTTACACCGAAAGCTATAAGAAAAATGTATGCAAATCTCTCAAGCCAGAAGAAAAGTTAGACGACCAGCACTATATCGAACTCAAATACAGGATTTATTGGTCCCAAGCTGTGGATGCCTCTGATGCAAATGGTGTTTCTACTGAACAAGCTCATGCCTCTTCTATCGATATTATGCATACGTCACTTCACCAACTATATACAGAATTTTCTCTTGCCCAACTTGGAATATCCAAGCTGAAGGATTAGATAACAATAATAACAACAAGTTCTACACGGACTGAACGGTTCCAATTAGAGCCAGGAATCCCTTTTCGTATGGAATGAAATTCAGATCACGCTCATAAGCACCATCTCTCCAAATCTTACTATTCTTTCAAGCCAATTCATAACGGACGGCAAAATTACGACAAGGATAGAAACATCATTACAAGGACTAATGTTACCGAATTCACCAGGACAGCTTCAATGCGGAAAAAGAGAAGATGCGAAGTCATTTGAATGCTCGTTTGCCAAAAATGCCTGCTTTTGTACCTCAAGAATAGACACTGTTGCATGTTCCTGTTCAAGAGGAGACATTCACTCATTTCTCCACAATCACTACAACAAACTACCAATAGTAACGAATCAAGTGGCAATATTCAACGATGGACAAGCTGTGAAAGCGAAGACGACGATTGGTAACGCCCTAAGCGTCCAAATATCAACACACGGCCTCGTAATGGCAGCTGCGAAGCACAACAATTCCTGCTCAGTCACCATTGAAGAAATGTCAGGTTGCTGTTCATGTACGACAGGATCAATAGCCAATTTGTCATGCACGTCATCTATAAGTGAAGAAAGTGCTCAGTTCCTATGTGGAAATTCGACACAGCTCTTGAAATGCACACCAGAAGGAACAATATCTACCCCACGCTTTCACTTCGACAACTCCACGATCGACATCAACTGCACCGTCAGATGCCCAGGCAAAACCTCAACAGTGAGACTCAAGGAAAAACTCAATTTTGTTGAAAAGCAATAGTTATGTCAAATGTTCTCTCGATGAATGCTTCCTCTTCATCGGATACCGCTTTCAGCCTGAATTACTTAAGCGACTTTTTCTCGAGAATTTTAAGCAACTTCCCCAATGTGCTCAGTTTCTTTGCCTCATTTAAAACAATCCCTTCATTGCTCCTTGTAATCTTTTTCATAAGTTGAGCAATAGCAATATATCTGAAATGTTACCCCAACTTGTTCAATACTTCTGGAACAGAAAAATTCAAATTGAAGTGACCAACACATGACAGTGTTGAAATTTCTGTTTCTTTTTCTGGCGGGAGTGTCTTGGAAGACTTTTCATCCCTATCAATAAAATCATAATCACACTTCGGAGGAAATTCTTCGCCTTCCTGAGCTTAGTCATATCTTACTCATTTTAATTGAAGGAGCCATGTTTTTCTTTTCCCAACTGAACTGGTTCTATCCGTTGCTTTTATTAGAATTTGTGTATAAAAGGGCCTGGAAATCAGTTTAGGGAGCTTCAATAAACCTCGTATCAACCGTTCTTCTACGTTTTCACGACAATCCATCTGCGTCTCAGTGTATGGTTAATTAGTACGACATTACCCAAGAAAGTTTGCAATTCAATCTATGTTGCTATAATTAGGCAAAAATGCGGTCTCCTGGGACTGAATAGTCCGCCGGCGGGCCACATGCGTGTCTGGCGTGCGGTCCCACACGCTAGACACGTTTGTAGCGCGCGGTAGTCGAAGGGTTAATTTGTTTTTTTGTTATCTTCCCATTAACTGCCATCATGATGGGAGTCCGATCTCGGCGAAGTTGACGGACCTACTAAACTGGTATCCGGAGCTCTTATTCGAGCACCTCTGAGCTTGCAGTGTTGGCGGCCACTGCCCTTCTGCGCCAATTATCCACTCCCTCTCCCACAGCAACTTTATTGGTGTAGTTTTTTTTGATACCGGAGATCTGATTTTGACTTGAGTTTGTCATGTATTTAATTAGAATGCCGATAATAAATCACTAAATCATTGAACCATTGTTTTTGGGATATAGGAGAACTAAGCTCGGTGTTGTTTGATTTGGTTGACGCGTCGATTTGACTTACTCCGTACTTTTTGAAAAAAAATGGGCTGCGTCAATTGCTTTTGTGATACTAGAGTTTCTTAAGAATTCGTCATCTTTCTTGTGCTATTCAGCTACGGTGTGCATGTCGTATAGATGAGGAAATCTTCCACTTATGCAAACCACATAAATGGTGAAGCATGTACAACTATTTCGGAAAACTAGCCCTTATACTGGACGACAGCAGCATGAAAATGGGGTTTGTCAGAGAAAGTTCTGTGGGCTCACTATTGTGATCGCTTCTGCTGCTTATTATAGAACTCATCGAGGAGTGTGTCCAGGCTATCCAGGCAAAACTGGGAAAATTGAAGTGCTCAAGTAGCCCTTAAATTCACTTTTTCCCGCATCGAATTCGTGGCCAACTTTATTAATGGTCTCGGCTCAGGCAAGGCTCGAAGTGTTCACGCCCACAAAGTCAAAGTCTAAAGGGAATATGAATCGTACTCACGATCCACCTGGTACCCGTCATATTCTCTTTGAACAGACTTTGTAGGCGTGAACGCTTCGAGCTTTGCCTGAGCCGAGACCACTAATAAAGATGACCACGGATTCGATGCGGGAAAAAGTATACTTAAGGGCCATTTGGGCACGTCAATTTTCTCAGTTTTGTCTGTATACATTTCTCGATAGTTCCATAAGTGGAGGATTTCCTTATTTAATGACATGCACAACGTAGCTGAATAGCGTAAGAGAAACGAAGAATTCTTAAGAAACCTAAAAATGGCATAAGTAAATGATGGCCTATTTTCTCCAAAAAAAAACAGAGCATTGTAAATTCACGCGTAACCAAAATCAAACGACACCATTCTCAGTTTCCTACACGCCGAAAACAATTGTCGCGATGCCGATCTACGAAATTTCCAAATAAGTCAGAAAACTAAAAAATCAGGGGGTGACATAAGCAATTTAGACGCACTGTATGTTCAATTCCTAATCTTTCACCTTTCAGCGTCAAACTGTCGTCACCGTGGGCCCTCGCATCCCCGCCGCTGATGAGCTATTCCATGGAGCCCAGCGTAAATAGAGCATCAGCTCTCTAAATTGAATATTGAAAAAGGCATTTCATGCAGATCGTCTTCCTTTTCTGGAAGTATTCGAAGGGAACCTAGGAGTGCGCAATGGTAAGCATATTATGAACAAAAAGGGGAATTTGTCAAACGCGCAAAATTGGCCCTCTAATTTGCCTGTGCATTTTCGATCATGAGCGTGACGACGAAAGAGGTCGTCTTAACGTGATAACTCAACGGCCAGTATCATGGCAACAAAGACGCTCCGAAATGTACATTTTACGCAGAAGAGCACCGCACCATTCAAGGCATATCTGATGGAAATAGGCTGCGTTCGCTACAGAAATAGAGACCGGCCTGTGAACTCTCCCAAGCTTTCCTTATTTGCATCTTGAAACTCCAGAAATAGACTGGGGGCTCCCGCGACAAAGAACTTCTACACAAAAAAGATCGATACTTAGAGCAACTTCATATACAAGTGCTTTATATAAGCGGCTAAGTGTGTCTGTTGGTGTATGGGTTTGACCGGAAAGTCGTAGCTCGACCACAATGATAGTGATACAATGATAGTCAATGATAGTGCCAAGTGGTCCTTACAAGTGCTATGAGGGGTGGGAGATGTCCTTTGTTGATGAGTGATTGAAAGTGATCGCAACTAATAAGGGCTGATTAGGCACGTCAGAACGCGACAGTTGTTAATTACGTTACCTAGCTCGCGTTTACACTAGAGCGTCACTACTTACAACTTCTATGAGGGATGGTACGGGGTCATTGTTGATGAGGTATTGAAAATAATTGCAAGTGATAAGGGCTGAGAAGGCACGTCAGAACGCGGAAGTTGTTAGTTTCGCTTGGTAGCTCGCGTTGACACAAGAACGTCTAAACTTATAGGTGTTTTGTGAGATGGGACGTGAACATTATTTGTGGGTGAGGGAGGGTGATAACAACTGATAGGGGCTGTCAGAGCCCCTTTGAACGCAGAAGTCGTCATTTTGTTGCACGGCAAAAGTTGATGCTAGAGCATCTATGCTTTCAAGTGTTATGCGGCGTGGCACCTCGACGTTGTTGATGTATGACTAAAAGTGATAAGACTGATAGGAGCTTGTAAGGAGCCTTAAAACTAGAAATTCGCCAAATCCATCACGCAGCCCCCCTTGCTATTGAGGTTTTTACGTACAAGTAACACGTAGGATGAGAAGCATAGTTTGTCCGTAGGGAGGATGGCCGCAAATTATAAGACTGTAAAAGCGCCTCAGAAAGCAAAAGTCGCTATTCCGTTGCGCAGCTATTGTTGACTTTGAGTGTTCTAACTTACAAGCGTCCTGTGGGGTGAGACGAGACACTTTATCAAGCAGTTTCTTATCGGATGGTACATTTCACAGTTAATCTAATAACAAGAGGGCCAGAACTCACTAAACTGTTCACAAGTGCAGGATTCTAGAAGATTGTGAATGTAAGGCAAAGAGAAGCATCGGATGATCACTTATTATTATATTCCTATAAGTATTAGAAGCATATTTCATTTCCATTTTAAGGCGAAGCAAAACCCTATTCACCGCTAAAGGCCAGGATATAGCAAATTGCAGGATGATTGCAGAGTTGCGATAAATGTACCACTTTAGCTTCGTTTTCAGGCATTCATGGCGGATTTTAATGAAACTGGAAAGTGTGGAATCTTAGGTCGTTGCATTAGCGTGATAATCAGGTGCTTTGTGATAATACCAGCAAACGTTTAAGAGGCCCACCTGTTTTGCTGAAGCCTACCGTATGATGCGCACGATAGCGGGCCGGTATTATCTAAATCTTGATATTTTGCTCTTTTCTAACATGGCAATGCCGCAGAACAATTCGAACGCGCTCCAGCACTCAACACTTGCGACTGCTGAATAAGTATCATAGCACAGTATGCGTATCAGTCGACGATATAAGTAAGGATATTCAATCCTCGACAATCATGTCCTTTTTCGAAGAGC
>MU868345.1:344956-367614 GCA_036418205.1 Ostertagia ostertagi | reverse complement strand
GTCACATACATACATACATACATACATACATACATACATACATACATACATACATACATACATACATACATACATACATACATACATACATACATACATACATACATACATACATACATACATACCTTGAATACCTTGATGTCCGCTCTTCAAGGATTGTCTCGCCATCCTTGCAGGACGCATCTATGCCATTCTTCTCGATTTCTTGCCATTTGTTGCCATCTCTGTCCAAATAATTTCCTAAAAGGATCACTCCACCTGGCTGGGGGTCTCCCTTGCGGCCTTTTGACTCCGCGGGGATACCAATTGGTCACTCGGGATGTCCAACGGTTATCGTTAAGACGAGCAACGTGTCCTGCCCATCGCTTTTTGGAGTCGTATATAGTCTCGATTACATCTTTCACTCCTGTCCGCCTTCGAATTTCACTAGCAGGAATTTTGTGCATTAACGTCACTGCGCACATTGATCGTTCCATTGCTCTTTGAGTTGACGCCAGTTTTCTCTCTTCTTCTTTGATTGTGCTCCACGTTTCACTACCATACACCAATGCCGTCAACACATGGGTGTTGAACACTCGAGCTTTGATTCGAGCGTCGAGCCGCCTGTCAGTAAGAATTCCACGATACTTATTGAATGTTGCCCATCCTGCTTTGCGGCGTCGTCCTATTTCGATTGAGAGATCATTGTCCATTGTAACTGCCTGACCTAGATAAACGTAAGAAGAGACTTCCTCTATGACAGAGCCTTCCATGCGCAAACAGTAGTCTCTCGTGAAAGCGTTTTTCATCCATTTAGTTTTGCCTGGGTGGATTTCAAGTCCAATAGAGCAAGCAACATCCTTCAGGATCTTCAATGAGTCCTCGAGCGTATCCGGATCGTTACCGATTAGCACGATGTCGTCTGCAAACATCAGATATTGGAGTTTTTCGCCATCTATATCGATGCCGCAGGGCAATTCAACTCTTTGCATCACGAGTTCGAGAGCAGCAGAAAATAGCGTTGGAGAAATGACTTCGCCTTGTCGTACGCCGCGTTGCATATTGACACGAATCGGATTTCCAAAGTAAGTTTACATCAGTGTAGCAACTCGTATTGCACTGCCGTATCACTTCGACATACATACATACATACATACATACATACATACATACATACATACATACATACATACATACATACATACATACATACATACATACATACATACATACAATACACATACATACATACATACATACATACATACATACATACATACATACATACATACATACATACATACATACATACATACATACATACATACATACTATCACACTACCTTGAATACCTTGATGTCCGCTCTTCAAGGATTGTCTCGCCATCCTTGCAGGACGCATCTATGCCATTCGTCTCGATTTCTTGCCATTTGTTGCCATCTCTTATCTGCGCCCACAGTAAAATGTGCCTAAACGATCACTCACCTGATACTCTGTTTGCAGTTCAGAATGAAGGCAATTGCCCCGGTGGCCTCCTTGAGCCTCGACGTGAGAAGGATGAGTTATTCTGGAGACCGGTGAAAGGCGGTAGGTAGGCCCCTGTTCTCGTATGGGGGGGGGGGGAATGTAGGAATAATTGCATTACTCATCGGATTTTGGATGAAGTTCTGTGTGGCAATGTGAGAAGTGAACTTTTTATTTTCGTTGTCACTGTGTGTATATTGGCGAGGTCTTCCTTGCGCCTTTTTAATTATAACCTCGGGGATACCCAGACCGCTGGCGCTCTGCTTTATTATGTGTGTATGTATGTATGTATGTATGTATTCCATGCATACATACATACATCACTACTATTGGGTTGTCCAGAAAATCCTGCGACACTTTGAACAAATAACTTTAGGGGAAAATCAAAACCCTTTCAGTTGTTTTGGCATTTGATTACTGTAGTGTGTCTTCGAAGGTTCCAGCAGAAGCGTACATGAAGGCTTCAAGCAACGTTTTACAGCTCCAAACTTCTCTCTGAACTGAGCCATCTTTTGACATACTTTATTTCTCGAGCTCCTATGAAGCCACTCTGCTTGCATGCGTTGCAGCTAGCATCTGTACTGTATTCAGGAGACGACTCGTTCAGCAGGCCATAGTGTCCCGTTGTATGGCTAGCATTTGCTCAACTTCTCAGAGGCGCAGCCGACTGCTACCAGTCGTGACATGGCAACAATGCTGAGTTACACTAATCAACTCGTGACATGGCAACAATGCTGAGTTGCCGAAAATCCCTACGTTCTTGGTTGCAGGGCAGCATGTTCGCAATGGGTACCACATGGGTTGCGCCAGTCTGGGGAGGCGACGTGTGTGACGATGGTGAAGATTTCTCTTCTTTCTTCGCAGCAAAGGAATCTCTTGACAAAAATGAAGATTAGGAAGATAGCTCAAGCCTTGAGGAAACTGTGCTATAAGCTCTATTGGATTCGACTGAAAGTGAAGCTGCCTGCAGGAACCTTTCAAAGAGAAGGGTTTTTTAGTGGTTTTGATGAGGTTCCATTTTGATTCTTCACAAAGAGCTGCTGGATACCTGCACCGCGGTGATGACCATTGTCGGCTCTAACTAGCTCTGAAATTTGGCCGAAGCCATGCGTAAAGTTCACCCAGAAATGCACAACATTGTGTTACCCCACCTCACGCATATCTACATGTGACAAAGGATTACGTATCAAAAGATCATGGGTTTTGAATGGGAAATTCTCGCAGTGCTTGGCTTACTCGTTGGCTTAGCCGCTTCTAATTATGGGGTAATTAGTGCCCTGAAGCGTCATCCAGAAGATAAAAAACCTGGTGACTGAGGTCAACTCGAAAATGGATCGATCGTTTCTTTCCAAAGCAAACGCCGAAGACCTAAAGTATGAGAGTTGAGAAGCTGCCCGGGAAAAGTGTAGGTCTCCTATATGATAATGGTGATAACCTTGCTGATTAAATCTTTCATTCAACAAAAGTAGGTACAAAATTTTTGCAAAGTGTGGCAGGGTTTTCTGGACAACTCAATATAGACAGGGTGTTCTAAAATTATGGACACATATTCGCAGCAATATATTCTAAGCTTGCGAACGGAGAATGTCGATTGAATTTATATATAAGTTAACTCACATCATGTACAATAATATGGAACAGCCCAATACCGAAATGTCCTTCAATGCAACGAATGCAAGCCAGTAGTCGCTTCTTGGGTTCCGCACACGTTGCACGCAGGCACTCCTCGTTTATTTCTTCCGGAGCTTCCTTCAGTGCTGCTTCAGTTACTCAAAATTGTAATGACGAACGACAGACCTCAATTTCACTCAACAACCACATTGGGAAGTGTGGTGGATACGGACCCGGAGGAAATGACGGCTATTCTTTGGTGCGAGCGAAGTCGGGCAGTTGAAACCGGCACCACTCTTGGATCAACTTGGCTCTGTGGGCCAGAGCGCTCTCCAGCTGGAGGCGTCTCGGGTTCTTCCATAATGGGACTCTGACCGAGACTTTGCTACGCCTGCCTAAAGTGTCCGAGTTTGCTGATATTTATACCGAAATCAACGAAAAACTAACGGTCTCTAACCACTAGATGCAGTGTTCCTTCGAACCAAAACCGGGGCCGAGTTCGACAATCTAAAACAATCTTTCTTCGTTTTTTACCACTATAGGCATTTCTGGCAGGAATGCAATCGTTCTGGCTATTGCGGATCCGCTCAGCTGTGGAAAATTTTCCCTTCAAAATAAAAGAAAGAGAGATGCGTGTCTCACTGAAGCAGGTGAACAACCTTCTGCATTTTTTACCCCTCTGACACTTGTTGGTATCGGAGATGAGATGGCACTCCTGCACATGATAGTAACGACCATGAAGTTCTTCACTGACCACCTGCCCTGCCAGCGACTTCGTTTAATCAAGCTCCTATGGGATTCTTCCAACGGAGCGTCGTTGGTTGCGGTCAAAACAAGATCGGAATGTTTCAGTCACCCTTGCGGCACTGGCCGATCTTCTTTCCCTCTCGCAGGCCTATGCATGATAGGCATTGTTTCCTAGTATCGTCTGATAATCTTTCGCGTAGCCCTTGTGGGAACTTCAAAATATTTGCGTTGTCCTTCGTTGAGGGACCTGCCTCGTGCATGCGAATGGTCGCAGGTCGCACTGAAAGACCTTTCCGCCATCCTAAAGGTAGTAGGAGTTCCACCCCACCAGTGAACCAAATTACAGCGACACCTTCCTGCAGAAGTAATCGTCGGCATATAAAATGAAAATATTCGAGTTCTTTTCGAATGAGATTTTAAATTTCTGTGCCCATAATTTTGGGACACTCTGTATAATGCGCTAGGTCTGTCCGTCTATCCGCGAATTCAAATTTTAAAATCAATTCAATTCAGTTTCAAATTGAAGCACAAGTCTGCCTCGAAACTGGGAACAAAAGTGGGCATAGGTGTGCGTTGGTAAGCCAGATCGAATTAGGGAGACCCACCCTCGGTGGGCGGGGCGTTCTCTAAAAAAGCGGTGCTTATGAAAATATTCATAACTCGGTTAGGAGAAAGCCTACAGAGCAGAAAAAAATTAGTGTAGGGAGCAATGTCTAAGGTATTCCAGCATACATGACGCAAGCGGAGGTCCGCCCACAATGGGCGGGGCGTCTCCTGAAGTAGGTGAACTGCAATTAGTGGGTGGAGCGTGTGCCAATGTGGGCGGAGTTTGACCAAACCTGAAATTGCGGTTCCAAGAAGTCCTAGAGACCGGTGAAAAGTGGCATAGAGGTCGGCGAAGGAAGAGAAGTTAACTGCTATCGGTGGGCGGGCATGCACCAAAGTGGCGGAGTTATCCACGGAACATTATAACTCGGTCCCAAGGAGTCCTGGAGTTCGGAAAAAAGTGGATAGAGGTCAGCGAAGGAAAAGAAGTTAGCTGCTATAGGGTGCGGCATGCACAAAAAGGGCGAAGTTTGCGTCGAAGTTATGATTTGGTCTCAAAGTTTCGGAGAACGGGAGAAGAGTGGATAGGGATCAGCAAAGGGAATAAAGTTAACTGCTATTAGTGGGCAGGGATGCAGCAATAATATATATATATATATAATATAGCAATATCTACGAAAAATCATAGCTCGATTCTAGGATGCCCTAGACCAGGAAAAAAGTAGTTAGAAAAAAGTGGTTCTGGCAAGGAAGTGAGATCAACACTATTGGTGGGCGGAGCATGCACCAATGTTGGTGAGGTTATCGACGAAACCATTACGATTAGGTCCCAAGATGTCCCGGAGACCGGAAAAGGTGGAGAAGTACGACAACGGAAGGAAAGTCGGAAGGGTGGGTGGGAGGTGGGCGAACATTGCAGGAAAGTCTTAGGAAAATATTGTTGGCTTTGTTTCAATACTGTGATGCATGCGAATGCGTGCGCAGCCAAACTAGTATATTATAATACTTTTGTGCGTACGCATACGCTGTTGATATCACAGGTGGAAGTCCTTCGAGTTCGAGTTTAGGAATGTAGTGAATATCTCGGCGACTCCAGGAAAACAATTCAGATCACTTCAGAACAACAAATCAAGTAAGTATTGAGGTTTCAATTCACATTATGCTGTAATGCCCTCGAGACAAGAGGGCCCTGGTTTCTTTGTATCGGTTTTCGAATGATAGTCCACACTCACCATAAACACACTTCGTTGAGTAACCTTGTGCTACCTCTTTTACGTAATATGGTGCAGCACCTTCGCACACTTCGTATGCTTGTTCTCTGGTTCTTGAAAAAAATCGAAATGTCACAACACATTCGGTGTTTTTGCTCTGGAATGAAAACATTAGGGTTGTGTGCACCTCTTCTCCCACTGTTGCAGCGTTGCTACTGAAGACAGAACCATACGCATAGCTTCCTCTTAAGCAATTCTAGACGGGAAAGATCACTCGAGTGCATCGATGGCGGCGGTCGAATAGTCGTGATATCGGGTGATTTATAATGGTTTCGTAGGCAGTCCGAGGGTCTGCCTAGAGGTGGCCAAATCCTCTACCGAATGACGTGAAAACATTGAAAAATTATCTCTCGGTGACACCGGAACGCCCGGAGATTGGTCGATGGTCCATTATGAACAAAATGACGTGATAAAAAATTTAAAAGCAACTTCTTCGTAAATGAGAGCCGGCTTTTCTATGAAACTTAGAACATCGCAAAATAAACAACAAGAGCTCTAGAATTAATAGTAGGGGGAGTGCGTTGGCTGCCAAAGAGCTGGCACCCTCTGGAGCCTTTTGTGGCTTTTAACCTAAATGATCAATCCCCGTAGGGTCTTGCTGGCAGGGGGACAGGATTTCTGTACAGCAATCGATAGTAAGGATTGAGGGTTGTGGGCGGTGCGCATGGCATTGATGGACCCTTTGGAGTAATTTGATCTACGTGGTCTACCCTCCGGAGGTTCCTTCAGCAAATGACTCAAAGGCGTTGCCTATTCAAACCGCGTTGCCACCAACTCTGGATGGCAGATATCTAGTAGTTTTCATGCTGTTGAATTGTTCCTGTGGGTTGAGATAGTGTTTGGATGGATAGCTTCATGAATACCTTTCGTCTGTTCCAGGCTTATAAGTAGGTGAAACCACCAAAGCGTCGGCCTACTAGAAGTACAGTCTTGGTTTGAAGCTTAACTACGCTCTCATGTTCCGAAGGTTATGTCAAGATTTATACAGACTCGAACTCGGACATACAGCTACAGCCAGCATACCGATACACATAAATAGAAGACCCCAAGCTAGCGTTTCAATTATTGAAGATTGAGCGATGCCGCTGCTAAGAACATACTAGTGGGTGGACAGGCAGAGGCGGAGCGCAGAAACACTTGGCAGACCCAGTGAGCTGCAACTGTTACATTGCCAGTCTTGGTTGGAAGCTTAGCAACTATGCCTTCGTACGTTGTAGTATGAATGTCTTTCTCTCTGTCCGCAACGAAGTGATATGGAAGCTCATGGAAAAAGCGAACTAGCAAAGTTGGCTGGCTCGGAGGACTTGATCTGAATGCTTCGCATTCGGACAATTGTGATAACTCTCCTACAGCTCTATTAGCACCTATGGAGCACAATTCAGATCATTCCACACGGCGCTGCAGTGGCATGAAGGCAGTGGAGGGCGAGAGGAGAATGGAGGGAGGCGGAATGCCAACTACCAACACATGCAGTCAGGTATTAATATGTCACTCTGACGTCGCGCCATGCTTACGACGATGACCTCCACGTATTAGGCTCTTTTTTGCGCAAACGCGGAACGTCCACGAGATGTTCGTGTCGCAAGAGGGGTGAACAGCGTTCGAGAAAATCCTTGATCATGGCTCTTTCTGTGCGAGAGTAGTGTGGTGTAAAAGTCCGCGCAGGACAATGTAATTGATTCGACAAAAATCCTTGACGTGCCGTTGAGGAAGCTTTACCCTATGCTTACCCTGGTCGCAAGTGGAATGGACCACAGCAAAAGACGAGAAGCTTACGCAGGGAAGGGAGCTGCCGACTGTTGACGAGGGCAATCTGGTACTTCAAAAAGGTATTCCACTTTAGGCAGCCGTGCATTCCCACTTCAACATGGGGTTCGTTATCAGTGGCATCATGGTGTTGGTTGTCATGACGATGGCTAAAGGTTGAACGCCTGCAAACGCCCCTCACTTGGCTGCTAGCTCGTCCCATTTCGGAAGTTAACGGTAAATCAAAGAAACTCTTGGATAGAACTGATTGATTTTTGATTTTTTTTGCTAATGCCGCCGTTAGCGCAACATCCCCACTTCACCTGTAAATCCAATCCAGTTCTACGCTTCAATACAGGGTGCGAAAAGTTACTTGCTTAGATATGCAAGAAAAACATTGTAAAAACGGAAAAAAAGAAAGGTTGCCACCCAATTTTCTACAATAGACTACTAATGAAACGCCGTTACGAAAAAAGGCTTAAAACTCATTGCCTCTCCTGGGCTTGAATACGGGCCTTTGAACCTGAAGTAAGTTCGTTCAGTTTAGAGCGAAGGTACTTCGAAGAAATTTCTTCCCACTCCTTTACCGGCTTTTCTTCGTCGCGTGGATTGTATGGTGTTTCCTATCGTTAGAACAGTCCTTGCTGTCCAAGAAAAACCATACGTAATTCTATTTCCACTGCTTCCAAAACGGCCGGCCGGTCTAGAGCGCTGATGAAGCTTAAAAGGCGTCCTCGCATCACTGTTGTGTCACCATCGATCCAGTATTGCAAAATCATGTGGGAACGTGAACAAGCTGGAGTCGGAATTCATGTTCAGAGAGGAACGCTGTCCTTGAGCACGCCTCACAAGTCAACATCTCTTCTAATAAGAACACCATTTTTAAAGGAAATCAGTGGGAACTTGGATTCGAAAGCGATAATTGCCCAAACCATGAATTATCGGGAAGTTCAGAGCCTTCAATTGATTCCACATTTCTCTTTAGCAGCGCCAGATGTTTAGCGAAGCATCCGATCCTTTTGGCGATTGAAGGTGGACTTCAAAGTGAGCAGCTCTTCATCGGACAAAAAGATGTCTCGATCTTTATCGTTTGAAGAGCACATTGCACTTCAAGACCTGACGATCCTGAAAAAATGCGCTCGGAAGATAGGTCTTCTGACATTGGTAAGGTTTCCTTTCCAGCTTCAACACCTGTTTCCCCTGAACAAAGTTTCCCTGAAAGCGATCTGATGAGGCATGGCTGTTTCCCAACTTGGTGGCGATCTTCCCTTCTGATTTCCCCGGGCTGCGTTTCTCCATGTCTCAAACCACTTTAGTGTCTTTCGTGATCTTCTCTTTATGGTTTGAGCAGGTCAAGAAGAACCATACCCTACATTCCAATGCCTACAATTTGGGAGTACAGGATGGCCATTCTCAAGCAATGGTGAAGCCTAAAACGCTTCTTTGCATCACTGCTGTATCACGTAGATCCAATAGTGTAGAATCATATGGAAACGTGAATAAGCATGTCTTCTCATGATGCTCACGGAGAGATAAAAGAGCAGCTGCAGGTTGCAATGAGAATTGAGAATTGCATAGGAATTGTGCGTGGCTCTGAGATCTTTCAATCAATTGAGAGTAGAGATGTTTTTTCTTCTATTCAGCAAAGAGTTTGTTTTCGAACAGCAGCCAAGCTAGCACAACCAAACGATCGCAGATCAGGGAGTCGTGCGTCTCGGCCATCCCATACAGGGGTTGCCAAAAAATTCTGCTTATGCCCCACATTAGCAAGTGCTATTTTGCAATTATTCCAGCCTGAAGCTGCCGAATGATTTCTCAAGCGAGCTAACTGATGGGAAGTTCAATGGAGACAGTGGCGATGACTGTGCAGGAGCCCGGAAACACCGTTACAGAAAACGTCGCAGTGATCCACGATCCGTCGGTGACCTCGTAGAGCTTGACCCGTGTGAAGCGTTGCCATAAAAATTCTTCTGTTGTGTCGGTGTAGAATGCTACTACGACTTCTTCTTATGACTGGAAAGTGCTCTTAAAATCAGTTGAGAGCATTGGGTTTGAATTTACCAAGGTGTGATGCATTTTCGAACGTGTGAAACGTTTTATTTTTTGGCCTCCCCTATATTCATGATGGGGCAAAGTTACTGGCGTTCCATTGTTTTGTAAATGTTGCATGAACACATTGCTACAAGTAGCACTGATTATAGAGGTTTTCGCTCAGGTTGGTTTAGGCTCGCTTTGTGAATTGCGGCCATCAAACTTCAACGGAGCGCTATGCAAACGCGCTTCAGACGATTTTTTAAACCTTCAAACATAGCTCAAAAAGCGTTTAAAGTCTATATTTGTTCAAAGCCATGAGTGTCTCCCCTTTTTGGAAAGGGTTTTCAGTGGATCCAACAGGGGCTACGCTTCAGTAAAGTGACTGAAAGTGGCCCAGGAACAGTAGACCAAGCGGATCCTCGGCTTCGTCACTTTCGACAGATGGCAATCCAGTTCTCCTTATTGGTACTGATGTAATTCCAAGTATGAGCTGCCATAGGAAGGAAAGTATGCTCCACCAGTTGGCGCGGCGTTGCGCGCACAGCACAGTTTTGCGGCGATATAGGATGGTGCGGCGTGAATTTTCGAATTTGGCCCAATACACTTCGAATATTTGACTTTCAAGCTGAATTCTATCCGATTGCCCCATGCTTCATCCACCGATGGCTTTTGAGCTTCCCTCCTTCCTCCACCAATTGTCCGTAATCGTCAACCAATTCTCCGTTTTTCCCGGGTTCGGACTGCCTCCGGACTGATTTATGAACCTCGTGGTGAACTATTACTCGCCTATTTCTCTGCATGTCCTCCTAGCTTTTTCTTCCTCTCCAACCTCTTTCCACTTTTTACCCGATCTCTGAACTATCTCCGAGCCGATTTATAAATTTGGCGGCGAATCCTGTTTCTTGGTGTATCCTTTGCACACCATTAGAAATTCGCATCCTTTCCTTCGCTCATTTTTCTCTCGGTCTGGCACTTCCTGCAGCCGAGTCACAAAGTTCTGTGGAGAACTCTGCTCACTTAAGACATATCCCGCCGCCGCCAACAGCCGTTGGACTCCATTCCTTCACCACCTCTATCCTCCATTTTTCCCGGTTCTCCGAGACATCTTGGAACCGAGTTATGAATTTCCGTCGCAAACTCCGCCCACTTTGGTGTACGCTCTACCCACCAATAACTGTTAACCTCCCTTCCGTTGTCGAACTCAATGCACCTTTTGCCGGTCTTATGAATTTCATTCGCAAACTCCGCCAACTTTGGTCATGCCCCGCCTACCGGTGACACTTGGCCTCCGCTCCCTCACCCACCTCTATCCACCTTTTTCCGGTTTCAAAGACTTCCTCGGAACTGAGCTATGAATTTCCGTCGCAAACTCCGCCCCTTTGGACATGCCCCGCCCACCATTGACAGTTGGCTCTCCACTCCTTCACCCACCTCTATCCACCTTTTTCCGGCTCACTAAGACTTCTCCGGCCCGAATTATGAGGACTTGTAGAAAACGCTGTACACTTCAGAGCGCGCTCCGCCCATTGTGGGCGGACCTCCGCCCACGTCATGTATGCTGGAAACACCTTAGACATTGCTCCCTTACACCAAATTGTTTTCTGCTCTGTAGGCTTTCTCCCAACCGAGTTATGAAATTTTTCATAAAGCACTGCTTTTTTCGGAGAACGCCCCGCCCACCGGGGGTGGGTCTCCCTAATTCGTTGCGACTTGCAATGCACACACCGCCGCCCACTTTTTGGCCCAGTTTCGAGGTCGTTTTTCACTGAAATCGAAATCTTGGTCTTCGGTACAATTCATTTCGACGCACGCCACGCCCTCTGTGGGCGGGGCTCCGCTTAGCTGATGTGTGTTTTGTATTACGTGAGACCCTTGCCCACCCATCCCACACTTGACCCGGTCCCTCCAGGCGGATCCCGAGGAGCTAGGGAATTTCGTGATAGACATACAGAACGACGAAGCGCTTTATAGTATGCAAGATAATATACCTGAACTCTCTCATAACTTCGCTTCTGTAATCCTGGGACGAAACTGAAGGAGAATATCTGCCCCGTGGAATGCATTAGCCAAAGGTTTGAAGAAGTGGTACGATATAGAGGTGATCATTTTGAAACAGTTTACGTGGTTGAGATTGTCATATAGTCACAGATGATATTTATGGTTGGAGAAGATTACTGAAAATCAATCCCGCATGCGAAAGAAATAATGTTGCACCAGTAATTTTGCCTCATCCTGTATATTGCTCATTTTTTATGGTACCAAATGTACCAAATAGCCGTCAGCCTCCGCAGCAGTCGTGTAATGGTCTCTCTTCAGCAGCGGTCTTCAAGTGGCACAAGCTCATGGAACAATCTACAATACAAGTGCCCGTCGCAAAAATAAGTAAACATTGCGTGCTTCGTATGCGTCGTATAAAGGTTGTGCAAAATGGCGAGTATGACAAACCAAAACTAAACTGGACTGTGATGCAGTCCAAAGGTCTGCTCTGAGAAAACCGTAGTTTTCTTTCGCCGCTCAAATTAGGTCGAAAGGCAGCAGAAGCAAATCGTGATATAGGGTACGTTCGGCCCAAATACACAGTAAAGGAGCCGTAAAGTAGTGTTGTAGAAAGTTATTGGGATGGTCGCGACAATCGCAAGCATCATAGCGGTTGTGGCCGCATATTAGACGTTAACAACCACTAACCGATAGTTTTTAATAAGCTCCCTACTAAATTGGACGTAACTGATAGGGAGTTTCTAAATGCAGTAAGAGCTGGAAAGTATAAAAAGTCAATGAGGCAGAATGCGACAATGAAATTGAATGGAATTTGGGTTGTTTAATTGAACAGCTCAAAAAATTCGGCATAGGTAAGAGAACTGCGTGCGATGACGTACCTGGAACTTGCCCTTTCCCAAGAATGGAGGCTTCATACAGTAGCGGTCAAAAAATTCACCTAGAAAGAGGCAAGTATTAACTCTTTGGGCAGACTAACCTTTCATAAATAGTATTAGAAAAAGTATGATTGTTGTCCGTCTCTTAGATATAATTCCACATTACCTCGACAAAGCAGCCAAGTCAAGAGAGTCTTGCCATCATTGTTCAATGAGAATGCAAATTAGAAGCAGAACAACACCTTTCTATGAATGTTTATCGGCTACGTTTCAGCCTCATACTTAGATGTTGCCCCCGCCATCAACACTAAGGGATCTCTAGAATGGCTCATTGTTGGTTATTGTACACCTGTTCTCTTTTGTCGCACAAATTGATTAAAACTACACAGACTAAAACGAATTGGGTTGTTAGAAAATTGACCGGAACTGTTATGAATCCATGCTTTCTCTTCTACATGACGATCCTAGACCCAGTTATAGTGCAGAAAGAGTGTAGTGGCAGCGGGCGCCGCTTACCATGTGCGCTATGGGGATCAAGGTTTGGATCGCGTAGCGTTTAAACCAAGCCTTTCACTACTCGGAGTACCAGGCCTATCTGAAAGGATAAAAACAGTAGCTTGTGAAATACTAGAAATGCATGTGTAGATTAAGGAAAATTTCATGTCAAACGCCACTATGCTGTCTAGAGTTTGTACAACCTGCGGAGTATCCACAGGACTTTGACTGCGACCGCATTTGCGTGAATCAAACAGGGCAGTAGTATCCTACTCACTAGAAGTGTCTGTGACTGTCCGTCGTTTGTCGCCGGTTGTCTGTCACGAATTTCCCTAGCTTGTGATGGCGCGTATGGTAGGCGGGTCAAGTGTGAGATGGATAGGCCAGATCTCGAGAAGTAATACAAAAGCACACCGTCTAAGCGGAGCCCCGTCCATGGTGGGCGTGGGGTACATCGAAATGAACTGTACAGACGGCCGAGTTTTCATTCTATTACAATAAAGCCTTCGAAACTAATGAAAAAATGGGTGCCCTGAAGTACATAGTGTTTCCTATAAGTCCCCATAATTCGTTTCCGAGAAGTCGTGGAGAGCGCGAAAAGGTGGATAGTGGTCAGAGAAGAGGGACAGGTTGAACGTGAACGGTGGGCGCTTCGCGCATAAAAGTGAGAGGCAATCCGCGAAGCATTACAACTCGTTTTGAAGACTCCGAAGAAGGCTGGGTGAGGTAGCGTGGAAGTGAAGTCTAATGGTGGGCGGAGCACGTACAAAAATGGGCGAAGTTATCTATGAAACATTACAACTTGGTTTCAAGGAGCCCTGGAAACCGGGAAAAAAGTGAATGGAAAAAGTGGAAAAAGAGTTTACAGTGAAAGAAAGGCAAACGCCTTTGGTGGGTGAGGCGTGCACTAATTTAAGCGAACTTTACCCCAAACCTACTAAACGGTCCCATAACGTCATGGAACCGGAAGGAAGCGGAGAGAGCTGATTGAGGGAAAGGAGGTTGAATACCCTTGGCAGTCGTGGGCTCTCTCGAAACCTAACCATAGTAGCAGGAGGCAAACCTTTTCCCACCTCAGCGCATGCCTCATCATACACATGCATTTGGCCTCCCTCCTAGTCTACCTTTTCACTTCTTTCCAATTTTCGCCGGTTATCCAGCGTTTCGGAAACCAAATCATAACTGCTTTATAAGTACAGTACTCGCCGTTTGAAATCGAAAATTCACGCGAATAACGCGAATCCTCGTTAATTTCGTGAATTCGTTATAAGTCGGTCAGAGTGAAGTATTCCAGAAACGGAAAACACCGTTGAACTCAGCTCTTCAAGCGCTACAAGATGGTGCTGTTATTTTTTCAGAAAGCTTGATTTCGGAATGCGCCATGCACACGGGTTCTATCTCAAAAAGTAGTTGCTCGCATGTGATGTGTATATAATCCCGCTTATGCGGGCTAACCGCTACACACAAAGAAGGGCCTCAAAACTTACCCCAGAATGCGCCACGTACTCAATCTCATCCACTACATTGTGAGATTAGATGAATGTTATTTTCCGAATTCTTAGATCTTCATTTCGTTTTCAAGCGCTTACTAGCTTTACGTGTTCCCTCTGCTCTCAATATCCCATCCTCTGTATATCAAGTGGAATCTTTGAACAGTTCTCAGCAGGCATAGTGGGCCTATTATGTGACATTTTCCATTTTCGGAGGACATGTTTTTGCAGAAAGCTGTGAAGATAGCGAACAAATTCCTTCACTGTCGTAGACTACGGTCACTTGTCTGTAAGGATTATATGGAAACCTTGGTCGCAGGTGAGCGCTTCTTCCGTGGTGTGACCCCAAACATCACCCCTTGTCATGCCTTTGCCCCCTATTACGTGACAAGTCCCATTTTTAGAGGAATGTTTTGTAGAAAGCTGTAAAGGAAGCGAAGAATTTCCTTCACTGTCGTAGACTATGGTCACTTGTCTGTAGGAATTATGTGGAAAACTCGGTCGCAAGTAAGCGTTCCTTCCGTGGTGTGGCCCCAAACATGCCTCCTCGTCATGCCCTTGTGGAAGTTCAGATTTTTTGCATTTCCAGATGAACTCGCAGACCTGAAATGTGCCCCGTTAGCTTCCCCGTGAAAAATGCTATCGAATGATATGCATTACTTCCCCAGTTGAAACTTTGGTTTTTCACCGTTTTCAGCCTTCCCCTATTGCCTACTATCCCACGATTACTGCCCCAAAATCTCAAAGTTTCATTTTTCGTCGAAACTTTGTCTATTGGGGTAATTCGATGCCCTGATTACGAATATGACATTCATTTTTGATGCTGGTGTCATTTGGCGCCATTTGCGCGCCGTTTGGCGCCAATTTGGCGCCACGGCTGTTTTCACCAAATCTGCTGAAACTTCGTCATTTGGGGTTATTTGGGGTCCTGATTACGAAAACGACACCCGTTTAGCGCTGGCGCCATTTGGCGCCGTTTGGCGCCAATTTGGCGCCACGGCTGTTTCCACCAAATCCGCTGAAAACGTGTGTATAGGGGTTATTTGGCGTCCTGATCACGAATATAACATTCAGTCTTGACGCCGGCGCCATGTGGTGTCACAAACAACACTTCACAGTCAGAGCGTACTCTTAGGCACCTTTCTCAGAGCGCCGACTGTCAGACCGTGGAAAAGGTCATCGAATCGGAGACTTTCCCACGACAGGAAGGAGCCAGAAGCATATTTCACGTTTTCACTGGAGATGCCTGTATGCGTTGGGCAGAGCAGCAATTCGACTGTAAGCTCTCCAGCTGCCACTGAGGATGGTAGTACCGTGCTCGATGTACTACTTCATGATGAGCCGCAGTAGAGTTGAAACGTCCTTCCTTCGGACAATCCGAAGGAGTCCACTTCCTCTTTCAATGCCTCCAAACAGCCACTTGTGCCTGCGTACCCAACGTCGGCGGTTGTATTTACGTTTGATAACCAGTGTTTCGTCAGTTTTCCCCCTCGCACCCGAACCTCGCGATGATTGCCCCGTTAGCTTTCCCGTGAAAAATGCTATCGAATGATATGCATTACTTCCCCAGTTGAAACTTTGGTTTTTCACCGTTTTCAGCCTTCCCCTATTGCCGGATATCCCACGATTACTGCCCCAAAATCTCAAAGTTTCATTTTTCGTCGAAACTTTGTCTATTGGGGTAATTCGATGCCCTGATTACGAATATGACATTCATTTTTGATGCTGGTGTCATTTGGCGCCATTTGGCGCCACGGCTGTTTTCACCAAATCTGCTGAAACTTCGTCATTTGGGGTTATTTGGTGCCGCACTGGACCATCGAACGAGACCAGGGTCTACGTTCATGCCCGAAAGGATTCCTTTTTCGAGAACTGTAACTTTCCTGAGTCAACGGTGTTCGCACTGCCCTATTTCTGGCTGCGCGACATGGGCAAGGTGAAGGACAAGGAATACGAGCTCAATGTGCCACACCAGTTCAATTCAGTGGGAGCGGTTCTTCCGCGGCGAATGTGTGGGGCACTTCAGGAGGAACCCGCCGATCATCGGAAGGTTTGGGTGCGAGGGGGAAACTGACGAAACACTGGTTATCAAACGTAAATACAACCGCCGACGTTGGGTACGCAGGCACAAGTGGCTGTTTGGAGGCATTGAAAGAGGAAGTGGACTCCTTCGGATGGTCCGAAGGAAGGACGTTTCAACTCTACTGCGGCTCATCATGAAGTAGTACATCGAGCACGGTACTACCATCCTCAGTGGCAGCTGGAGAGCTTACAGTCGAATTGCTGCTCTGCCCAACGCATACAGGCATCTCCAGTGAAAACGTGAAATATGCTTCTGGCTTAGCTCACAGTTTTCCACGGTCTGGCTCCTTCCTGTCGTGGGAAAGTCTCCGATTCGATGACCTTTTCCACGGTCTGACAGTCGGCGCTCTGAGAAAGGTGCCTAAGAGTACGCTCTGACTGTGAAGTGTTGTTTGTGACACCACATGGCGCCGGCGTCAAGACTGAATGTTATATTCGTGATCAGGACGCCAAATAACCCCTATACACACGTTTTCAGCGGATTTGGTGGAAAACAGCCGTGGCGCCAAATTGGCGCCAAACGGCGCCAAATGGCGCCAAATGACACCAGCATCAAAAATGAATGTCATATTCGTAATCAGGGCATCGAATTACCCCAATAGACAAAGTTTCGACGAAAAATGAAACTTTGAGATTTTGGGGCAGTAATCGTGGGATCCGGCAATAGGGGAAGGCTGAAAACGGTGAAAAACCAAAGTTTCAACTGGGGAAGTAATGCATATCATTCGATAGCATTTTTCACGGGGAAGCTAACGGGGCACATTTCAGGTCTGCGAGTTCATCTGGAAATGCAAAAAATCTGAACTTTCCACAAGGGCATGACGAGGAGGCATGTTTGGGGCCACACCACGGAAGGAACGCTCACTTGCGACCGAGTTTTCCACATAATTCCTACAGACAAGTGACCGTAGTCTACGACAGTGAAGGAAATTGTTCGCTATCTTCACAGCTTTCTGCAAAACATCTCCTCTGAAAATGGAAAATGTCACATAATAGGCCCACTATGCCTGCTGAGAACTGTTCAAAGATTCCACTTGATATACAGAGGATGGGATATTGAGAGCAGAGGGAACACGTAAAGCCAGTAAGCGCTTGAAAACGAAATGAAGATCTAAGAATTCGGAAAATAACATTCATCTAATCTCACAATGTAGTGGATGAGATTGAGTACGTGGCGCATTCTGGGGTAAGTTTTGAGGCCCTTCTTTGTGTGTAGCGGTTAGCCCGCATAAGCGGGATTATATACACATCACATGCGAGCAACTACTTTTTGAGATGAAATCGAGTGCATGGCGCATTCCGAAATCAAGCTTTCTGAAAATATTTTAGCACCATCTTGTAGCGCTTGAAGAGCTGAGTTCAACGGTGTTTTCCGTTTCTGGAATACTTCACTCTGACCCGACTTATAACGAATTCACGAAATTAACGAGGATTCGCGTTATTCGCGTGAATTTTCGATTTCAAACGGCGAGTACTGTATATGTCCACCCTATATTTTTGGTGTTCCAGTGCTGTGCATTTTTGAGAAATGCCGCTATCACCAATAGATTCCTCATCACGGAAAAACCTTGATAATGTTTTTCTGACGAAATTCCCCTCCCCCTCAAGTAACCCTAAATAACTTTTTCAGAACGAAGTTTCACCCGTTTCATGAATATCGGGCCACTCATAAAAAGTTCCCATTTCTCATCATCCGTGAAGGGAATCAGGGAAGCGGGGAAATATGTGGAGCTCAGTCGACATCGAGTTTACCATACCTCGTGTTACTCGCCTCTCTTCCCAGTAACAAGCTCAAGCCAGAGCACTTACTGAAGTGGGATGGCTGAGGAGCAGAATTTGCCTCCCATGTCGGCCGGCTCATACTGCATAAGCAACTATGTGCGAAATCCTGGTCAGTGCGGAAAGAAGAGTATTCCTGGTAAATAAAGACTAGTTTTATTCAAGATTCAAGAGGAATTGGGCGTCTTCTGTCGAATTATACAAGGAGTCCGAACAAAGTCCGTGCTGAAATGCGGCCTTCCGTGAGCAAAACCATCGTGTGGTGGGTAAGCCAGCGGCGGAAGAACATCTTCAGGAGATTTCTGAAATCTGTTAAGACCCCTCGCGATCTTAGACTCCCCTCCTCCTTTCATGCTTTAGAAGATCTGGTAGCGAAAAGGAAAAAGTTAGTTTGAAAAGGTTTTGTTCAGGTGGATCTGATAGAAAAAATGGCATAGGATCCCGTAAAAATCACAAATGGTTTTAAAGTAATCCAATTTCGGCGGAAATTCCTTACGGTGTGGGGTATCTTTGGACGTCTGAGCGACTCGCTTTTGTTTTTTCACTTGGATTCCATAGGGTATCGTGAAGTTCTTTTGAAGCGAGTTTACCATTTTTTCAACAACATCCCCTCGATCCTTGATTTTCACGCACGATAACGCGGCTGTCCATGCCGGTCCCTCCGCGCCAGATGGAATTGCAGGAAAAAATGTGGCAGTTATCTGGTGGCCACCATGTTATCTGAATCAGATTCCAATAGAGAATCATTGGGCCCTTAATTGTTATAAAGTTCCACAGCAAAGTAAAGCAAAATGGAACAGCCGAAGAGCTGAAAACGTCGATCATCGGCGCACAGACAAATTTCGATCCTACTGTAATAGCTAATTTGGTTACCAGCATTCCAAAACGTATTATTGTGTTGATTAATGGAGGACCATCCCATTATTGAAAATTTGTGACGTTTTTTTGTTATAATAAAATCTCTCGACAAGTGATGTGTAGTCATATTTGCGAAACGGTGAAAATACGTTCTAAGGAAGATATTTTAATAATTCTGAATCGAGATTTCTCCAGAAATCAAGTATCAAGGTTTTTCGTTATGGGGAAACTATTGGTAATAGCGGCATTTTCCAAAAATGCACAGCAACTTTGGAATAGCAAAAATTTAGGGTGGACCTATATTTATGAAACAGTGTATAATTTGTTGCAAGTTTGCCGACAGCAAGTTTGGTGCACACCTCAACCACCTAGTGCAGTTGAACTCTCCTTCTTTGCTAGCCTATTAACACATTTCTCCCCGTTTCTTGGACCACATTCTAAGAAACTCCAGTGAACGCTGCTTAATTGGAGAAAAGCCATGCTCCACGTGGACTGGCTTTCGTTCTGTTCAAATAGGGAAGTCGTTGAAATGATTCTCCTTTACCGATTTTTGCTGCTCTCTAGGCTTTCTACTAACCGAGTTAGGAATATTCCAACCAGTAGCAGTACAGTACCATGTGTAGAACACTCCGCACATCACAAGCGGATCTCCCCTGTCCTACTTAGCAACTCACAATCAGTGCGAATCAAAACCTTTTCCGGCCTTTGGCGCATGCTTGGCAGAGCTCCTCCCTGCTGAAATGAGCTTTGCACTTTCTGAACCGTGCACGCCCAAGCCCAAACTCAACCAGCTACCTAAAAAATCCCCTGCATTCTCTGCTGCAGGTGATCTCTCGGATGTCTGGGTCAGCTATTACTTCTTCAGCACAGAGTAATCACGACATTCAAGGTTTGCCGCGTTAAGCATAAAAACGCGTACGATACCGAATGTTACAGTGGTCACGGAGAGGTGACCCTAATTGACGATAAATAAGCCCAGACTAGTATTGTCCCCAACTCCGCCGTTGCCGGTCCCAAGCCCGGATGAGAAAGGAGGAGGGTTGGTGCGAAGGGCTAGCAACCCTTCCGCCGTAAAAAATCCTTGTTGCTACAGAAACGACGAATATATGTGACATTGCTGAATTGAGGAGATTGGGCTCCAGCCTTGTGACGGATGCCCCGATTCTGAATTCGGTCTTCTCACCCAAAAACAAAACATACATTGGCACATGGAACGTACGGACATTGAACAGAACAGGCAATCTTGCACAACTGCTTCGTGAATTTGACAGATATCGCCTTGATATACTGGGAATAAGTGAAATCCGTTGGAGAGGCAATGGTAGAGTGAACAGTGACAACAAAACAATCCTTTACTCTGGCCATGAAGGAAAGCACGAAGCAGGAGTTGGTTTTGTTCTAAACAAAAAGGCGACCAGGGCTCTAGACGGATGGAAACCGGTGAATGAAAGGATAATTACAGCTCGTTTTGTAACCAGACATACCCGAATTACGGTCATACAAGTATACGCGCCCACGGATGTTGCGGACGACGAATTAAAAAATGGATTCTACAAAAACTCCAGGAAACTGTCACCACGAAGAGATTTCAAAATAATACTTGGAGATTTTAATGCTCAACTCGGTAATGACAGAAGCACATTCGAGAAGATCATTGGACCGTTCACATCTGCTGACCGTTTCAGCGACAATGGCGAAAGATTAACGTCTTTTTGTGATTACAATGACTTCTGCATAGGAAATACATACTTTCAACATAAAAGAATACACAAAAAGACATGGAGATCACCTGATGGAACCACATTCAATGAAATCGACCACATTTGTATTAACCGCAGATGGAGAAGTTCTCTTCAAGACGCTCGCATATTCAGGGGAGCGGATATCGGTTCAGACCATTATTTGATGAAGGCCACAATCAAGTTGAAACTGAAGCAAAGGAAAAAATGGACATCACTCGAGCATTCGCTGTAGAAAGGTTGAAGGACCCAACCATTGCTAACAGGTTCAGACTGGAACTGCACAATCGCTTTGAACTTTTAGGAAACGTAAGGAACATTGAAGACGAATGGAGGGCAATAAAGGAAAATATTCAAACAAGTGCAGAGCAAGTGGTTGGCCGCAAGCGTGGCAAAAGGAAAGAGCAATGGATTCAAGCCAGAACGTGGGAGAAGATAGACGAACGGAGAGCGATAAAACTTCAAAGAGATCAAGCCAAAACGCACGAAGAGAGAGAAGAAGCAAGCCGGAAGTATACGGAAATTGACCGTTTCGTGAAAAAGTCCTGTCGTCGGGATAAAAAGGAATGGCTTTCGCGAAAAAGGAACTGAAGCTCAACAAGCAGCAGATCGTGGCGATTCAAAAACTCTCTACCGCATTGTAAATGAATTGACAGGCAGCTCAAACCTAACGAATGTCCCTGTCCGAGACAAAAATGGGCGGCTCTTGCTAAGTGATGAAGAACAGAACGAAAGATGGATAGAACATTTTTGCGAGGTGCTCAATCAACCTGACCCAACGAAGACTTATTGCTTCGACGAGATGGATACAGCAGAAGAACTTGATGTGAACACAGGAGATATTACTGTTGAAGAGACCGATCAAGCAATTAAATGCCTTCGTAACAACAAAGCCCCAGGACTTGATGGAATTCAAGCAGAGTTAGTGAAAGAAGGCGGCAGACTTTTGACGGAAGCACTGTCTAACCTATTCAATCGATGTTGGAATCAAGAAGAAGTTCCAGAAGATTGGAGAAAAGGAGTCATCGTTAGACTACCCAAAAAAGGAAATTTGACAGAATGCGGGAATTGGAGAGGAATAACCTTACTTTCAGTACCGGGTAAAGCATTCTGTTTAATATTGCTACGAAGAATTCAAAGCGCCATAGACAGACGCCTACGAGAGGAGCAAGCGGGGTTCAGAAGTGGTAGATCTTGTTGTGAACAAATCTTTATTTATTATCGAGCAATCCCTACTATATATAAAGGCTAAGTCTGTCTGTCTGTCTGTGTGTGTGTCACGAAATTCATAGCGCGCTTCGGTGCAACAGTGGAGCGCTGTATTTTGAGTATGATGTAGGGGGTGGGACGGGAACATATTTGGTGGGGGACCAAAGTGATAACGACTGATAAGATCCGATAAGAGGCGCCAAACGCCAATTCCACGATATCCATAGCGCGCGTCCCAGCATCAGTGAGGCGTTGGTTCCAAGAAGTGATGTAGAGGGTGGGACGGGAACATATTTGGTGGGGGAAAGTGATAACGACTGATAAGATCCGATAAGAGGCGCCAAAACGCCAATTCACGATATCCATAGCGCGCGTCCCAGCATCAGTGAGGCGTTGGTTCCAAGAAGTGATGTAGGGGGTAGGACGGGAACATATTGGTGGGGAAAGAAAGTGATAACGGCTGATAAGGGCCGATAATAACGATATGCGCAAGAATATAGAGGTCACTCAAAACCAGACTTTAGATAAAGCATTTCATTTCAATATTCTTTCATTTGCGTTGTTATCATCAGCCCGAAATACCACTAAACCGCTATGCCCCCAGAGTTCCTAAAAATGTATGGTGTAAGTTCAAAAATACGATAACGAGTGCTGGATAATTATGTTTTAACATCA
>MU868345.1:288278-332979 GCA_036418205.1 Ostertagia ostertagi | reverse complement strand
GCGCTCAGAAGAAATTGTTTCGCACTTCCACGATGAAAATTCGGACTCCGGCGAAACTCTCTTAATTATTGCTGGACTCTCGGAAACTTGATGAAATGGCCGCTTCAAGAGAGGTATCATATTTAGAGCTGTTCAAACGGATCGTGGTACTTTATGAACTTGCGGGCACTACTTCGAAGATTACATGTCTAGCTTAGGGTCCATTCCTACGTCACTGGTTTTTAAGCTTGTTGTAGCCGGCCAGACTTGTTTTGCGGCGCGCTGCATGTCGTTTTTTGCTAGATGGTGCGAAGGGCAAGTTTAAAGTTAAGGGGGTTGGGTCTGGATGAGGAGTGCCTGGGAAGTGTGAGGAGGTAGAACAGACGCAGGAGAAATGAAAACAGTTTACTACCAGAAGTCCTTCCTCTAACGTTTTCGATAAAAGCAACTGAGAGTGAGTGTGATGAGAGACGGACACTTAAGCTCACTAACTCATCCATTATTCACTTCTTGCTAGTCGGTCGACGCTCTGGCGAAGAGATGCGGCAGACGAGAGCCGCAGTATGTGGCGGTGAGGAATCGCTCCTCACTGACATTTGCATGAAAATGACATTGTCGCGATCTTCAACTGCCTTGGCTTTACTGTGCGAGAGTTGGTTTCTCACCCCTGCTCATGGGACGAATGAGATGGCTGTCGTTGGCATTGAGATCTTGCTCGGGAGTAGATGTTGCTACAGGTTTGGTACGCAGTTTTATGTGTATTCCTCTTCGAGTCCTACGTAGCAAATCATGGTAAGTAGGACACCGTTTAAAAATTTGTTGATAATTCGCAGTTCCCGCTAAATTTTCGATTTCACTATAGATCTTTGGGATGGCTTTTTCGGAAACTTACACTTTCGAGCATCCGCGTTATTTGGCCTCTTTTTTCATGTTGAGGTAATGTTAAGTGGCAAAGTATACGCAATCCTGCAATCACCTTATGCTAACTTCTGGTTTTCGGTTTGTGATACATAGGAATATGGCGGCTAAAAGGAGAGGCTACTTTCTCCTTTTGCGGTGAAGCCATGCATAGGGCTTGGAACTTGATCATGGCTCTATCACGGTGCCGATCCCCCTTGGGAAGTCAAGAAGGAGACTGCTAGGTGTCTGTAATTCCTGCGACAGGATAGAAATTGATGAGAAGCAGCAGCATGTTCGAAAAACCATGGCGAAAGGGATCGGCTAAAAGTTCGAACAAGATTACACATAGTCGATCTGTGCGGAGCCTCTAGCACAGAAGGCCTGAAACTCAAAGCCCTATGGCAGGAGCACTGAGCGGAAAACTTAGCGTTTGAGAACCCCGCCCCCCCCCCCCCCCCCTTGCTCTGTTAAACGGTTCTCTCACTGAAAGCAAAGAGACAAGACTCAACGACAGGGCTAAGATTTGGCATCGTTGCGCAAATTTTTACTTGAGTATTGCATTTCGTTACTCTAAAACGGCTTTTTTTTGCTAGATTAGAAGTCTTAAATTGAGTCAGGATTCTTCACTGAAAATGTGTTTTAGCAGAGAAGCCATAGCTCTCCTTTCTGATTCCTCGTAAAAGGACCTACCGTCTTTAAACAAGTAGTACCTTGCAGGAGGAGGGACCTCCGAGCTGAAGGGAGTTTGGTGATAAACAAGACATATGGTACGAGTGCGGTCAACATACCTCCTCTTCAGAAGCCCAGCACTTTCGGTGTGCAGACATACAACAAGTGGACGAAGGCTCAGAAATGCAAATGTTTTTTGCAATGAAAAGTCAACTTTACGTTGATAATTCGATCGTTGAATGGAAAATCAGCTGTCATATGACGGGTAGTGGGACTTAGAGAACAGAACGGCGATTTTCGTCATGCGGGGACTAGACCTTGAGTAGTGTCAAGGGCTAGGACTAAGCTTTGATGTGTAGGACTCCAAAGGGGTAGGCCTTCTGTGGTTGAAACTCAAGCTTTGGCACCTGTGCGTGGTTATCACTCCGGAGTTTCATCCCTCCAAGCCTATGGACAGAAGTTTACAGTCGTCTTCATATCAATGGCGCCGACAATCATTACCTCCTGTCCTTCTTTCTTCATTTACGTAGTTGTTGCTCGCTGCGGTTCGGCGCCATCCTGCGGCCATGTCGCGATGCGAAGAGCGAAAAGTTCAGCGTTATTGTTCTAAGTACCCACACCCCAGTATAGAACCACTACTAACAGACTGTCTTTGAGGCGTCACTTGCGGGTATGGTCTGCCACGCCGATTGTCTGGCTTTTAAAGGGACGAGGGTCGTCTTTGATAGGCGTGCTAGCAATGAAGGGCAGGTCCGAATTGCGGTCGAGTTTCGGGTGCGGAACTTTTTATTGTAATGTTTGCACAAACACTATACAAGGCCACCAGCATCGAGAGTGGAATTGCAACGAATTTTCAACTGATGGCGATTCTTTTAATATGTCCGGGGTAAAACTTAGGGCAAGGCATTTGGCGCGGTTGGGTGTTTCATTCCGCGAAGGGTTCTCTTGGAATGCAATAATCAGTTCAGAGCTGTGTATTTTTCAGGTTGTGAAGAGGGTTGGTATGATGTTGCAGCGGCTTAAACCAAGCGTTACGGAGGAAACCATGGATAACGGCTCAAATAAGCCATCAGTAAACGGCGTTTGGCACAAAACTGTGTCAGAATTCATGTTACCGACTCGGCCATGTTTCGTCTTCTTGCACCGTGCGTATCGGCTAGCGTTTACTGTGATGGTTCATGTGACATAATCATTGTGGGTATATCTATTGGAGTATCAGTTATATAGAGTTTGATCAATTTTATATCGTCTTGTGTACAATTCGTTACAGCGATCGCATGGGTGACTTGGCGTAGGGGACATTGCGAGCGTCGCACGTGGACAAAAACATGTGTGGACGACGATTAGACCTTTGTAAGAAGGGATCACGACTATTAGATGAAGGTCGAGAAAGGGGAATGACTAGCTGCAGGGACCAGGACCTCCTGAGGTCGAACTGACACGGCAATTCGCCGGAAATTTTGACCCGGCGACCTTCATGCCTCAAGCTGGCGTGTGCTTCCGGCGATCTCCGCCACCGTATCGTGATCACTAGCGTAATTCATAGTGGCGAGTGTTTAGATAGATGAGAGAGAGCGTAGTGTTGAGAGGCACGGCGAAGAGAGTCGCATCAATGCTCGAATCAACGGCAGGAAGGCGTACCGTTTCTCGGTTTATGGCTGTTCGTCATGGTTGTTTCTTTTTTTCGATGTGCATAATCCTAGCGTTATTTGAAATAGGTTGCCGTTTTGTATTTTGATTTGTCCTTTTAATGGGATTTCCGACGATAGGTGAAAAAGACAGGAAACTTTACAGTGAAAGATGAGACCAAGCGTTGGACACCACGCGGATACGCAACGAATGGATGTTGCTTCCACGCCTCCTTGCACGCGGACGCCATTCGACGCGCAAGCTCCGACTGGCGGCTAATCCGCGGTGTGGTCGTAGTGGGTTCAGCGACGGGAGGCGTGTAGCATTAATGTTCGCACGGTATGAGCAATACGGAAAGGCAACGAGCAACATTTCTCAGGTCCTAGGCAGCTTTCCTATACTTGTTTTTTTATCCGTACAATCTGACACATCAGGCTTGAGTCTCATGAGGCTCAGTCCTCCTAATCCGTTAAATCCTTAATTGTAACTTTTACGGAGCTTGGAATCACGTGAGCTCAAAAAAGTAGAGATGTGTGGGCTCATATCCCAGCAGTATCAAATGCAGGAAGCTGCTCTTTTTGTGGGATTATTCGCTTCACCTGAAGGAGAGTACTTGAGCAAAACTCATTCGAAGCATTTGCAAGTCAACGCTAGTCGCAAAGGACCGAAAGCAACTCAAAGGCAGCAGTTCGCATTTACAGGAACGCATCGGGGAGCCTCACTGTATCAGCTGTTCGTCCGATATGAATCGACCGAGTTAGCTTGAGCGGGCAAGCCTAGCACAGTCTCATTCGTCCTGTCGCGTGCAAAGAGTTGTCCAGGTGGATCTCCTTGCATTACGTGCGTTATGAAGAGCTTGGTCGTGAAAAGTCTGACGAACTCGGCCGGCCGTCGGTCCAGGCTGTCGTTTGACGTCCGAGGATCCAGTTATTCGTAACGGTCGGTCCACGGTCATTCGGCAATCGACATGACGTGTACGGCTCCTTTATCTTCGCATTCCTTGGCGCAAAACGGGCAGCGGCCCTGATCTTCGATCGTTGGCATAGTTCGGCATCCGTATTGTCCCTATGCCTTGCGTTGTATGGGTGACTTCCTAGCATCGTCCTCTGCGACAGCGCGTGACCGCCTGCTCGTCTGTCCCTGCGCAGGAGTCAAGTCTCTGAGGTGTACGTTAGGCAGAAGGACAGCGAATCGAAGAGGTGGGGCACGGAGTCGATGTTGCTTCTATTGCTGTCATACTCGGCTCGATGTTCTGGTAATGCTCCCAAGTCCGCTCGTTTCCTCATGCTCAGCTCTGGAGCTAGATCGTTGCATACATATTGATTTTCCCACCTAGGTACACGTAGCGGAGCATTCGGTGAGGTTCGTTCCGTTGAGCGTGAATGGCCAGGCACCAGGAACAAGTCGTTATATAACTGTCTCGTTAGTTCTGCTGCAGACAACTTACCAGGCGCAGTCGAATGATGCCAGCATTTCGCTCCGCTTGCTCGGTATGTTACGGCCGTTTATAAGAACGATGTCGTCAGCAAAGAAGGTGTCATAGTGCCTAGACTCCAAATGCTCTTCTCAATTCTCTAAGAACAATCCTCAGCGCAACGTGTAGTTGCGGACGTCGACATCACTCGTCATGTTTCCATCCAGTTGGACGCATGACGGGTTCTCCGAGAGCGGCGCTGATGAGTTAATGGGCGAGTGTGTCGCCCTGTGCGGACCCCTCTGACGTCGATGATGACCTCTTTGTAGAATGGTGAGATACTGGTCGTCTAAAATTGCTGTAGAGCGCTACGAGAGAATCTTGATGGGACTGAGTTAGGGGCGCCTGGTTTGCCAAGGTTCGATGACCGCATTCTGTCTCACGAGTTAGAAGGCTTACTTCATCGGATGACGGAGACAACGTGCCATCTTGGTTTAGTCTCGCGAAATTCAATGACTCCTTGTAACACGCTTGGATATGGTCGAATCGTGAGCCTGAACCCTTATACGGACCATGGCTTGCTCGCATGGCTGTCCTTATCTAGTATTTCTGCCGATCCTGTTGAGGATGACTCTGAATAGTTATACAGGGGATGGCATCAAAAGAAAGAGACACTTCACTCACATTTAGACAGCATTAATCGCACTCGCTAGAATGAATGCCAAATGCCCTAACTTTAGTAATAAGAGCACATTGCTAATACCTTAAAAGTTATATGACGAGCCTCTACACGACGACGTCAGAATTTTTCCACCGGAAACGTGCGTTCGCAATTAGGAGCTAACCGGAGGTCGTCGAGAACATGAACCATGTACGACGCTACCTTGAGAAAGCTTGCAGGGTCAAAAGTGGTTTTGATTAGTCACAAGCTAATGTTCAGGGAAAACGTATTTAATCGCCATCCATTGAAGGAAATCACGAAGTAGCGTTTTTTAGGCGAGCGATTACGGCTAAGCCTCGTTGAGCTCGACGGGTGGCGCTAGATACTCTATATTCTGGAGACGGGGAGGCGAAGGAAGGGTGTGCTTCTGCTCGGGGGGAAACTATGGAGTAATTACGCCGCTAGAAGCTTCGCTACTTCGGACTCTGTGGAGCGAAAGTTTGATGAGTGAGCGCCACGGGCAAAGTGTCTGTTTTTTTCTTGGCCCCCCTGCTAGATTACAGACCGCAGGAGATTGGCGATAATATGCCAGTCGTCCGGGCTCCCTTCTTGTTTACAGCAACACGTGCCTGCGTGGCGCCCGCTCGAGCAAATCGACGATCAACGGAACGGCAGGTGATACAGGTGATTGCCGTGTTTGAGGGAGCGTCCCTAACATCATTGTCATTCTCAACGAGGTGTTGAGGGCGAGGAAGGGTAGATAGAGGAAGTCCAGTGGCAGCGCGTTTGCATGTGTGACCCTATTCCTTGCGAAGATGCACTTTCAGTGCTCAAATACTCCCGTCTCAAAGGTAGAGGGACTGAGCGAGTTAGCCTGCTAAGAATATTTTAAATCATATTTTCTCATATATTCCTGTTTTCTGCTGCGCTGCACTCTATCCCTATCTGCACCACGATGCCACAGACCTTACCGATTCCCCACGAGTACGACCCCCCATGACCCATCCTGATAAATACGACCCCCTGTCGAGAGTTTCCTCGACCTATATTCACCCTTCTTGGATGTTATGGAGTAAGCTTTGTAGAATGTCGTGTCAACAGGAGACTATCTCAGGAATTATACTACAATTGTCAGAGAGTGTGGAATAGCGCCATAGATGAGTATATGTTAGGCCATCCGGCGAATCACTGTTTTTTGGAACCCAAAAGAATGTGGGCCAGGACGAAATCAGAACTGTTCCGTGAAATACAAGACATTCCGTTGCTCGCCAAAAAGTGCCAAAAAACGGGTATGGCAACGATTTGCATCTGTAGTAATGTGAACTCAGCTACTAGTTTCCATGTGACCATGAGCTCGTGGTAACTTGGTGATGGATTAAATCCGAAGTTTCCTAAAACATGCGACTAGGAAGCTGCTCCGAAGATTCTCGTCAGATTAGTGTGAGTTCGAGTTCAGTGGGAAGAGGAGAAGATCACATCAAGACTGTAAGAGGAGTGCCAGCGTAAAAACTAACAACGATGGCGGCAGAAAAACTAAAAAATAGTGCGCGACCGGTAAAGACGCAGACATGCTGCCCATCTCTAAAAAACCCTCAGGAGAAATTTCCGATAGCTTCATTCAAAACGCCAGGCAGGCGGCTGCTTGAGTCAAAGCAGGGTGTTGGGAAAGGGGAAGAAAAGAAAAGCATCTTGCATGGATTTGCCAATAGATTAGCGCCTGCGGCTACATTGGCGTTGGATCGGTCACGGGATCAATGCAACGAGATGCCTAAAGGTTTACAAGCCTTGTAGACTATTCCGCTTTTCCTGCAACCCTTTCGCTGTCGATAATAAGGGTTTCTTTGTGCATTGATAGCGATAGTAGCCGCTCGTAAGACGGGGCACCGAAGATTCAAACCCGTAAGTAACGCTGGGTTTGGTGGCAACGTGAGGATTTTCACCACTTAAACCATGGCAAATTGCCGATGGCTCAATGGGAGCGTTCCACGCTGCCGCTGGAAAGACCGCTGAATCACCACCGCCTACGGTCTAAGAATCGCAAACAACGTCCGTTGCCTACCTGTTGTCAAGACCTCTTTCAATGTGATCGAGTTATCCCTAGTACACCGGCAAAATCACGGTTATGAGTCCTGCCATCCAGAGTTCAAGTCTGAGAGTGGCGCAACTTTGGTTGGCTTTCCTTCTCCCTTCTTCCTCCTCTGTTCTCCAGCTGCCACTGCATCATCATATAATTTAGCCTATTTCTGCTAGCGGTTTATTTATTCCACGAGCTCTATGCCACTTCATTTTGCGGACGGAGGGTTATACACATTAACATTACACAGATGCATAGATAGGTCACACATAAATGCATGCAAGATCACATACATACATACATACACTAAATGCATCCGACATCCTTCATTCCGCGAAGCGTAATCAAGACGCGATGAGCCACCCTATCTCATGCTCTCTAATTGTAAGCGATTTCCTCCTTTGATACTCTGTCTGGACGAACCGCCTTTCTTAATATTTTCTAGCGCATGTCGAACCTTATCCTCTGCCTGGAATGCGATGGGATCAGTTGCGACTTCTGCCACTGAGTTGCCTTGAGGGAGCACTCTTTGTTAAGGAGCTCCCTGAAGTACTCTTTCCAGCTCCTCTTGACTTCGGCCGGCTTTCTTGGAATGGCGCCATTGCCACTTTTCACTCTCACACCATCCTGAGTGGCCCGATACCGGGTTTCTACCTGCCCGAAGACAAACTTCTCTATGTTTCTGCTTTCTAATTGCAACGGCATACTTCGTAAGCCTCTTGCAGATTTGTAGACCGCAAGGTCTACAGTGCTCTGCGTGCCTGCCGGAGCTCGTATGCTTTGTTCTTCCTCCTCACTACTCGCTGGACTTACTCGTTGCAGAGCCACGCTGCCTTCATTCTCGATTCCACCTTGCGTCTTGCCCAGTATTTCCGTGACGCTTCATAAAATAGTCTCAGCGGCGTTGCTCCAGGGTCCCTAAAGATCTGGGGAACCAGGTTCCATTATTTCTCGTCTAGAGTCGCTCTTCTCTGTTTGGTGCCACGTCCACCATCGGGTACCCGACAGGAAGCCCGTCGCGCGACAAGAAGCCCGAGCAAGCGGAGGACTTGAAGCGCGTGCTGTGCGATGTAGGACGTACAGTGGTGCATTCTATTCAACGTAGCGCGAAATCACTACAGTACGCGCTGCGACTCGTCCGCTGACTTTGCTTTCTCACCGCACGACGGGGTACCCTCCACCATCAAACTGTAGGGTACCCTCCACCATCGAATCCTCCTCTGGGGTCTTACTCTTGTCGTCTTGAAAAGATCTATGGCAATTTGTGCTAGGAGTGGTCCGTGCTTTAGAGATCGCAGGGTAGCCAGGTCCCGAATCCTCTCCCCTTCGGCGTCTATCACTCCTATTCCTCTACCTTCATGCACTCCAGGCCTATTCACTGCCACTGCCGACTGGCCACTTAGAGTATCTGCAGCATCTGATGATATAGTCGCTTCTGAAATGGATCGTGTGGCACCGCCAAGGCCCTGATAGAACTTCTTCCTATTTTCTCCCAGAAAGTTTCCTGATGTCCTTCGGAGCTCTGAGCAATGGTCTTTTTACGCACGCCGTCAATTTCCGTTGGTCCCCTCTTTTGCTACAGGTCACCCTCGAGACTCATTTTGCGAAGAGCTGCAGATTACCAGATGGCAGGGTAGCCAGGTCCCGAATCCTCTCCCCTTCGGCGTCTATCACTCCTATTCCTCTACCTTCATGCACTCCAGGCCTATTTACTACCACTGCCGACTCGCCACTTAGAGTATCTGCAGCATCTAATGATGTAGTCGCTTCTGAAATGTCTCCACGTACGGCTTTGAATGAACCTCGGCATAATGCAGCTTGTTGATATCTTCTTTGAAGCTCCTCACGAGGTTGGCAAACAACTTCTATTTGGCTTACGTTTCGGCGAGGATCGCCTTCTTCAGAGCCTGAAAGGGTCGAAACAATTTATGACTACCCGATCAAATGTCTCAGCATCCCTACCGAAGTTCGAGACCAAAACAACTCATCAATCCAAAGGTGGGCTACCTACCGTAATGCAGTCCAGTTGTCGAGACCATCAGAGCAGCAGTGAGGCGATCGGACTGTTTGTGATTCAAAGTCACAGGTGGAAGGCCAACCTCATATAGGGCCTCAATTCCCGCGTTATTGTTAGGCATTCTTCCCTCCGGTTTACTAGTGACCTGAATCCAGAATGCCTCGAGTGTTTTCCTTGCGGCGGCTCGCGATTCCTGTCCCATGACCTCGACCTTGACCTCGAAGTCGTCCCCGTTGTGCATTTGAACCCTGTGGGCCCCTAAGGCAGTCGACAGCCGTGACCTCTTCTCTTGCCCTCCAAGTGTTCCTTGACTCGAACACAACAGAGCGGCCTTGCAGTTTCGCCGATATATTCCTCACCACATCTACAACAAGTGATTTTGTAGACCACCCCTGAGATGATGCAGTCGCCCTCCCTGCCAGTCGGCAAACCAGACAATTGGGTGTCGTACATAGGCGATCGTAGAGGCGGTTTCGTACAAGTCGGTGCTTCAGATTGTGGGGTGGCATATTTACAATGGCAACTGTGTTTTCTAAACCAGACCTCCTCAGACACCTCCTTATGCATGTGCTGACCTCATCGGAGACGAATGGTACTATGAATGGAATTTTGTCGCTTGGCGAAGTACCACCTAATCTTCTTGCCGCGCTGCCACCTCTTGCTCCATGGGAGGTCGGAGACGTTTCGTAGCCATTCAGTGCTGCTATGTCACATGCCATCCTCATTGACTCCTTCCGTTCATCTTCTCCTGTGCAGACCTTCGCTGCTGTTCGGAACATGTTCCTCACAACAGCTCGTTTAACCTGAAGAGGGTGAGCCGACTGGCAGTGGACGATGATGTTCTTGTTGCTCGGCTTCCTGTACCACTTTGTGCGAAGTATGCCGCTCTGATGCTTCACCTGGATATTCAAGAATGGAAGCCAGTTTCCAGAGGGTTTTTCTCGAGTCAGTTAAATGTGCTCATATTGCGTATTGAGCAGGTTGAAACAACGTCCATCTCGTCTTGCGTTGAACACATTATAAAACAATCATCGATATAACGGCGGTAGAGTAATGGGCTATGATGGATTACGGGCGCTTCTGTTTTGGGCATGAAGGCTATAGCCAAGGTGGGCGCCAGTCGTTGCCCCATTGCCAAGCCCCTGGTCTGCGAAAAATACCTCCCTGCCCATCTGAAGATGTTGCAGCCAAAGCATTCTTTGAGTAATGCCATCAGCTGACTAATAGGAAGTCCCCGCATGTTGATGTTGCTATGGTGCTGGTTCAGGAGCTCCAGTACGGCTTCCATTGCAGACCCATTGCTAACGTTAGTGTAGAGGGCTTCTACGTCGAATGACTCCATAACGCAAGCACTGTCTGAGGGCAGTGCGTGAAGGCGGTCCAGGAACATTTGGGTGTTAGTAAGGGGAGATGGGATGTGTTTTAGCAGCTGCAGCAAGATGCTATTCAACAACCATGCAATGCGGTCTGTGGGTCCCCCTACACAGTGATGATGGGTCGAAATTTGAGCGAGGTGGGACCAACGATGCCAAGTCTTCTGCTGCCGAAAATTTGTGTGTTTTTATTAGCAGGTAGAGGACAGGGCAACACGGTGACTCAATTTTGAGACGTGTCACCAAGGATTAATTCAACCCCGCTGACTTGGCTACAGCAACCCACACGCGGTTTAGTTTTCGAGACTGCGTTTCAAACTCCCTTTTCGAAGACGGCTGTAAAGAGAGGTGTCCGCCAGGTAATGTTCTGTGATGGCCTTATCCAGTTGATGGGGGATGGCTACGAATTCCCCTCCTTTGTCGCTGACGGACAACCTTATGATACGGGACTTTATCAAGTCTTGGAGCTGCTTTAGACCACGTGCCTAGTCTCGCGTGATGTTGGACGGCATATGCTGCTTCTGAAATCTACTAAGCACCTTGAATACTTCATCAGCGAAGAATCGGAAACTGATGTCGGAACTGATGTTGGGCTCCTGTTGTTTGTAGTACGTGGGAGGGAACGGCACATTGAGTGCATCCGTAGTCCGGACAGGCATGACGGAACCGTTGTCGACCTTGGCACTATACCGAAGTCGATCTTGGATCTCATGCAGGTTACATATGATTTTGCACATGACGGCTGTGGAGATGACCTGGGATGGTGAGAAACTAGGGCCTAGCTCCAGTACTGACCGCGCGCTGTCTAAGGAAAAGTCTCCCAACACAGTGACTCTGGACCCAGAAGAGCCCCATCGCGCTGTCTTGCTGGCCGCCTGGTACGAAAATCCGACTGGTTACGGTACGCAATGACCCCCCTCTTTGATTTCGTGATGAACTGCAAAGATCATCGAACTTCTTCTATGAGGTAGCTTTAACATCAGATTGGATAGAATCACAAATTGACTTCGACCCACCCACTATCCTCCTCCAGAGGCGATCCTCCAAATATCGGGCACAGCATCGTTCTTTAGATACACACTTTTTCAGCATAGAAAACATGCGATCACGCTTAGTACGTAAAGCCAAACGAAGCAATCGCAATTCAATGTCTAATATATGGTCACTCTGATGGCTACCAAAAAGATCACCTAGACGTTTTCTTGAAATAAACTTAGGAATCATACGGTGGTCCAAGCAGCGTTGAAGGAAGTGGACGGATTGTCGAGCTGAGACAATTTTCTGTCTCAGAGACGTGTCAGGCTTTTTTGCGGCATACAGGCATGATATTCGTGTTGGAAGCCGAGCAAGCAAGAAACATCTAAATCGTCCACTGCCAGTCGCTCACCCTCTCAGGTTAAACGACGCTGTTGTGAGGAACATGTTCCGAACAGCACGAAGGACTGCACAGGAGAAGATGAACGGAGAGGAGTCAATGAGGAATGGCATGTGACATAGCCGCACTGCGATGGTAACGAAACGTCTCCGACCTCCATTGGAGCAAAGTGGCAGCGCGGCAAGAAGATAGTGGTACTTCGGCCAAGCGACAAATCCATTCACAGTAACCATTCGTCTCGATGAGGTCAGCACTTGGCATAAGGAGGCTCTGAGGAGGTCCGGTTTAGAGAACACAGTTGCCATTGTAAATATGCCAACCCACAATCTGAAGCACCGGCTTGTACGAAAACGCCTCTACGATCGGCTCTGTACAACACCCAATTGTGTGGTTTGTCCGACTGGCAGGGAGGGCGACTGCATCATTTCAGGGGTGGTCTATAAAATTACTTGTTGTAGATGTGGTGAGGAATATATCGGCGAAACTGCAAGGCCGCTCTGTGTTCGGGTCAAGGAGCACTTGGAGGGCAAGAAGAGGTCACGGCTGTCGACTGCCTTAAGGGCCTACAGGGTTCAAATGCACAACGGGGACGACTTCGAGGTCAAGGTCGAGGTCATGGCGCAGGAATCGCAGACCGCCGCAAGGAAAACACTCGAGGCATTCTGGATTCGGGCCACTAGTCCACAAATAAACCGGAGGGAAGAATGCCTAACAATAACGCGGGAATTGAGGCCCTATATAAGGTTGGCCTTCCACCTGTGACTTTGAATCACAAACAGTCCGATCGCCTCACTGCTGTTTTGATGGTCCAACTGACTGTATTACGGTAGGTGGCCCACCTTTGGATTGCGTGATGAGTTGTTTTGGTCTCGAACTTCGGTAGGGTTGCTGAGACATTTGATCGGGTAGTCATGAATTGTTTCGACCCTTTCAGGCTCTGAAGAAGGCGATCCTCGCCGAAACGTAAGCCAAATAAAAGTTGTTTGCCAACCTCGTGAGGGCTTCAAAGAAGATATCAACAAGCTTCTAAAATGAATCGTGTGGCACCGCCAAGGCCCAGATAGAACATCTTGCTATTTTCCCCCAGAAAGTTTCTTGATGTCCTTCGTAGCTCTGAGCAATGATCTTTTTACGCACGCCGTCAATTTCTGTTGGTCCTCTCTTTTGCTACAGGTCACCCTCGAAACTCATTTTGCGAAGAGCTGCAGATTACCAGGTCGCAGGGTAGCCAGGTCCCGAATCCTCTCCCCTTCTGCGTCTATCACTCCTATTCCTCTACCTTCATGCACTCCAGGCCTATTCACTGCCACTGCCGACTGGCCACTTAGAGTATCTGCAGCATCTGATGATGTGGTCGCTTTTGAAATGGATCGTGTGGCACCGCCAAGGGCCAGATAGAACTTCACTTCACTCCAGGCACCAGGTTCCCTAAAAATGGAAATTGCTGATCCTGTTCACAGCGAAGACAGAGCCTTTGAGCGACAGCTTGGTCTCTCCTCAACTGAAATAGAGTTTGGCACCCTCCACAATTTCCGGTCTTAGCCGCTTCCATCTTCCTTTTGTTTCTTCCTGAAAGTATAGGGCTCGGGTGTTAATGCGCGCAATCAGATCAGCAACCTCTCCGGACCTTCTACGGGGGTGGCCAAAAAAAAGAGACACTTTGCCCATGGCGCACATCATCGAACTTTTCGTCGCATAGGGTGCCGATGCCAATGTAAGTTTTACGGCGTAATATTCCTTAGGTGTTCCCCCGTAAGCAAAAGCAGGCCCTCCTTCACTGCCCCCGTCGTCTTCACAATATGACGTCATCTGCCGCCACCGTCGTGCTCAACGAGGCTTATGGTAATCGCTCTAGCCTGAAGCTGCTTCATAATTTCTGCAATGATTTGACTGTTAAATAGCTTCTTAGAGACAATAACTGTGAATATGTAAAACTGCTTTTGATCAGCGTTTCAGGGACGTCGTAAAGGTCTATAGTTCCTCGACGACCTCGTCGAGCTCGTATTGCGAACCACGTTTCCGTGCGAAAATCTTGTGATGTTGTCGGTATAGAAGGCTATCGTATAACGTTTAGATAGATTAGAATGTGCTCTTTACTACTAAGTTAGGGTCAGTAGATTTCATTCTAGCAACGTGCGATTAATGCTGTCTGAAATGTGGAGTGAAGTGTCTCTTTTTTTTTAGCCACCCCTGTATAGTTAGCGACCTAGGTTTAGAGCCCCAAATCGAACTAGACTCGTTGGCTACGGCCTGTTTCTCCTCGGGAGCCCTTGCAACTGACCACAACTTCGAGCGAGGGGGGTTAGGTTGCGTCTCGTTTTCCTTGAGCTACAATGGCATTGTTCGACAAGACAACGAAGCAACTCGAGAACAAGCGTACATAGTCCATGTCTCGAAGTCTGACAAACCGTGATCAGACTACGAGATATAGACTATATTCAGCCTCTTTGTTCAAATTCTTCGAGTAGTCGCACGCCTGCTAACGCCTAATGCTCGCTCTCTTTATTTTCAAGAGACCTATACATTCACAATATGTTGCTCCTCGTGTATAGGTACCTCTCTTTCAGCATCACTACCGCTTTCTGCTTCTGCATTTCACTTTCTTGTCAAGCTACCCAATCAAAATGCCTGCATTCCAGTTTCTCTACTTTTTCGCACGAAATCCTCACGTTCCCTGTGAAAGGCAAGCCTCGGTGGCTGTCCTGTCCAGCTAACGCCCGCATGAAATTCACACCTCTAACACAAGCGCTTTCAATTCTACGCCGCTCTCAAAACGTTGAGATAGCTTTGAGGGAGACCTCACCTGTAATCGGATGTCGTATAAAATGAGGCTTACCTAAACTTATTTGTCTTCACACTAATTTATCTTGGATCTGCCTGTTGTTCCTCACTGATAACTCTACAGGCATCAACACGTAGGGAGATTGAGAGATAGACAGTTTAGATAGCTCAGGACCGAATAAGAAAGACGGGTGAATGACCTCGTTTAAAGCCTGTAATAAGGAATAAGATATTTCGTCCAGTGAACACTTTCTACGCACCCTCTTCAGAGGGGTTCCATTGCATTGCTGCATGTGATGCAGGAGCCAAGGCTGCGCGCCGAGCGCCAAAACTGTGCATTTTCACGAGTCAGCGAACCTGATTTACCTATTGCTGTAGCGACTGTGGCAGATGTTCGCACAAACGTCCTCTGCTCTGCAGTAGCTCTGCAGTACTCGTGAAACAAAAAAAAACAGAAATTCTTGACAAGTTTTCTAGTTGCCTTGAAACAATTTAGAGGAAAACATGTGTGGCAAAGAAAAAGGTAGTTTGTCAGCATTTGGAATCTTCGGGACAGGTGGGAAGACAATGGGATACAGATGCGAAAATAAAATTCTGGCATGAATGGTGAAGCCATCTTTTATCACATGGGGCAGTCCTCCTCCTTCGACACTTGACGAGAATTCTGGAGACAGAGTTGGGGTACTCATGCAATTTCCAGGAGCCCAACGAAACCAATGACTACCAACTTGGCTCCACTCGCTTCTGTGCGCATATCAAAGTGGCTTCACTGAAAATTGGCATGAAGTTCCGCATCAGCGTGCTGCCTTATACAGAAATCGCCCATGCGTAGTTCATCGATTCTGACTGATATTATTAACGAAAGGTTACTATAGTGATGATAGTGAAACAATAATTCTTCGTAACTCACCAGTACTCACAAACCACCATCATTTTTCGGAAGCTGACGTGGTCCAGCATCCAAATTCAAAGTTTAGATAACTAATATGATTATTTGAGTTGCTTACTTTTCAGCCGAACAACTACAATGATTCGGATGTTGGGATGGTTCGGCGGTTAAACAGCTTCGACTTTCAAGTTGAAACACCAATAACTCCAATTACATACGCTGACCATCTTTAAAAGCTGTGATCACGTCTTGTAACCCACCAAAAACTTTCCCCTATCGTTCACATAAAACATAGGTACGGACGCTCTAGTTTTTACATGAACGACAAGAATATACTGGCAGCACTTCCATTTTAAGCCTTTCATCAGCTCTTATAAATCGCTGCCACTATCACACACCTTTTGTGTACTTGCCCTATCCCACACGAAACATACCCCTATAACATATGTAAGAGTCAACGCGCAACCGTTGCTGCGACAACCCCTACGAATTTTCGGTCAAACACACACTAGCAGACGCTCGTAGCCGATTACAACATACCGATTCAGCTCCGCACGTACGCGCGCATCACATAATGAGATTCAACGAGGCTAGACAACGTCCAGAATATTAAGTTTCTTGGCTTAGAAACCACTAGGATATCGTAGAAGACGCTTCAGATGAAGTACAAAGGTTGTCTGATTTTACTGAAGATGATCGATTAGTGTGCTTGGTAGCATGTGGAATGAAACTGGCACTTATCATATGACTTCGTGAGCATTTACTTTGATATCGAGCACGGATGACTCAGCGATTTATAGAATTTCCACTATGTGTATCGGTGCGAAATATGACTAAGCAATCACTATCTAACCTAAGTTGCATGGAGAGAACACTGATCCAAATCAACGTAATTGAGCGGCTCGATATCGTCTGCTTCACCTGGTGGAGAGTTAGGGGAGCATATCTACTTGCTAAGAAGCTGGTTCAATTGAACAGGGTGCACAATCAATTGTCGCTACTTTCATCAGTACCGTTGTCGCTCTTACCACTTTCTGTCACCTACCATCAACACTTCGCTACCTGATCTCGTGCAATGATATTTGCAACGAAGTTGGAGCATTCGTTATCATTGCATACAGCTCAACGTCAGTGTCTCCGTCCGACCCCTTATGCAACCAGTAGAAGCTAAGGTTTGACTGTCGCCACGAAACCCACAACAAATCCGGGGGTATCCACACATTGATCCCCCTCAGTTCTTTTCACATTTTCACTTCCCTTTTTGGGCCCTGCCTCTCATCACATAACATACATGAGTGCAAGCATGCTACTGCCAATGCGATCGGCCTAACCAAAATGGTATGGCATTGGCATCCCAGTGCACAATATCAGCTTTCATCACATACGATCACCTTCCTTCGCTCCCTATTTGTTCTCCGTCCCCACACCAGATAGCTCAGAAGGGTGCAATTTTTCCACTGTCTGCATGAACAACGGCGTAATGAAATTGGTGACGTCAACGTTTCGATGCCGATTATCGGCTCCTAAATATCACTTTCAGCCATCACCAGCGTTCTCGTTCAGCCCCAATACTTAAAAGTCTGAACATGGATCCACACACGACCGCTTTGCGTGTTATACTATACCAGTTTAGCTCCGCATATTACCGCGCGCATGAAACGGTGGAATTAATAAAGCGGAAAGCCTGTGGAGCGTTAGGTACTACATCCAAAGAGTCCAACAGTAAATTACTTCGTAAAATACTTTAGCCGTCTGCTCCATAATCTGCCCCTCACTGAAAGCGTTTGATACGCGATACGTTTGATATGTGGTATGCAGAACAAAACCACTACGCATCGAATGCCAGGAAAAAGAAAATACACAGCAGTCATTATCTCATTAACTCAAGCATCCAAGGTACATTCATAGGAACCTCGAGCAGAGTAGCGGCCGAATGAGTTTGATGCCGATGATGATAGCGTGTATGGTTTGCCTTTAAGAGGAAATAGAACTGCAACATGGAGATTCGAGACCTCATATTGCGTATTGTGTACAATAAAGAATACCAAGCAGTTCTTCAAAATCACCTGTTGCCATTTCCTATAGTAGCGCAGCGAAGGTTGTATATTTAGCAACTGGACCACGCGTCCGTCAATGTTTCGAAACTATCAGGAGTTGACTTCAACATTTGGCACTACAAAACCGCGGATGAACTGAAGGCGGTGGTCGAGGCTTCTTGTGCCGACATCCACGAAACAACTATCGCAAACGTGGTTTAGATTATGCCCACAGGATGTTCAACCTAATTAGAAACTCTGGAACCTCACTTATTTCTAATCTAAGTTAAAGTTATGTTTTTGTCTTTTGTTAAGTGTCCACATACTTTTGAAACAAAGAAAAAACTCCATCCGAATTTTTTTTCACGAAAATAAGGCGACCTTATCTGCTTTACTCTTATCGATAGGTTATCGACTACGTGAAATCGATTGAGGATGGTTCCATAGCACGGAGCCCTTAGCTACTCTTGAACGTGAATTTTTAGGTGTCCTCATACATTTGAAACGCATTGTATTGGCCCCACTTTGCACCAGAGCTGTTCTCACCAAATTTGATATAAACTTGTACTCAGGAACTAATTGATGTTCTGATTACAAATATAACATTGACGTTTGGAGCTGGCGCGATTTACGCTAATTTTATGCTCGTCTGCGTCCTTTCAGGCTCCGATGTGAGGAAGTCACTCACCCTGTAATCCCACACACTTCACTTTTTGTAACGCAGTGCATATAGTACACCCAGGACCTCCTCTTTCCCGCAGTTTCCCCTCCCGCCATAAACCTAGCAGTAGCCTGCGGACGGAGCTATGGATAGAACAAAATATGGACATACAGCGCTAATGCAGAAACAAATATGATATTCGTAACGGGGACGCCGAACAACTTCTGCATAGAACTCAAACCAGATCTAGTAAGGAGAGCTGTCGTAACAATGCAACGCCAACTGGTTCGAGATGGCATTAGCATAAAAAAATAGCGTGTTATGTTTGCACTGGAATCATCGAATTTCCCCTACGGGCAAAGACTTGACGAAAAATAATTTGGATTTTGGGATTGTTTGCTAAATCGTAAATTCGCTAAGTATGTGTGTGTCCGTCTGTCACGAAAATTATAGCGCGTTTGCAGTCATGGAGCGCTGCATCTTGAGTATAATACAGGGTATGACACGGGAACATATTTGGTGGGGTCAAAAAGTGATAGCGACTAATAAGGGCTGACGAGAGGTGCTAGAACGCAAATGTCACGAAATTCATAGCGCACGTCTCAGCATCAGTTAGGCGTCGGTTCCAATAGGTTGTGTGAGGGTGAGACGAGAACGTATTTGGTGGGGGACCGAATATGATAACAGATGATAAGAATATGATAAGGGCTGAGAAGGGGAGCTGAAAGGCAAGAGTCATCAAATGAATATTGCGTGTCACAGCAGCAGTGAAGCGTTGGCTTCGTCAGTGATGTAGAGTGTGGGACGGGAATATATTTGGGGGTGGACCGAGAATGATAATAGCCGATAAGCCGTGATAATGACAATGTAGGTAAGAGCATTAGGTCGCTTTAGACTTAACAGATAAGAGTCACTACTCGTATCATTTTTATTTCATTTGCGCTCCATCTTCAGCAACATACTCCTTTTGACCGCTACTCTGCTTGAAATTCCTGCGAATGTGTGCAGAGGCTGTCTGAAGAAATGCGATAATGAACAATGGGGCATTCTGTCTCAACATAATTAGCATCAAATATTATTCGACCGCCAAACCACGCTGACATTCAAGGCAGTGTGTTTGCCTACATAAACCTCTTTGCCTCTGCACTCCACCGCGCGTATCGAGCGCTGAGCTCCAAGAAGTGGGGAGGCTATGAAAAGGTCAGCCAGTATATTTTATGATGCAGGGTGTAGGTAACTTAGCTTTTCTAACGGTGGGACATGGCGTTCCACTGTTCGGTTTCACGGAAGCCTACCGTTTTATGTGCGCAGTAGCGTGCGGAGCTAAACTGGTGTTATGTAAACTGTAAGTTTTTGTTTATCGCTGTATCCAAGAGAAACCTCCAGCAAGCGAACTATAAGGTCTTTCAAAAAATTCTGTCGTTTTTCGACCCGGAATTTCACACGCCAATATCTCCGCCTAAAGCAAACCATTCAAGCAGTTTAAGAAGCGTTCGAATAAGCAAATCTTCAGCTATAAAAGGCCACTTCACCGGATACGTTTGTGCAGAGAAGTCTTGAATGAACTGAGGGGAGAGCGTTCCAGTATCGTGTTGGATTTTGAGGCATTTCTTTGTAAGGAAGCTGTGGAGAATCTCCAAAAAGTAACAGCCCTTAGAGCAGAGGTCTGCTGAGGAAAATGTTTGCAGCATCACTCCGTGCTAGCTGGTCCAACATGTGTAGGGATGGCGTTGCGATGTGCGTTTAACATCTTTTAGAGATGTGTATGTCCCTTTATAATGAGGATTGCTGGACCCATGTGTTGGAGTTTTTGGTGAATTTTGACGTAATGTTGAGATTGTTCACCCAATGAAAACCACCTGATACGGAAGAATTCGGCCATCCGGTGACCCTATGAAAGTTGCTTTATACCTGCTTCAGCGCAGTTTAGGTCTTGCAAAGTTTGTAGAAACTGACTCTTGTCGATTCAACCAGTAATGCTTCGTGGGCTGTGGAAAAGAATCCCTTCTCCATAGCACGTTGCAAGTCAGTGGAAACCAATCGCTTTTGTTACATAAAACAAGCTAGAACTTGATGGACGACGTCTCAAATTGGAGATTAGTTGCGGCACTCACCCATCAATTTTTTGAGCTTTCCAGCTAACACCGTATAATCTGGCTCCACAAGCCATATGCATCCAGGTTGGGCAGAACCTCCTCAGTGGTCCTGCGCACTATTGCTTCAATAAGAATTTTTGGCTAATCAGTGACAACGTCCGATCCAACCACCTCTCTTCCGCACAGAACATGCTTTAAAGCAAAAGTGCAAAAAGATAAGCCTTGTAACAAAAGCGAGAACCTTGGATCTGGTGCCAAGTGTATCGTAAGCTTCTTGAACTGCTCTCGCTACTTTAGGTTTATCTAAAGCTGAAAGAAGAAATTATGACAACTTATAGGGTTGACTCATAATTTCTGACCGTATTTCAGCACTTTGATTTTTTCAAGTTTTATTTTTCCTAAAGAATAATTGACCAAAAACATTTCCACCATCATAATTACTAATATGTACCCACTTGCTAGGGAACGAATGGATGCATTGCTCTCAGAACGGGAGAAGCTGTGAGACGGAAAGCTCGGAGAGGTCGTTTTTGGGGTGGTTGTATTACTGGCGTTTTCCTCTCGTAGCTGCTGCTTCAGAGGGCTGAGGAGGTGCTACTACGTTGGAGCAAAGGGAGGCTATACGAAAGATGCGGTGTAGTGGTTCAGCCAGTTTCCCTCGGAAAGTGACGAGTTTTCTTTGCAATGTGATTTTGCGCGGTTCTCCGGATAGAGGGGATTTTGAGACTTTTCCAGCCGTCCTCCCTCACAGCTGCGGCCTACTTTGGAAGCTATTCTATGATTACCTTCGCAGTCCTTCTCTGCATAAAGTGAGATGGTTCTCCAAACGGGATACCCAGCGAATCCAACAAAACGAGGGACACATCCTCTGACGAAACAGGTCGGATTTTGGTTGATGTGCTGCGTCCAGGCTGCGAGGTAGCCACGGGCGAGCCGCATGTTGTTATCGTAGGGGCCTTATGACTAACCTGCACTGGTGACCATCGCGGGAATGTCTTGTCTATACGATCGCAGAATGAAGTTCTGCAGATGGTCAGACGTGCTTCTCCATCTTGGTCAGTCCATGCATGCTGTTTCCACCGAGGCTTCATTCTGCTGCAGTCCATTCCATTGAGATATTGACTCATGGAGCGTAGGCTGCTACAGTTTCCTGCTTATGGCGTCCAGATGCACTTCATATTTGTAGCGCAGGCGGTCCTCATTGGGAGCAGGGTCAACCTATGTTGCTACAAGTAGCAACGGGGGGTCGTACTTGGATGGAACTGGAGGGGGGTCGTACTCTCTCACTGGCCGGCAGTGGGATTTGTGGTAATGACCCTACTGATCATAACCATGTTTCAGGAAGAGCATGAGTAAGGAAGACTTGCAGAAACAGCAGCTGCAAGACATCTAGCATCGTTCAAAAATGTGCTCCGACCATGACATGGGTCCACCCACGAAACCACATCTGAAGCTAGTGTAGCTGGAGTATTGCCTAAAACAACATAGACAATAGTCACCACATTAGGTTCACGCAAGATAATTCTTGCTAGAGCATCTGTAAGCCGCTTCCTTCTAAATGAGCTTTCAAATAAACCAGCCAATCAGAAGTGCGACCGAGGCGTGGCGCACACCAAGGCAGGGGATATCAGTGCAAACGCATGCACAAAGCATTCTAACGCATCCTATGGTCAACACAATATTGTTTTCCCTGGAGGTTGTGGCCAGCGAAGCCTAAAAGAACCCGCTTTTCAAGAGAGTGGCTTGGAGAACGCCCCTCCAAAAAATGTAGCAACGGGACTATTTTGAACTACTAACTCTAAGAAACGGGTAGATTTCAAGAAGCTTGAATCCTGTAATTTCTCGTACTGGGTTTAGCTTCCCAAATAAATAAGTTTGAATTAAGTTATAGTCGTTTAAAGGTTGAAAAGTCGCGGTTTCAGTTCCCGCGAACCCCCCGAAAATGTAGCAACGGGACTAAGTTTTGAATTACTGACTTTTCAGGAACGCTCGGATACTTTTTAGAAAGCTTACATTCTGTAGTTTCTCATACCGTGTTCAGCTTCCCAAATAAATGAGCTTAGTTGATAAAAATGATAAATGAATAAATGAATACATAAATGAGCTCTGTTGATAACTTGCCATTGGTCCAGCTCCAGATAGTTGGTCGTTTCAACTTTCTTTGCACCGTTTGGTGGAAGGTTAGAAATGAAGCATGTTTACATGCTAGGAACCTGGCTTAGCCTCCCCGCTATGATCGCTTGGGGGTCTTACTGCGACAAAGTTGTACTGATTGGATTCAGACGCCCCTTATCATTTCTTGTCATTTATTACCGTTTATACCGATAGCACCGTTGTCCCCGTCCAACCCCCTATTAAAAATGTAGAAGCGGAGGTTTTACTGTCACCGCGGGGACTACAATGAATCTGATAGTAATCAAATTCTGAACCTCGTTACCAGCCGTTATTGATTGTTATCACTTTTGTTCACTCACCATTCGTGTTCCCGTAAGATCCTCCGTACCATATGTAAGAGCCAAGGTTCTATCGTCAGTGCGACGGCCGCGACGAAACTGGTGGTATTAACACTCTGGCGCCCCTTATCAGTTCTTATCACTTGCCACCACTTTTTTTCACCTACCCTCATGGTCCCCGCCTCATCCCACATAATATGAATGGATCCGAAAATGTCACTGCTTCCGGCGCACTTTGTCATCTCTTATCACTTGCTATCACCACTCTTCGCTCTCTATTCGGGACCCCGTCACACAGCACACTACGCTTATGAGTGGAAACCCTCCACTGTCAACGCGAACGGCGTAGCGAAATTGGACATATGAGCTTTCCGACGTCCGTTATCATCTCTAATCAGTAGTTATCAATCATTCTTCATTGACATTCGTGTCCAGCCTCCCGTACCACCTAAAAGTTTGAGCGCTCAGGGACCAAAGGGACTGAAGTTATGAATTTCCGGTCAGACACACACACAACCGCTTAGCCGATTATATATAGTAGGATTATTGTTTGAGTATTATTATCACCTTTCTGAGCTACACACAGGGGAGTCGTACCAAATTGCTCATGAAGGGGGGGGGTCGTAAACAATCCAAAAGGTAGCAACGAAAGGACCGACCCTGATTGGGAGTTTGCGATGATGTCGAACTTTGCAGCTGCTACCGCCTTTGAGGATAATAACGGCTGACAATGAGATTCAATATAATGCTCTGCATGCCCTAATGCTCCCATAGAGCTCTTGTCTGTGTGACTCTCCGATAGCTGCACGCCGCAGAGCGCCTGGCGAGCATTGGAGCTTGTAGCTTGTGAGGAACACTGCGCTTTTCAAGCCGTCTTGCAGTTCCGTACCTATAGATACGACCCCCTCCCTTTCGTTCGACCAAATACGACTCCCTCGTTTTCTTTGCGCAACGAGCGGTTTCTGGCAGCTCCGGTTGATTTTCTTAGCAGCTGGACTCATGTTGCAATAAATTCGACGTGTTTGCAAGGAATGTGGAAGAGAAACGTACCGTTAGTGCAGACAAATAGCTTTAAAATGATGTGATACATAATGGGAGCCAAGAAAAAAAATTTTTGACACCTTTTTTAGACACAATTTTCGGAAAAAAGCGACACTGCTTATGGCACAACTTAGTACAGGAGCTGGTAGCGATAATTCTGAGTATTCCATGTATTACAAACAGGATCAACCCTGCGTTGTGCAAATTCCAAAATTTTTACGACCCCCTTCCTTTTCGGGGGGTATCGGTACGACCCCCCCCCGAAAAGGAAGGGGGTCGTAAAAACTTATTAACCATATTAACTATCATGTCTTTCACATAATTTAATGCGCTCATCAATGCTCATCAATTATGGCAGTCACCAACATGGAGAAGTGGTGGACCGTGGTCAACGCGCGCGCTTTCTCTCGCTCAAAGGAGTGAATCGAGGCAAATTAAGTTTTATTCATTAGATAGAAGGGTGCCGGTCAGGAGGTGCCGCGAAGGCAGCGGAGTACGGCGACCAGGAAGGGGCTTGCGGCGGAAGAGAGCGCGCTGGGACAGGGAGCTGGTGGGCCACGGAACGCAGTGTGGGGGAAATGCTAACGGAGGCAGAGGGGCGGTTCAGAGCGGGGTCCCAGTAGAGCCGGGAGCACTTTGCGACGATGATGAAGAAAAAAAGAGACAACCAGGCGGAAGGTACAAGAGGAGCGCGCCGGGTCGAACGATAAGCGGGTTTAAGGAGGGCCAAAAGGACAGATGGCGCAGGGTGCTGTTGGCCAGGGGTCCAGAAGGGCGTAAGTCGAGACCGGGGAGAGCAGTGAGGAAGCAAGCGGAGCTTGGGAGCAGGCCGGGCAATGGGTGCTCTGCACACGACCGGGAAGGAAACAGCGAGCTCAGGCGATATAAAGATCGGGGTAGAATGTCAAGAAAAGCGAGGGCAAGAACATCGACGGACGAACGGTGTAGCGCTCTGATGAGCATGGAAGGGTCGGTATTCTGAGAATGCATGTCTAGGGGATGGAACCTCTTCGCAACGCGAGAGGAACGGGCTGGTGGAAGAGGTTCACATCGCGATTCGAAAACCATTAGAGGTGGTTTGCGGAACGCTCAGCACAGGAGTCACTGCAAGGGGGAGATTAGTAGTAGAGCAGGGGGGTGACCCGCAAAAGAGACGCCGAAGAAAACGGGCGGCACGGGGAGACAGGAGCCGGGCGGCGGCCGAATAGAGCGACGAGCGGGGGGTGGGCTCGGCGTTAGGCGATCAATGGCAGAGAGTAGAGGCGTGCGGGGAACAAAGCGGGTATGGAGAGAAGTTGCGAGCGGGCACGGACTCGTCAAGAACTATTGGAGAGCAAAAGGCGGCACGGGCAGCCAACGGACGAATGGACGGCTCTACTCGGCCGCGGATTCGTAAATAATAGATGAAACGACAACGGGCGCAGAAGGCTGATCGGCCAGATCAAGTGGAGACGACCGGCGCAGAGCAGCGCGAAAGCGGACGACGATGGGAGATAGTTGGCGCCCGAAAGTCCGGAGGGAGGAAGGGCAGGGCGGGCCACACGTTCAGCGGGATAGATTCGGGGATGCAACACCAGGGGTCGCCTGTGTGGGCAGAGGACTTACCGCCTCCGAACGGGTGATGCGGCGCAGTTCACGTAGATGCCGCTGGCGTGCGAATGAACAAGCTCTGGGAGCACTGGAATTGCGTTCAGGCGCGACAAAGAAAGTGGTGGCACTCTCAGTGCAGCGGGCCATTGAAGGTAGACTAAGACATACCTGGCGTGTGCCGGTTGAAGGAGGGACAGTTCCTGAGGCTGAGGCGCTGGAGGCGGGCAAAAGACATTGAAAGGGCATATCGGTGCTCGTGGACGGTATTATCTAAGCAAAGGCTCGAGAATGCAGAAAATGGAGGAGCTTCAAGAAGAGCGCACCGAGACATTTGGTCGCGCTGGCGGCTAACCCACTAGATGAGAAAGATCAACGCGAAGAAGAGCGAGCGCGGTATTGTGTACAAGGGAGCAGAGAACGCAGAAGGTCATCGGGTTGAAGGGCATATATAGGGAACACCGGGTTCGGTGGCAGGGCGGCGGACGCGGGGCGGGGGGGGAGGAGGAAGCCATTCGGGACGGTGGAGAGCTGGGGGTGGGCAGCAAAAGCAAAAAAACTGCAAAACATTGTCAGTGCGAGCGAATAGAGAAACAGGAATAATTCAGGCAAAAGAACGTCTGAGTTGGAAGAACGGTCATCTCATGCGAAAAACTCCGGCGGGTTGGAACACACCACGCGGCTGACATGCACGAGCATGAGATTGGCGGATAGCGATGGGGTATTCGGCTGAAAAGTGGGGAGGCGGCCATGGGGACAAGGGTTAGTGGAAGATCGTGAATGCACTCAATAGCTAAATTGGTGTAAGGAAGGACCGAACCACGCAGGGCCATCTTAGGCCGGCCAAGGAACGGTGATGCTGATATCTCGCTCCCTGCGCCTTCGCAGGCAGCAGTAGAAGCTAATTGCTCTGGCACGCCCAATTGTGAGAGGCGCGAGGTGTAAAAGTGGGGTGTAGAGGCCTGGGGGGAGGAGTCGTCAGCAGCGGGTGAGAGCAGGCGACGTAGGGTACGCTGCAGGCGTATGTGCGAAACACAAGGAGAACGAGCGGTGAACGCGTCGGGAGGAAGTGGGTAAGCACACGCGATGGATATACCTTCGGGGAGTGCGGGAAAAAAGGGCAGCAGGCTGGGGAAACGGAGGAGGGGTTGAGGCGGGTGCAAGTTGGCGGCGGGTTCAGGCCGGGCGAGGGAGGCTGCGACAGAGCCGGGGAGGAACCAGGTGGGTCTTGAAAAACGGCGGACGAGAGGGAGCGGGCCAGGCGGAGTGGTAGAGGAGTGCAGAAAGTAGTGCGGGGATGAATCAGGGTTAGATGTATTATCGCTATTGCGGATTGTGCGCAGCTGGGTATACACCGATGTCATGGGCGAAAGAGGTGTGCGGGCTGGAACACAGCGTGTCTACTATTAACTTTCTTGCAGGAACAAACCTTGGAGAAATTGTAAATTCTTGCCTTGATTCAGAACTAGGGAGGGCGAGTGCAGGACCGCACCCTGCTCGTTGAAAAAAGCCTGAAGCGGGGCCGAGCGAGCTCAGCTGCTTGCGGGAATGATGGGAGGGTAATGCGGTCTCCTCATGAGAAGTCTGAGGGCAAGTGCCGCCTAACAGCGCGGGAAAAGCTGGGGCCGTAACCTACTACCAGAGAAAGCATAAGCGGGTCTGCCCCACAGGGAGACGGAGAAGAGGGCAGGGCGAAGCGCGAGGAGGTTACGGGGCAGATTGGAGTGCCGCGAGAGGCGAACGAAAAAGAGGCGGGCGGGGGAAGCCAGGCGAGACCAGCAATGGACGGGCGGGGCGGCAACAGGAGCAGGACCGCGGCTCGGGTGGTACCAGTTCAAAGGATTCCGGTGACGCTCTCGACAAACTGCACTGATGAAGAGTGGCTGTTTTCAGGCCGCTGAATCAAGTTCGTGTAGTGTGCTAGAGAGTTGTGTGGGTGGATCCGGGGTGAGGTGGGAGGCCAGAAGCGTTTCGCAGAGGAGGGAGGCGGCCCGGAGTAAATTTAGGCTGGGACGCACAGACTCGTAGTCTCTGAAAGTGAGCGCGAGCCATCAGTCCGCAGTGCCCAGGCAACGGGGCACGGAACCGGCTCCGTGAAGTGGCATAGTGACGCTCGACTGAGCGGGCCAGAGTCGGCACAGGGGAGGTCATACTTAGGCGTGAGACTGCTCCGTCGAACCACGGAATAGGCACCGGCGGCGTGCACACGGTGGTGGAGAGCGTGCGGAGTGAGCGTCACGTGGGTGGCTGGGCTCGCTGGCGCGGCGCGGCGATCGGCCTGCTGAATTCTTTGCGGATACTCGCGTGTGTGCGATCTTCCTGTTTCCAACCAAGCCTTCATGTGCCCTTGGTTGCAGTAATTCCGGCGCTGGGGAGGGGATTGGCCCGCAGTTCGTTGGGCATGGGCTGGTCAGGAATTGGACCACCGGGACCAGGGGTGGGCTTCCACAAGGGAAACACTTGCGACGGGGCGCGGTGTTCGGCCGCGGGAGCAGCAGACGCGGGGAGGGGAGGTGAAGCGAGTGTGCAGCTGAGAGCTGGCAGGCTTTAGGACGAAGGGGTGAGGAAGGGCTGGAGCGCCGCGGGCCGAGGCGGGCAATGGCGTGGAGCGAGCCTCCATCTGGGCGAGGCACGAGCGCGAGAGCAGCAGCCCGCAGGGAGGAGGCGAGCGCGCAGAACCAGACGAGGCCGGTCAGCTGGCGCGGGGGACGGGCGGGAACACCCTCGGCGGAGGACAGGCTAATTGGCGTGCCGACGACTCGTGGGGTCGCAAGGCGGAGGCGTGATCCAGCCAGGCCCAGAGAGAGGAAGCAGAACGAAGCGTGGCTCCATTTGCGGGGCAGGCGGGAAAGACGGAAGTGCAACGGCCCGAGGCACGTGTCGAAAAGACGTGTGAGCTTTTAGGAGGTTTGTTCCAAATGTAGAACTACACGATTGAGTGTGCGCTTGGCTGTCAGATTTGCGAAGGATGGCACAAGCGCTGCTGCGTGGAGGAGGGGGCTTGTGGGAAAACGACGCGGATGTGGACGGCAGCGGCTTGAGCGGGGAGACGAGTGAATTCGAGCGGCGCGGGTCGACCATAACGGAGATCACTTCAGGCGGGAGCAGGACCAGCCGCCGAGCGAGGGCGAAGCACACGGCGAAAGGACAACAGGGGTCGGGAAGCATATACGAAGGCGAGCCGCGAAAGGGCAGGGGGGACAGAGGAGTTGTCAGTTACGACCGCGCGCCGCGGTGTTTGGCTGGCAGGCCGTGGAGCAGTAGGTGGGCTGACACCAGGGGTCAAGCGGGGAGAAAGCCTGCGACACGCCCAGGGTGAGGCTCGGGGGCGGAGCGCCCGCTTGGGGGGGAAGGAGCGCGACGCAGGGGACGGCAGGGGAGCAGGCACGGGCGGAGGACATAGAGCGCGCAGACAAGGTGAGGTCCGAGAGGGCTGGCATCAGGACAGGGCCACAAGAGCTATAGCAATGGTATTGTCCGTCCAGCCACACCAATAATTTAGTGGTGTGGCTCTTGGATGATGTGCGAGTTGCCCTAGTAGCGACACCACTAGGTATGTTAAACCTCGTCCTATCACAATGGCAGTTACGAAGTAATAGTGCCTTACCGCACGATACGGCTGTCAGGCTGGGCGAAGTGACCAGCCACAACCTAGCGAAAGGGATAGATAGCGGAAGGGCGCACGCGGTTTAGCCAGATGAGCGGCAGCGGTCAAGTAAGACCCGAATTCGGAAGGGAGGGGAGGGACACGGCGCAGCCGGAGAAAGTGGGCGAGTTGGGGCGCCGGTGCGAGCCGTGACGGAGACGGGACTGCTGGGGGACAACTCTGCAATGCGAGGGAACAAGCGACGGAAAGGCTGAATGGGGCCGCCGCCCAGGCGACGTCAGGACCGGAGGGAATCGCCCAATGTGAAACACACGGCTCGAAATCGGTCGAAACGGGCATGAGCCGTCGATTCATGGCGGGACATGTGGTAAGAAACAGTGAGGGGGAAGCTTCGGTAAAGTGGGTTCTGGGAGAAACGCGAAGGCAACACGCAGCGCGTGCGGGAGAAAATTGACGGAAAGCCAATGAGAGAGGGCTATCCTTAAGCTCCTGTGCCTCGTGTTGAGATTTGGTTCTGGATCGCAGACGCCAATAATTTTGGAAATATGCGTAGGCATTGACACAAGCCGTACCGGTGGCACAAAGCAGCACGTGCGCACATTTGGAGCGAAAATGGTAGGATCCGGTGGTCGCTGGCTTGAAATGAACCGAGTTTGCTTGGCGGTTACGTCGGTGTCAAAAAAAGTAATCGTCATTACCGGGGAAGCCGAGTTGTGCAAGACGGAGGATCGTGGAGGGAGAAGCAGTGCGATAGTTTAACGCAGTTGGTATGAGGAGATGCGAAAGCTCGCCGGAGGGGCTGGATGTTACGGTATGTGCACGGGGGTCAATAGGTCGGCAGTGACGTATTGTGCCTGTGATAAGGTCCTAGGTGAGGGCGGGTAGGAGAGGAAATAAAAACGCGCACGCATGCCACATAGGGTTTGCCCGGTTGAAGTGTGTGCCGCCGCCCGATGAGAAGCCGCAAGGGGCCATGGGGGAAATACGGGACGGAGAGAGGGCTTGAGCGAAACGGCGGGTGGGGAGAGAAAAGCGGCGAGGGGGGCGGCCCCCAGCGTGACGGCTGCCAGCTAGATTGGCAGGAGGGCACCCAGCAAAAGGACACGCAAGGGGGGGCGGCGGAAAGGGGGAAAAACGCGGGCCTGCGTCAGAGTGCGCGAAGGGGCAGCGTCTGTGAGAGCCAACACCTATGAATGCGAATAATGTTAGTTGGCGGTTTATGACGGTCGGAGAGGAGGGTAAGACGGAGAGTGAGAAAAAGAGCTGCGAGACATGCAAAACGCGCCACAAACGGCCTGCAGAGGGAAGAAGGGCGCATAGGGAAGGAAGAGGTAGAGAAGGAGAGGGGGAGAGATTGGAGGCAACGTTAGCAAGAACGAGAAGCAGGCGAGCGCGATACGGGCAACGCCAATAATGACAAGTACAGGCCACTACTGAGAGCTCGACAAATAATCGACATTCGGCATTCGGAAGGGAAGAAAGAATTAGACTTGCTTGGGTGCAATCGGAAAAGGCAGACGAAGCGAGGCAAAGGGTGTAACTCAAGCACTTACTCAGAGTAAGGCGTGTCCGATAGGAGTGCCAAGGAACGAGGAATAGTAATGTCGTGGGAAGGCGGGGGGAGGGGATATGATAAGTATAAGACCAGAAGGACTATAATGTGTCAAGAGTGGGACCATAGTAGAGTGGGTATTGGCTCAGTGTGGTCACGTGTGGTCGCTCGATAACCATTGCAGGAACAACATTTTCAACGCTAAAAGGAGCACGAGCTCTGGAAGTCTTCGGCGAGTGCTAACTCCTTGTGGCGACATGTTGGAGAGAGCGGTTAAAAGAAAAGTAGGAAGAAGTACCGTGGTTGGGGCCATAAGGGGGCATAAGAGCTGTGAACGAAGTATGTAGAGGATAGATCAGCTTAGTTGGGATGCTTTAGTTGCAGTGGTGGTGCAGTGTGCGCAAGGCGGAGTTGAGCAGTTGTTTTGATTGATGTGTGTGGCTCGGGAGAAGGAAACAGCTTGGCAACCGTGGTCAGAGGTTGCGCGGCGTTGGGAAGAAGGGGAGGCCTGGAACTTCGGCCGTCGGCGGAGGAGGCGGAAAGAAGTGGACAGGCTGTGAATGGAAAACACCTATTGGGGGGTGAAATCGGTATATTTATATTCATTCAAAGTGTGACACTCACGACACTCTGGATGCTTCGCTCGTTTCCGCCTTCGCCGGGGGTGGGAGAGAAGACGAGCGCTGGGAGGAAAATTGTGTTGAAATGACACCCCCCCCCCGGCCTCCGCGGGAGGCCAAGAAGATCTAAGGAAACACCCGCAGGCAAAAGCCGCCGTAGCTAGTGGAAAGCGATGGAAATTAGCCTGGGAAATTTGCTGCCCTAAACGCTCAGTTCAATGATAAAGCTCCCTTGTCACACTCTCCCTCCGACGCACAAAAAAAGCGCGCTTCGAAGAATTTACAAGAGTGGAAAAAGAAAAGAATTAAAGAGTTGAGGAGTTCCGACCAAAGGAGCAAGACGAGAACAGACCGTAGAAAACGAAAAAGCGAAGCACGTAAAACGCGGCCCAAGTATATAGCCTATAGGACAAAATAGCGGCTCTGTGAGTATGACCGCCATCAAGAATCCTGTACCTCAAAGTCGTCGAGTAGTTTAACATGCGATTGGGCGGTTCGCATAGTGCACGGAGCCGTGTCAGGGGATAAGAAGCTTGTGAACCGCTCCGGCGCCAGCGGTGGTGTGGTGGGACTTGGACTGGTGCGATTGGGCACGTGGGAACCGCGAGGAAGTCTTGTATTATTAGAGGATTATCACTGACGGAGCAACACACACTTAGTTAAAGGAGTTTATAACGTGGTTTCTCAAAGTTATGGACGAAGGGCAAGTCGGAAGCGATGGGAAGGGGGAGAGCTGGGCGGAGCAGCAGAAAAGTACGAAAAGGAGAAGGGAAAGACCAGAGTTGAGGCGCAATGGAACGAGGAAAAGGTCGGAGATGGGAGCACCAGGGGTGACACGGCCGAACCAAACACACCGGCGGAGGAGTGCCCAGAAGTTGCGAAGGAAGTTAAAGTGGACCACACAGACAAAGACGGAGAAAGAGTAGGCGCTGTGCACCAAACCGGGGCGTTGAACCTAGATGCCGCTCTTAGACGGTTGTTTGGCGCAGGAGGTAAAAAAAGCGCTCCACGCGGGGAGTAGGAGGTCCAGCCTCTCAACAGTTGAAGCAGCGTCGACATAATGGAGGAGGTTCGCTGAAGGGGTGGTTTACGGACGGCGAAAGCCATAAACCGGGTCAAACGCAGCCATGGCGAAAGGGAAGAGGAAGAGAAACTAGGAGAGGGGCCGAGGCAAAGCTGAGCGAAGATTTTATGCGGGAAAGTTCGAGTAGGGAAAAAGCGCGGTCGTAGACAGGAGTGGGGAGGGTAGAGGGCGCCATGACCGTAGTGCACCGGCCTCTCGCAGGAAACAGAGAATTTCGCACAACGGCCAAATCATTTCACATTCACGCATATTGAGTGGGGCAGCGCCCAAATGGTGAAAAAACAAACAATAAAAAAGCGCTTCTCGAAAAACGTACATCATAAATTTGTATTTGTGCGGTACCTTATATCGCTTGACTGAGTGACACGAGTTGTGCATACAAACGAGAACATCCTTTTAAGGGACTGGGCAGGTGTACTCGATTGGAGTTTGAAATCGACGCAAAGCAGTGTGAATTATGCTTTTCTGCTATTTCTCAAAATGCGCGTAGGTGGATGTTGAGAAATTAAGCGCTGCTTCATACTCTTTTCATAAGTTTACAATGTTTATAGAATTTAAGACGCCTGCACACGGATGTCCGCTTCAGCTACATTGATTCTCGCATTGTTCTGCGTTAATCTGACTCGCTAGTCGTGGAATTGCATGAGACCAGACTCAGGACTCGAGTCGGTTCTCAGCAAATAGCCTCTCGATATTTGCACCTGTAATATTTGTTCTGAAGGAGCCGCTAGGGTTCATAATCGCTCGCAACAACACATCTCCTATATCTTGGCTTGCACTCCGCGTAACCATTACAATTACCTCCCTCATGATACGTGATCGCTCAATTTGACACAGAGTATCAAATTCGACTAAGATTCGCTTCGAGAGAGTGCTCTGGCGACAGGAACTGGCCATCACTGGCGTGCAACTTTTGTGGTGTGGATGATAGAAAACCACTGAAGTAACCGTGGAGATATTTATCCGCAGGCGTTCACTTCGGACAAGAATGAAGCTGAACAGGTTGGGTGGGGATGCAGATGAATATTGCGCACCATATCTCTCCGTATTCAGGGAAATGACTCTGCCTGTGCACGCGGGAGAGCCTTAGTTGTCTCGACGGTTATGTCTCTCTCGCCACAATCGTCATGAACTAGACGCTATCGTATGCTCCTCCTCATGACCGCAGTCGCGGCCGATACGACCGCCCCGCGCTCCCCCTTGTATGGACCAGGGCATTCCTCGCTCGTCGCAACGGGGTGACCCTCGGGGTCAGCCACTCTGCCGTCACAGCGGCCTGCAGCGCAAACACGAGCCGCGGTTTGTAAGAACTCCTTGTCTAATCAGGCTTGCCGATTCGTTATATGATTCGATCAATGGTTGTACTTTCGAAGTGTGCTTATAATCGATACGAGGATGGTCATATCCACGACGTGAGAGCTCACGGCGTCGTCCTGACATTTGTCGAAGCCGCCGAAAGCTCGATTGAATTGGTCTTTGCTAAGCTTCGACTGCCTTCTGCATACCGCTATCGTTTGGCACTCAGCCATCGCCATCCTCCCGGAGGAGCTTGGGTGACCATGTATCGCTTCTTCGCGTACGAACTCCTCGCAGACGGGTAGCGGGACTAGGAATTAATGTCCCTGACATATTGGACACAATCTTCTCGCGCGTCGTGTTATAGCCTCGCCCCTTACTTGGTCTAGTCTCGAAGATCCGGCAGACATTGCATTCGGAGAGCGGAAGCCTGTGTGTTCTCCGGTGTAATCACTACCGACGGCCTACGTCGAATTCAGAAGCGACTAGCGCTCTCGTGATTTGAACACGACGGCTTGTTGCACTCGGGATATCGACGTTTGACGCCGCCAGAGCGGTACAAGTCACAGCTCATAGGTTGATTGGCGGATCTGTGCGCTCATCTTCTGCTATAGAGGAGGCGGATTCTTCGCCGCATTTCGTTAGCCCCGTTCCGGCCAAGTGGCAAAGAAAAGCTGTGTCATTCTAACGACATGTGAAAGAACTTAGCGGCGGCGAGTAATCTCCGGTCACATGTGCACGCTCAACAATCCCGAATGATGAAAATAATCCGCGATGCTCTTCAGCCAATGACAAACATCGGGCTCTCATTTGTTTGCATAGCCACCGAGCGAATTGCCGTCCTATCGAACGACAACTCTCGCGGAAACGGGACGGGCCACGTCGCAGTGGTTGCTCCGAGAACTTGTTCGATGTGCCAGCAACACATTTCTCACTGGAGTATTTCAAAATTAGGTCATTCGCCTCAATAATCAGTGTGGAACAAGAGGCTCAATGTCTACTAACAAACGTAAGTAGGCCGGAGAGAGACACTACTCGGCACTTCCTACAAACACGAGCAACGTATAGTTTCTTCACCAATTACTCAAATTAGCTCTATCGCGACGCGAGACGATGCATAAGACACACCAGTATAGCATTGATAAGGGTAGAGTTTAAAATACAACATGCATAAAATCAACAAAGTATACGTACGACTCCGCCTCCCCCCACACATCGTCCGACCGCCTCTCCCCACATATACCTACGCTAATCTACCGGCCAAGTGGCAAATCAAGGAACGACAAGACGCATTGCGTCTTTGACACTGGCAGCAGACGTCACGTTGGCTGAGCGCTCTCAATGCGGACTGGATCGCTATTTCGCGTCGTTCCAAAATGGACATTTCGCGCTGATTAATCGATCCTGACATCGGCATCTCGAAACGAACACAAACACCCACGTTATCAATGTCGGTGCAGCGAGCACTATGAACGGCTGCTCTCTCTGCGCCATTGATTGGGGCAACCACGACGCGACTCAATGCTCGTTGTTATTGTGATGACTCGGCCCCGTAACATTCAGGCACGATATCATGTGCTGGGGTCCTAGACTGGATCATCCAAGCCAACACACGGAGCTGTCTTTTTCGTCGGCCTATCGAGGACCCATCTGCAACGTAACCTCATCGACGGCTCAGCACACTAACTCTTCTCTCACTGCCGCACATTAAAGAAGAGGTTCGCCACAGTTTTCACGCCTGCGGACGAGGACATTCCCACTAAGTTCTAAGGCAAAACTCATCTTCAAGCTCTGGGCGCTGAGCCTTGGTTTTCAGAAGGCTCGTCCTGTTCCAGGATAACGCCAAATCAAAGCTGGTACAGATAAAAACAAGGATTGTAAGCTCGAGATAGAAATACTGAAATATCGGACCTCCAATAGTACTTATAGTAACAACATATAATATTCCATATCAGCGCCCCATCGGATGCAGCTCGTCAGGAATGGTGGCAAAGCTCCTTAAACAAATCGATACACTCAGACTCAGTTCATTAGGAGAAGAAATTATTCAACCTCATGATGTATCAAATTCACGGTGCAGGACTCTCACTATGCGAACCAGACATACTTACGACCATAAACTGAAACGATTCCGCACAACTATTGCATAACTAGACATACAGTGTCCACATCTGTCCACAAACTATCTCAATCTGCAAACTGATATCATCATTATTCTAACGTGCACAAGTGAAAAACTACACACAGGAGGACTCCTCCTCGCCTCACACTCCTTCTCACAGACTTGGCCGTTGCTGAAGCAGTAGGTCTCTTACTTTGTAGGGACGTATCCCAAATACCACACCAGTACTGACTTCAAAACAAGCGTTGACGATCAAATCGCCACCAAGGACTCTACTCAAGCGTAAATCAATCGCCAGCCCTATGGTTGCCGAGTTGAAGGCCTGCTCTGGCCAGTCTTCAGCATGTATCGACGCCTCATTGCCGGACCTAGATGAACTGCCGCCTACCTCGTTATGATTCTAATACCATTTGCACTGGCAGAACACATCGACTGGAATGACAAAACACACCTCTGACTCGACACAGTTTCCTAGCGAATTCAAGGAGTAATGGAATTCCGTGTTCGCTGGAGAAGTGCAGCTTTGCGCAAACACAGATCAACTTACCTTGGCTTCAGTCGATCAACTACGCACATTCGAACGACAGCCCTGAAATCACACACAAGGTCAAAGCAGTCAGAAATAGATGGCCGCGCCTCACCATGACAGACGAGTGCAACCACTCACACGCGCCTTTCTTGGACTTCATCATTTTATCTATTTGGAAAGTTAATGTCTCTAAATGACTCTTGCACAACACAGCCTACCGCTAGAGAGGACTTTACGAAGGAAGGATGCTCGTAATCGATTGAGGACCAGGAGGCCTGATCTTCTTCGACAAGATTGAAAGGAAAAGCTTTCAGACACGGATCATCTATCTTGACGCACCGTTGTGATTCGAATCTTTTCCGATTTTCAGTTGGGCAGCCGAGGCCTTTTTTCGAACTGACGGCAAGAGGAGGCGCAACGCTTTGCTTCACAGCGCTTGCGAAGGGATTAAGAGAAGGGTGGCTGATCCATGCGCAAGGAGCTTTGCCTTTTACTTGCAGCGCAGAAGAAATAGAGGCGATGGGAGAAGAAGCCCTGCGCCTCAAGTTTGCGCCGTGCAGAAAGGGCATTTCGCTTGTGGCCAGCTGGGAGGACAGGCACGCCTTGAAGACCGACCACAAAACCGCGCGGCGCCTAGTCTTCGAAGGACAAGAAAGAGAATGGAGCCTGGCTACAGGGGTCCGACCGCGGCCGGTAGGATGGGCTATACACGAGATGACGACTCACACGACAACGACGCACTGATCGAAGTTACATCGCAAAACAAGGTGATGATATTCGGACAAGGACGCGTTCGCACACGGCTCAGAGAGCGCGAGCACCTATCAAACCGGAGGACTATATATAGACAGCGCTAACGGAGACGAGTTTGTGGAGGTTATTGCGTGAGGGTACTACGAATTACCCGAGGCGTCCTGTGGGCGCGGCGAAAGCTGCACCGGAACGGTCGACAAAAATGTGCGTAGGCATTCACCAAGGTCGAGCGACGGTAACAGAAATATACTGGGGAAAAAGCGCATAGATACAAAAAGACGCAAAGTTTACTGGGCGTTGGCACCGACGACAACTCGCGCGACGATGTACGCTGCGACAATCACGAGAGGGAAGCGATCCACGCAGTGACTATGCTGTTGTTCGGCATTTTAGTTGTGCGAGAAACGCGATAGACGTGGAGGCCCAACGGCGCGATGAGTTTATACGGACGAAGTTGCAAAACAACTGCTCTGGTGTTAGGACTTTGGCCACAAGCGCTTGGTCAGCTGGCAGCACACGTTCGTTGGTGACAAAGAACCGAGTTTCTTATTGGGCCGTAGCAGAAGCCAAAAACGGCTTCCGGGAGCCGCGACACACGCGACTTGCGCAGGACGCCAGAAAAAACGGACAAGATGTTTACCGGAGACGGTGGACGCCGAGTGGCCAAAGGCCGGAAAGCGGCCAGAGGGCAACAAGAGCGCTTCCACGGCCCGACTAGAAAGTGGGAGAAGACAGGCGCGCCACAATAGCGAAATTCGAACGAAATATGATCGGGGTCAACCGGAGGCAACACGGCGACACAGTTTTCAGCATCGAGCGCAGGCACCGGGGGGGCGTGTTGTCCCGAAGAATTGCTACACACAAACGTACGACACAGTTCGCTTCTACTTCGCGTTCACACGTCCACCCCGCAAGAGCTCAAACAGGAACAGTGGCATCAGGAACGCGTGGTGAGGATTGGACAAGCGAGTGTGTGAAACTTGCTCAGTCCACCCTAAGTGTCTGGATATAATGGATCTGTGGAATAGACTTCTGATAGTGGTGACGACTAGGACCCACAAGAAACGATGGCGATGGAAGGGACCGCGCCACGTGCCTCATGTGTGCCCTGGCTGCAACAGAGCAGCACTTAGGTCTGACCCCTCTGTTCACACGGCACCGAGCACATAGAACAGTTGCCTTCCGACGGAGAGGACACCAGGCGTCAGAAAATTGCATACGGAGCTGTACCTAACAAGAAACGAACCGACAATTGGCGCAAGGACGCGTATACAACGTTGCGAGTGAGATAAAGCAAGGCGGACTTACGAAGAAAGAATGAGTTGTGTGGTGAATTCGCCGCGACAACCACGTGGCTAAATAGGCACGTACACCACGCAAAGGGCTATTTTAACGAACACAGTTGTGAGTAACAGCACTCGACTACAATAGCATCCAACCATTTATTCCAGTATGGTGACTCGCCTGAGCGGTGGCGATTGCGTGCGAATACCTGGGTGCCGAACGAGAACGCTTGCCCACGTCCGTGCGCTTATGAAAAGATGTTGGGCTGAATTGTTCAGGGACCGGGCACGAGAGTTGCTGGACACGGGGATAGGACCAAGGCTGGACCCAAAAAGCGACGACAACTTGCGACGCAGACGAGCATGACTAAGATACCGCATCTGGCTGGATCGAGAGTGGCGACTGATTGACCAGGGCTCGATGTCCACGCAAGCTCACTCTCAAGGACCGGGGCCTGCTGCGCCGACATTAACTGACTTCAATATATCGCGAGTCTCCACGATCGAAGCACGTAACCAGGGGCGCAGCGACGACGAGGAATAACGAACTCCAAGTGGGTATCCACCGAACTGTTCGTCTCCGAGACGAGAGGGGATACGGAAGAGTGGGGACTCGCATTTGTTCCATAAGTCTCGAGATTCTTTCGTTTAGACGTGTTTGCTGTATGGGCACGCAATCGTGCATCGTACGATGATCATCTTGCAGGTCAACGTATAGTTCGGATAAACCCGGAACCACTGTGATGACAAAGGAAGCACCAATAGGTCGATCAAGACATCTCAGTTAACCGGGTATCAGGAGAGGTTTTTATGTTGGTCCATAGTAACGGTTTCGTCGGATCCTGGGCTAATACGAGCCATCTGTGTCTCGGTCCCTTTTGGTGCTTACGCGAGCCGTCTACAACAACAGCTTACAGCGCGTGCGGTCTCGGTATCCTTTCATAAGAAAGAGCAGAGCTTGGAGCTTGAAAAGTGGTCGATAATTCGCGCGCGGTCGGGAATAAACGCGTGAACAGGAAACAGGAAGAAAACCTTGGTGAAGGGGAGCCAACCGTTTGCCAGAAATGTCATTCGTCATCCAGCGCCATGTGAGTACGTTCACTGTAGAAACCCCACAATTTGTGAGCGATAACCAAAGCGGGCCAGGCAACCGCCTAGAATGGGCCGCAGTATTTGTTCACGTAGTTTCTTACCAATGTATTCGGGCAGGGAGAGATATAGTCTGTGAAGAGCCGGAAAAAGGGGATAGAGGTGTGACGAGAGTGGACGTCCAGCCCTTAAGTTGGCGGGCTGATCAAAAGTAGGCGGGGGTTTGGCGACGGGAGAAATTTCATTAGATTGGCCTCCAAGAAGCGCTCGGGAGAGGGGCGTTGAAAAAGTGGATGAAGGTTAGGTGGGAAGAGGTGGGAAGCAGCTGGCACGGTGGGCGGGGGGGAACCAAAAGGTCGCAGGCAGTAGTGTGGCGACGTGCGAGGAAAATATGTTTTCACATAACTGCGACGACAACCAGCCGAGCCAGCCGGCTCGCCGGAGCACGGTCAGAATGTGTTGTTCCAAGAGCGCGGAGGCCGTGAATAAGGGATAGAGGCTGGGCGAGGTGAAAAGAGGTCAACTGCCATTTGAGTGGCGAACCACGCCCACCTGAAAGTAGGCGGAGTGTTGCACAGAAGAGTGTCGTGATTTGGTTCCTAGAGGTCCCAGAGACCGGTGAAAACAGGGGTGGAGCTCCGGAAAGGAAGGGGCGGCAAATCCTATTGTGGTGCGGCGACCCGCACCGAAGTTGGTGAATTTGCCATGAGATTTATTGTTCCGGAAGCAGTCTGAAGACCGGGCAAAAGGATAAATGGTACGAAAGAAAAGGAGTTGAGATCCGGCGATATGGGAGCGAATAGAAATTAGCTTGAGGATTCGATATTCGGTGTATCGAGCAATAGTGAAAATTTTCCGTCGTGGGGCCACTAAAATTCGACGCAGATCGTGTTGTGCGACGCAATGCTGCGCGCCAACTGTTATAATGAAAACACGCACAACGTGCTTGCTGGCATTCGCACTTAACAAGCCATGAGTGTTGGTGTGCACAAGCTGGAAGGTACCACAAACGGAAGGCGAACGCGCACATGTGGAAGTAAGTTCCCCAGCGAAAATAGGCATGGTGCTGCTGTCCATGTTTGAATCGCGCACGCTGAATTCGCTCAAAATATTTTGCATCCATGAAAAGATTCATGTGGTACATCTATGAAAGAGCGTCATTTTCACCGGAGAGAGTTACACACACGCCGGCGAACCATGCTATGATTTCTCAGAACCAACACAGTCTGGCGCCGAGAATGAATTGTAATCAGGGTCAAACCTGGCGTTGCGCAAAAGAACAACGAGGTAGTCGTATTCAGCCGACAGGAGAATGGCCTAGGGTGGTATCCACAACTCAAGGCACAGCTGCAAGACGAACTTTGCCAAAGTGCAGTGTCCGGAGTGCACTTTCATGCCTTAATGTCTTCCAGGAGCTATGCACGTGGGAGAGTCACCGACAGATCATGGTCATGGGAGCATGAAAGCATGCAAAGCATATAAGGTCGCACATCAGGGATCTTATGTATACTTAAATCGACGCTTCCGCGGACGTGCGCTGTTGGCTATGCGGCATAGATGCAACAGGTACAATAGACAATTAGCCAGAACAAACTTTTGTTACACTGTAGTGCAAGAAACAATGGCTGTCTTCGAGGATGAGAACAATGCCCAAAGATCCGAGAGACTAAGTGAGAGCAGGTTTATGGGAAAGTAAAACATGGAGGGCCCAGTATAACAGAGCATCAGGCCAACTCAACAGATACTGAACACCCTCAGGAAAACAAGACTCGAGAGATTACGGGAGTGCGAGACTCTGCTCACAGGATAGGGCACGGGTATACCCGAGCGTTTTCCTGTAAAAACGCCTTCTCTGTCCAGAGGCCGTAAGCAGGACAAGATTCTGAAAGAGAGTTTCGCATGTCCCTCAACAAAATCTAAGCGAAACAAAGTGTAGCGGAATTGCTGATTGAGTTCTAGAAAACCCGTAGGAAAAGCCGAGGCGGAAGAAAAATTCAGTGAAAGTTTCACCAGTTTGTGATAAGTTTCTATTAAGTGGATATCCAACAATGCTTACCGGCCTTCTGCCTGCACATGTATTTGAAAGGAAGTTATGGGCCTTTGAAGACTGCATAGTCGGCGGTCCAGGAAAATGGCTTGAAAACCATCGAGTGGTAATAAAGCGGGAACAAGCTGGTACTGAGTTTTGAGGCGAGTGATTACTTTCTAAGAAGTTTTAGCAACCTCTTGAGAGCATAATCCTCTTATTTCTAACTAAGCATTGACATCTGCAAAATGTTGAGTATGAAGAAAGGTGTCAAGTGAAGACGATTGCCATTATTAACATGTCGGATAAGGTCGCGCCTTTCTCTAATACATAAATAGTGACCATCGACCATCCACCATCACACGGTAACATCATGGACAATATTTTTGTTTTAAAAAATGATCGCTGTAAAATTTCTCGGCTTCGACGAAGCTACGAGATTCTTCCTGAGTATCTAGGATTGACCCTAGCCTAGACGTTGCACAAAAACGTTGATCTTTTGAAGAAAGGGATTAGGATGAATGGTTTTGATCATTCAAGACAAATGCTCACAGTAAAGCGGGATAACACGGTGCGCAGGCAGTTTTTGAAATGAACAGCCACAACATTTCAAGTGCTCTCAGGAATTGAGAAAAAAACTGATTAAATTATACTTTGAAAAATTTTGGTGCCGATTTCATGAAACGAGCTTCTGTAAAGAAGATATACAGAGTTGAAATGGGGCGGGTTGGATTGAGATGTAATTCTTACAGGTTAGTTTTTCAGATTATAAGGTAAGGAAGTTGAGAGATCGAAAAAATCTGGTGGTTTTCTGAAAGTAGAAATCTATGAAAATGTATTGGTTTACTCAAAAATTTGGAAATTGGCAAACTCTGCCCACTTTGGTCCAGCCCCGCCCACCGATGACAGCTAGGCTTCACTCTTCCACCTACCTTCAACCACCTTTTTCACGCCCCTCGGGGCTTCTTGGAGCCAAGTTATGAATTTTCGTCGCAAACTCTGCCCACTTTGGTCCAGCCCCGCCCACCGATGACAGCTAGGCTTCACTCTTCCACCTACCTTCATCCACCTTTTTCACGCCCCTCGGGGCTTCTTGGAGCCAAGTATTGAATTTTCGTCGCAAACTCCGCCTACTTTGCTCAAGCCCCGCCCACCACTTAGAGCTGGACTCCACTCCTCCGTACACCTCTATCCACCTTTTTCCAGCTCTTCAAGACTTCCCCGGCCCGAATTATGAGGACCTGTAGAAAATGCCCGCCCATTCTAGGCGGGCCTCCGCCCACATCATGTAAGCAGGAAACACTCTGGACATTGCTCCCTTACACCAAGTGTTTTCTGTTCTGTAGGCTTTTCCCGACCGAATTATGAAACTTTTCATAAAGCACTGCTCTTTCAGAGAACGCTCCTGTTGTAGCTGTTGTTGTAGACGGCCGAAGACACCAGGAGACGAGAAGATTTATTAGACAGCAGAACAGAAATTGACAACATAAAAACTTCTGAGTACCGGTATAACATGGTTACGTACATCACACGGGTTTGCCAGTCTAAGATATCACATCTAATAACGATAGATCAATAACACCCTACAACCTCCCCTCTTAAGTTACATCGTATCGGGACCTTCGTGGGTCCAACTGGAGTCGGCGTTGCTGTCGTCGGCTGCGCTGCGATCGTCGTGGAGGATCGGTTTGAGTCGTCCGGGGCGCACGGTCCTTGCTTGCATGATCGAAGAGTGGTAGATCGAATACGTCCAGAAGTGCGTTTGTCGTTGTCGTCGCAGTTGTGTCGCTTTTGGGTCGCAGCTGATTCACGTGTCGAGTCCATAGGAGATTTCCACAACGCACGATGTAGGTTGTGTTCCCAACACGTCGAACGATAACACCAGGCGCCCAAGACTGTTTGGATCCTCTGTAGTCCTTGGCGTAAACTGTGTCGTTGCGTTCGAAGTTGCGGTGTCGTGCTCCATGTTGACGATTAAATTGCGTTTCCATTTTGACGTCTCGTGGTCCATTAGTGACGTCTTCTTGAGGTAGCAGTAATTCGAGATCGGCGTCCCAGGAAGGCTTCGGCAGGTGAGCGCTGCTCTGGTGCAGACGGGCACGGAGTGGAGCGGTAAGCCATCAGAAACGTCTGTAAAGCGTCAACTGTCGGTTCCTCCCCCTTCAACTTGGCGAGTCCTCGCTTGGTATCCACAAAGCGTTCAGCTTGTCCATTGCTTTGCGGATGGAACGGCGCGTACGTATGTGTGTGATTCTTCGGGAACGGCAGAACCAGGTGAATTGCGACGATGTGAACTGCGCCCCGTTGTCCGTGACAAGAATGTTCGGATTTCCGTATTTGGCGAAAATGTCCTTCATCACATGTATAGTAGCCGTGGAAGATATTGTTGACATCTGGACGATTTCAGGCCATTTGGAATAGGCGTCCACAAGTATCAGGTAAAATTGTCCGTTCATGGGTCCTGCGAAGTCAGCGTGTACGCGGATCCATGGAGAGTTTGGCTTCGGCCAGGAATATAGCTCGGCTTTGACAGGATCTTGTGCCACTGAAGCGCATTTGGTGCAATTCCTGACGAGTTGTTCGATGTCGTTATCCAGCGTTGGCCAGTAGATCCGGTATCACTATGCGAGATGCTGTGAGTAGACAACCATCGTTGTCAGAGTATCTCGCCGGTTGTAGTAGTGCCAGAAAGGAGAATTGCGATTGATCTTGGGCCATTTCCCAGATTTCGTGAAGTCGATGACCTTGGTGATGATATGATCATCTTTTGTAGCAGTCCGGATGGTTTCGGCAGAGACCGGAAGGAAACGGCAGTTTTCGGTGAACTCGGCAGTAACATCGACGTCTACGTTAGCGATGACATAGTCCTCCGGTGTTGATGTGTGCGACGCTATGAGACGTGTGAGAGCGTCCACTTGTCCGAAATCCTTTGTGTTGACGTACTCGATCGCGAAGTTGTAGTTGAGTAGCATCGTGGCCCATCGCTAAAGACGGTCGGCACTGTAGACAGGCATTCCTTTCTTGCTTCCGAATATAGCGACGAGCGGTTTGTGGTCGGTCTTCAGCGTGAAGTGTCGTCCGTGGACAAAGCGATGAAATTTCTGC
>MU868345.1:253407-282953 GCA_036418205.1 Ostertagia ostertagi | reverse complement strand
GGGTCGTATTGGCCTGCTGGGTGGAAGAGATCGAGGCATTCTGATGCAGTGGGATCATCACCGTCGGAAGACAAATATCTAGGATGAGTCGATGCCGCCAGAGGATTTCCAATGAAAATGATATTTCACCCACACAAAATTTTCGTGATTCTGAGGCGCCCGGTAATTCTTAGTTACTTCAGTGTTTTATGACCACACAAGTTAAAGAAATTGAATTTCGTACGCTTTCCAAGAGATATTTCATCTTTCAAGTAAGACCCCGAATCAGGGATGTTAGGTACACTGCGCATCCGAGAAAGGGTCTAGTTGTTGCGCGCGCTTGAACTATGGCTCCTTGGACAACCTCAATTCAGGAACAATCGAGAGAATTCTGAATGTGTCCGTGCGCATTTACACGGAGGTGTACACCATTCAACATTGCGTTAACGGACTCTTCAGGTTTAAATTTATAAACATGTAACCTTTAAAGTTGAGAAACGCTAATCAATCACTTTTCTTAGAAAGAGAAAAGCAATAATTCCAAATCTGCTCTTGCTTTAGTACATACGCCCTTAAAAGGATATACAGCCGTTGAAATAGTGCCAATGTAGCGAAAAAGTACCTTTCGGCGGTACTCGTGCGAAAATCCTCAACGTAGCCGTTTTTTCAATACTAGACGTTTGAAGCAGTTCTAGCTAGCATTTGATAGAGCAAATCTCCTAGTTTCTGATGACGTATTCACTTTTCGAATCGGATGAGTTTGAACGGAGTTATGGCATTAGGAAATAAAAAAACTCGCACTCGTCACAAATTTTCCTCGTTAATTTTGCGAAAATCCTCAACGTGGCCATTTTTTGAATACTGGACGTATAAAGCTGCTTTAGCAACGGTTCGGTAGAGAAAATCTTCTAGTTTTGTCTGCCATCTTAACTTTTCGAATTTGGCGAAAATGAAGCAAGTTGTTGCTTCGGAAAGTGTAAAAACTCCTGCTCGTCTCAAATTTTCCTCGTTATTTGATCTAAATTTGTAATTTCTTATAACTTCCTGTAATTTCAGTACTGATTAGTAAAAGCTCTTCACAAAACTTCCAAATCTACTTTCAGATTGAAAATTCGTCATATTTGAAGAAAGTTATAATTATTTGAATACTTGTTCAAGTTTCAATAGTAAATAAGCTGCTCCACGGTCAACGCCAAAAACAGTCAACACTCAGTTGGCGAAGGCGGTTAAAAAGCTTCTTTCAACTGAAGGGCTACGTGCAAATTGAGAACCACAATCTGTGTAGTATTATTATAGAATTTGGTAAGTCTTGTGGAGTAATAAATAACGAAGATATTTCTAATAGTATGCCATTTTTCAGAGGCTAGTTATTAGTCATTGCCATCTTAACTTTTCGAATTGGCAAATGAAGCAGTGTTGCTCTGAACAGTGATAAAAACTCGGCTCATCTCGAACTTTTCCTCGTTCATTGACCTACAATCTGTTATCTCATACTTTTTGAATTTCAACTACTGCATTAGAAAAACTCTTCACAAAACTTCCAAACTCTTTCAGATTGAAAATTCGTCATATTTGAAGAAGTTTATCAATCACTTGAATATTTGTTCAAGTCAACTAAAATATCTGCTCCACAGTCAACGCAATAGTCAGTCAACACACAAGCCTGCGGCAAGCGGCTCAAAAATCCTCTCACTGAAGCCTACGTTCAAAATGAGAACCACAATACTGTGTAGTACTAGAATTTGGTCATTCTTGTGTAATAATAAATAAGAAATCATTATGTAATAGTATCCATCTTTAGTGGCCTAGTTGCTCCGTTTTCTCGGTCTGTTTCTCGTTTGCTCATTTGGTAGGACTCATCAATAATAATTATTCTTTTACTTTTTCACTCTTGTAATTCTTGAACGAATTTTTTTGTGGGCGGTGGGGGGCAGGGCTTTTTTATGAGCAGTTTTGGGGGAGAATTAAACAAGCTTTTCAACCTTTTCATAGGTCGGCTTTTGAAGAGGGTTGTTTCATGGACTTCGGCCTCCGGCGGAGGGAGGGGGGGTTGTATTTTCAAATTTTCCTCAACGCCTCGCTTGACCCTGCCTGACACCATTTTCTCCATGCGATTGATCATCCTAGTGAACATCTGCTGCTGCATCCTGGCCTGCGCTTCCAGGATGGCCTGCAGGCTTTTTGCATCCATTGCTGGTGTGACTCGATCAGCAGTTCGACGGGGCACGGTGCCGGGGCTGAGATGTCACACAATCAACACGGTCACTGTTTCGACCGGATTCGCTGCCGGGGCTGAGCGATAGTACTCTCAGCTACCGACCGGGCAGGGAGCTGGAGCTGATAGTAGGACTAGACCAGCAGTTCGTCCGGGCTCAGTGCTTGGAGCCGGGGCTGGAGTCCTGTAGATGAGCTTATTCCTTGCTGCACTGGTCGTCCTCGGCTGGTCCGCGTTGTAGTCCGCTGATCGCCAGTTGTTGTAGCTGTTGTTGTAGACGGCCGAAGACACCAGGAGACGAGAAGATTTATTAGACAGCAAAACAGAAATTGACAACATAAAAACTTCTGAGTACCGGTATAACATGGTTACGTACATCACACGGGTTTGCCAGTCTAAGATATCACATCTAATTACGATAGATCAATAACACCCTACAACAGCTCCGCCAACCGGGGGTTGGCCTCCCTAATTCGATGTGACTTACCAATGCACACCTTTACCCATTTTTTGGCCCAGTTTCAAGGTTGTTTTGTCACTGAAATCGAAATCTTGGTCTTTGGTACAGTTCATTTCGACGCACGCCACGCCCTCTGTGGGCGGGGCTCCGCTTAGCTGGTGTGCGTTTCGTATTTCGTGAGACCTTTCCCACCCATTTCACACTTGACCCGGTCTCTCCAGGCGGGTCCCGAGGGAATTTTGTGACAGACATACAGACGACAGACGACAGACGACAGACGAAGCAGGATTGTGGCAAGTAGGACTGTGACATCAACATCACGAAGTGTAGCCCTTTGGAATCCCTGGTTCTGTCAGCGGTTGATCCAGACGAACAGAACGACACCGAAAAACCGACACACCAAAGTTGTGGTTTATATAATGAAGTGATTAGTCTCTTCAACTAACCATAAGATGCGTGTTGAATTTCAAGCTCAGAGATCCATAAGCTCATCGTAGTGAACGTAGAGGATACGACAGTCTTCAGAGCTGGTTCTTGTGAGATCCTCAGATGAATCCTCTCCGTGAGTGAGATAGAGGATCACTGGATATTTCACTGTCGCCACTCGAGGGTGCGCCACAAAATGCAAATGCCTTTCTTTTAGCGCTGCCACCGTCGTCCGTCATTTATCACTCGTAGCAAACGTGAGGGATGTGTATTCTATTACGGTGTGTTCTTTTGCGTTTTCTCTCTTCACAGCACGGTGTATTTACGTAGCACACCGGCCGAGCAAAAGAGAGAAAGCAAAATTTGATTCCCATAATCCTCGCCTTTTTTTCTCACCGAGTTCCTCTCTACCAAGCGTTTAATTTTCGTGGAGTTACGCACTATTTCGATCACGAAATGTCCTCAAGGACCTATCTCTAGCACACTGATCTTATAGAGCACACAGGCCACACTTTATAACTGAGCACTCACGCTTGATGGGTAACACTAAACTGAAAAAAGCAAGCATATGCACTGATTGTTGTTTGTAAGCAGTGTGATAACGCTTGCAAAGGTAATCAAACGAAGGTTTCAATGTCTTTGGGACTTCCCTCCGCTTACTGCGATTGTACCACTCAAGTTGAATTCTGGAATTCCCCGGCTATTAACAGCTCCAAATGATTTATACTGATACTGAACTTAGCTTCTGCTGTATCTCAAGAAGTATTTAATCACAACACTTCGAATAGCAGTTTTGATCACGTCTAAAAAATCTCGCTACAAATCTCGTGCAGGGTGTTCTTCAAAATCTCGGTGTCCAGTTGCTAAAAAAGTAACTACTACTGCACAGAATTAGTGGATAAATTGATAAGACGTCAACTTACACTGAAAGTGGTCCCGTGTATTATCTTGTCCTTGGGTCCTGACGCGATTTCTGCAACCCTGTCTTGTTGACTATATGCGTTAGCCACTGATACGTACACAATTTTCACGTTCATTTCATGCAACTAAATTCATAAGGCATTACAAAAAAAACCACGTTTGCAGAGAGAAGACATCAGCAAATATCTGCTTGCCAAGGACACAATGAAATAGCAGGTCAAGTAACTTGTGCGTTTAAACGTTCTTTTCTCTGAGTACTCGATATTAGAGTACACAGAAGAAACGATGGTAAAGGAGAGAGCGAAGGTAGCATAACCTATAAAGTACCCATGTTAACGGCTGTAAATTCCACGAGCTACTATTGACAAAGGATATCCAGCGGTGACAATGAGGTAGCGTTTCCTATTGCACGTTGCATCAATAGGATCGTCACCTTTACGGATGAAACCCGCTGTTCGTATGTTGTATAGGCTCTGCTCACATTGACATCGGAATAACAGTGAAAGGCTTCACTTGTAAAGCTCATGGCCTCCACTAGAGGTGGCCTAAACTATAAAGCAGTAGGCTTTATGATGTGTAGCAAGTGTTGTGCCATGTCAATTGCTGTTTTCTAGCTTACCACTTACACCTTACATCTTACATTCGCGAGCTGAATCACTACGCGACGCTTCAATCACCATGGAGATACATATACAGGAGCGTTCAAAAGTTTGGATACTATTGTTTTTGATCTAGTGTAGCCACAGGACAATAAAATTGTCCCGAATTTACATATTATGTACAGAATCGGGTGCACATTAGGATGAGCGACATAATTTTTCAAAGACGAGAATCGCTTCTGAGATATGCGAATTTTTATACAAGGGCGCGTATATTGTGGAAACTTCTCAATTCCGAGACGAATTCGGTAAAATAGCTCTCTCATCTACATGATAAATTAGCTATTCGATGAGTAGCTGTTAATTTATATATCGGTGTCGTCTTTATTGACATGGAGTTGACTATAGAATAATTTTAGGACTTTTAAGTTGAACCCTGCACGCCGTAAACCAAATCGCATTGCTTAGTAGGATTCTTAACTGGAATGTGGTTTGCGAGACAATTTTTGCCAATTTTTCCGTGGGATGAAAAACTCAACTAGACTTTACATCTCGCCTTAGTCGCTTCATGACAGCTTTTTTTTCTGCGTTTAGGAAGACGGCAGTGAGGAGGTAGGCCTGCACCGGGTCACTTCCGCGATAGAAAACCCCTCTTTTGACGGTTTGACAGTTTTGATTTTCGAAGAGAAGCGTTGTATCCTACAGACTATCCTTGTATTTAGCCCAACCCACATTTGGCTGGATACGTGGACTGTGGAATCGCCGAATGGTCGGACACATCCTCATCCATGACAATACTTCCGCTTCCGCTGGTAGCTAGAATTGGGGTTTGTGTTGATAAAACACTTTACAGGACCTACGACATCGTTTTTATTTAAACAGAAATGCAATTCGTTGCTGAGGACAAACTTTTACCTCTCGCCTTCAGTCCATGTGAGCCGTTAGAGGGCGTAAGCCAGCTGGGCCATTCTGCTCTTGGAGCGCAGCAATAGCTTCCTGTTGAGATATCATCCGTAATATTCACCATGTCGCGGCCGGGCTGCACTTTCCTATGATTAGGAAAAACCAAAAAAGTCGCCCCTTAGATGGGGATATCGGGGGTACGGGACATGCCAACCACACTTCGAAGTATTTGAGGAAGGTCAATTACTTTTTTGTGAATGATCAATCTTCTTCACTCGACTCCAAAAACGTTAAAAACATTCGATAACATCGCTTTGAGACTGAGCTACTCAGAAACGTTCAATTTCGTATTCCGGATTGTAGGGTTTGAAAAAGGACCATCCATAGGAAAACGGGTCCCTTTGCAAATGAGTTCATTTTGAAATTACACATCACTCAATGGCTGAACTAAAATCAACGGAAACAAGCAAACATTGAAGAGTAGGAATCGTAATGATAAGGGAAATAAAAGGCTTCAAAACTTTTGACGCGCCATTACTTGGAACAAATGATTGTAGATTTTCGGAAATTTTTCTTCCCATAGTATTCTGCACTTTATTTGTTGTGAAATATCTAAATTTGAGACCATTTCGTTATGCGCTAGATCAAAAAAGAAGTTTCCACACTTTTGACTGTTAACTCGTATATTTATGCTATGTATATTAAAAATTTACTAGTTCGTCGCCGCTTTTGCGCGCACAACACAGTCTTGCGCGCATTAAGGATCGTACGGCGTATCCCCAATTCCGATTGTACACAACGAACATTTTGTATAATGCTGTTGGGTTGGAGCATAATATCGTTAGCGCTTGCATTCTTCATTTCTTCAAACAAACATTTGGCAGCAAGAAATAATCACATAAAAATAATCAGGGATGTTCCTTCGTCATTTTTTACAACTCTGATTGCATTTTGCAAGGTCGGATGTGTAGAAATGAGAGAAAAAACTCGTTATCTGAAGTCCTTATTATTCTAAATTTGTACGAGCTTGATTAATTTAATTCAGCGAAAAGGGCAATGTAGAGCACATAAAACAACCGGCTCAAGCAGTTCAATTTGCGGTTACTTTTAAATTTGAATCGCGACAATAGCATCTGTAGAAGCGCCGAGTTTCGCCATCTGGATTTCTCAACTGCTAAGTTCTGTCCTTGATTACTACGTTGTTGAGATGACCACTACGTTTTGCTAGGCGGGAAGGCACTCTGCGGAAATGAGTGGTTTTCTTGGTACACTTTACACTGAACGAATTCATACGCCTCAAAAAAAAAAAAGCTACATATTATGCTCCAACAGAAAATAGATCCTATCCGCTTGTCACATCCACCAACGGCTTTTTACCCCCCTTCGTCAGCCGTTGTACCCTTTTTCCCTGTCATTGGACTGCCTCTGGACCGATTTATATTTGTCGTGGTATACTTCACTTATTTCGCTGCATTTTTCATCCACATATTTCTTTCCCGTCGACCTCTCACCGCTTTTTTTCCCGGTCTCTGAACTGTCATTGAACCGATTTATATGCTTGGCGGCGAACACCGCTTTTCGACGCATGCTGCGCACACCCTCAGGAATTCACTTCCTTTCCATCGAGCAAATTCATATTCATATTTTATATTTCATATTTTCCCGATCTAAGGAACTTTCTGGATCCAAATTGTGTTTCTCGCAACAAACTCCGCCCACTTTGTGGCATGCACAAACACAAATATCAGTTGACCTCCTTCGTTTCGTAGCCTCTATCCCTTTTTTCCCATTTTCCGAGACTTCTTGGATAAAAAGGATAAGTCATTGCAGTTGACAAATCCCTTTTTGGGATGCGGCACCCATTCTACTTCCATTTGTACATTCAGAGGGACGTTTTAATGCGATGTGGCCTATACAATGACTTGCGGGGCCAGCTGATGTTCAAGTCAGTGTTCTTACCCTCCCAGACAAGTCTGGTATCAATTAATCGACCCCGGAGGGATGGAAGTCTTGGTTGGCCCGGGCGACTTAAGACCCATTATTTGATCCCCGAACCGCTCGCGTGGTGAGCGCGCCACTTATCACTGCACCACTTCCGCCCCTCTTCTTGGAACCAAGTCATAAATTAGCTGGCAAACTCCGCCTACTTTGTTGCACGAACACCTACTACAACGATATCCTTCGCACCTCTACTCCTTTTATCCCAGTCTCGGAAATCCTTTTCTCCCAGTCTCCGAGACTTTTTGGAACCGAGTTATAAGTTGATTGGCAAAATCCGTCACTTTGTTGAATGCCATGCCCGCCAATAGCAGTTCTTTCCATTGCAGACCTGTAGCAACTTTCTTCCGGTCTCTGAGAGCCTAGACTGAGCCCGAGTCTCGTAGTCAAAGCTTCTATGTGATCAGCTCCTGAATTCGCTGCTGTGCCATAACCGTTGAACAAGTTTCAAAGAGCTTCATGAATCAGACTTGAACAGGCATCATACTCTGGCGTGACGTCCGTTTGTCCTATCTTTCATAGTTTGATATGTAAATCGCTCAGTGAATTACTCACCCGACCGCCTACTATTGCGAGAAGGATTCTAGTAGTACGCGACAAAACTCTTATGGAGAAAGGCTGTTCTTATTGCACAAAAGAAATGTCGACTCCTGTTCCCAATAGTACATCTGGGCTAGTGTTTTGGTCTTCACCCAGCTGTACATGTGTTTTCTTCCATAAACTCCTTTATAGCAATCGGTAAGAGAATCACATCGGGAGGAATCGTCATGGCGAAGCTGTGGAGCCAGTAATAAACTGTTCTTCTAGCAGCACTTCCCTGGCTCCATACCAAATTTTGCCTCGAGCTGTTTTTGCTGCATTTCAATCTAACTCGAATTTGTCAAAGAAAATTTCATTTGAGGTTTCAGCCGAAAATTTTGCCGAAAATTCCAAGGATACCAGTCGAAGTTCTTACGTGTAATTTTCAAATTGCATAATATCTCTCTTCCAGAGTTATGGCGAGTTGACTGTTCACAATGGTTTGAATCCGTCGATCTGAAGGAGTGAACTAAAATTAGTAGCAGTTTGGTAGAAGAGCGATTGCACCATGGGCACTTTTCGGAAGGAGGCACACTGTTGACCGCCGAAAACCTTCCTCTTCCAGACTTCAGTGACAGAGCATTCTAATGGTAACAAAGGGTCGGAAGGCATCTGTAGTCGTGCAGGTCGTACATTCATCTGATCAATACTAACGTAGTATTACCAATTACCAACATACCAATTACAATCCGGAAATGGTGAACAGTCCTGCTCTTTTTATCACCTGTTTTATGGATTTGTTTGACACCTTAGAGGTCCTCTCAGAGAATAAAGTACTAGAAAACCTCAGAACATTTGAGACACACTAATAGAGACCCTTGACTTCATGGACACCTTAACCGACAACATTTACAGCGTATTATCATTGCAACAACAATGTCAGTGACATCCAGAAAGCGGGTTCAGTGACAGTATGAAAAGCGGCAGCAGCAAGAAGAAAAGTCCAAATTTTTCCAGGAAGGTTAGCACTTTGGCATTTTTGGTGAACTGACGTGATTATTCCCGGATTTGCACACAAAGTGATGAACCATTAAGATATGAAACACAGCTCATAAAATCAATTTTCAGGACGCTTGGATAAATGGGCGATGTGCCAAATTGGTAGGGGCATGTGAAGGAACAGAAATTTTTTTGCCGCTTTTATATGTTACATTTATATTCTTGCAGGGAGAAGGTGGCGCAAGCAATGCCTCTCTCAATGCGGTCTGTAGATCCCAGAAATTCTTGCTACAAGTCGCAGAAACAAATTATGTCGAATTCTGTTATAATTATGGTATCTCTCAATGCAATGTACCCAACGAATTTACATTAGTGTTCGGGAAGTATGGATAATTTTATGAGGTTGACGGGTACGTGTTTGCTACAGTTCCACTCAAAGTATGTTCGACTGCACCGTGTCCTGGCTCCGACTTATCTCCGAATTTTTTACAACTTATCTAGTTGCCGAAGTCTAGATAATCGAAAAACGCTGCAATTCTGGTCGTTCTAATACACTGAATGAAGAGTGTATTAACGGAGTCTACTGAAGTTGGTTATTGAGTCAACCCTTTGACGACAAGCACCCACCGGTGGGTGCCACTACGTTCGTTGCATGGGACAATAGCACCCAATGGTGGGTGCCACCTTAGATCTCCTGCTCTGCTCGCTCAAAGCATTTGTAATACCCCAATAACTGTAAACAAGTTCCATAATATCTATGATTAGTACAGCTCACAGAAAAGTTTTTTGAGAGCTAATTTATATAGAGTTTTAGAATGTGCCATATAGCTCGCCAGCATACTAATTGGGGTTTCGTAGGGGGGGGGGAGGCTCCAGACTAATTACTAATCAGGACTTCTTCGTCTCCTCATAGTCTTCTGATATGAGAAGGGATTTGAAGTATATCGAAAATTCTCTTGACCACTTTAATTTTTGGAGGTTTTACCTCCTTCCCTTTGAAACCCGAGTTCCCCTTCCAAATTTGTGATTTTCCTGAAAACAATCCTGCTATATATAAGCAGCTAGCGTGTGTCTGTTGGTGTGTGTGATGTGCTGTTTGATGCGCGGAGAATCATCATAGCTCAAGTCACACAGTCCCGTACCGCAATGGTTTTTACATATTTTATAGGGGTGGGGTGGGTAACAAAGCGGTACGTGAGAGAAACTGACTAATGAACTGATAATAGCTGATAAGAGGACGGCTCAAAAGCGAGCCTGCCAATTTTGCAGTTTGTCGTTCATTATGGGTACTGCAAGCGGTCACAACTTTACAAAGTTAAGTAGGCGGGTATCCGGATACAGTACAATTGAATGAAGCGATATGCAATGGATTAAGGGCTGATAACGCGCGCTCAGAAGAATGCTGAAGTCCGTCGAATTCCGTTACCTTGGCTTGCGTTTGACACTTCTGACAATCTCTATACTACAAGTTTATTATCCTGGGTGTGTACAGGACATACTTGTGGTATACCAGGATCTGATAAACGATTTGAGTAAGGCCGATATAGGCGCGCCCAAGAATGACTGAAGTCGTCGATCCGTTACCTGGCATTGCGCTGACACCCGAGCAACCATACTACAATTGTTATGGGGTGGGACGGGGCATTGTTGCGGGTACCAGGATTCTGATACCGATTGATAAGGGCCGATCAAGGTACGCCAGAACAGCGGAAGTCCCACCATTACGCCAGTGTTGACACTAGAGCGTTCCTGCTTTTACAAATGTAGTAGCGTGCACATTGTTTTGATATATACTCAGATACTTAAATAGAATTCGAACTGCATAAACCTAAGCACGACTTCAGCAAAGAGTTTCATTTCTGATGCACACATTAAGAAAACCCCAAACTCATTAAACCGCTAATTCATTCGGGTACTAAAATAATGTGAGGGTAAACGAATGATAACCATTACTCATACACTATTAAATAGACCTATTCCATCTTTATTTTGAGGCTGACGACAAAAAATCCTATTCTCTTGCTAAACTATTTTGATTCAAGAAAAATGCTGGATGTTTACGGAGTTACGATAAATATACCAGTTTAGCTCGCAGCCGTTATCACAGCTATTCTCGATGAGCTCAGTGAAAATAAGAGGGTCTAACACACGTCAATAGTTGAGATATTTAAAGCAACAGTCCACCCAGGGTGGGCGTGTTGAGACGACGGCAATCCCCTCGGGCGATTATGACTTAGCTTACTTTTGTTTTTTGTTCACTAACACTTCTTGATGTTCATTGGCTGGGGCTGTAAATAGCTCCAGAAAGGCGAATCGCCGAGGTATTGCTGTCGTCTCCAGCCACGCCCACCCCTGACTGTTGCTTTTAAATGGAGTATCTCATGCTGATATTCAATGGGTTCTCCAGTCTCGCTGAAGCCTACCGTGTGATGCGCGCGATAGCGGGCGGAGCAAACTGTATATAATATAAAAGACTAGAAACTGCAAGCTATATCTGTATACTTTTAAGTCAAAAATCCTACGAGAAACCTGCTGTGAAGAAATAATTCTTCCGAATTGTGAGCGAGAGTTGGCGCTTCCAAAAAGAGGCCGCGTCCCACGGGCAAGCTACGTGCAAATCCGCATGTCGTCAAGGGTTAACTTGCGCTATTGCAGTGGCGTGAAACTGACAGTCTATTGCATAGGCAGAGTATCTGCTTCACAAATCGCCTAAAAATAATCAAAGTAATGGCGAAAGGACACTTCGAGTTTTGAAAACCACCAAGCTTGAAGCGGGAACTTTTCTATGAACTTTTTTTCAGCGCATTTCTCGTTTGACCCGAGACTAGTGTTGGCGTAAAAGAAATGGGTCATCTCGTAATCATGGAAGCATCATCGGATTTAAAGGACAAACGAATTCCAAGCGCCAATTACGGCACTGCACCTGGGGGCATTTTTTAGAGCGACGGAAGACAAAGATTCGTTCTCTGAGCGTGTTGCGAGCTGTTAAGACTGAGCTTCACTGGTATTGTGAACAATATTAGGCAAGTGGATGGCGCAGACACTGTGCTCAAAAATTGCCTCTTGTGAAAGGATTTGTTCGCGCTTGTTGATTTGGCGGGCCTGCCACCAAAGAACTATCATCGGCCTTTGTTACCGTTAAAGTTGAAGGCAGAGGTCGTCTCCAGGCCGACTGGAAAAGTAATGCCCACGCCTGGAGCTGCATGGGTAGCTGCACACATTGCAGCAACTTTCCACCTTGAAAAACCCCGTTAAGGCCCGCGGGCGTTCGGTATCAATTCAGGCAACCTGGACACTCCAGGACCGCCCACCCCGAAGCGGTGCAATGGCTGGCATAATGTGTGAAATCAGCCAGGCTGATTGCCGTTTCGGCCGATAAACGACTGCATCTCCAGAAAACTGTTTTACGTGCCTCTTTCCACAAGTCAGCTTCTTTCACTGTTACTAGGAAAGAGGGTTTGTTATCGGCCTTGTCGATGTTTTCCTCAGCTTTATCTTCACTGTCCTTCCACTTCGCATCTCTATACTCGTTTCACTCGCCCATAATACCCCTTAGTGCCATGACATTGCTTTTCAATGAATAGTGCAGTTCCATGATCCGAATGTACCCGGAGAGGAGTCTCCGAGTTTTTCGCCGCATGATTAGGACTGCTATACAAACGGTATCCGCACTTTACCTTCTGAATGAAGTATGTTGGGAAAATGACAGCATGGCTTTCTTAATTGTTATGCGCTGAGAAAGAGAAACAAAAATGTAAAAAGTTGAAATGCGCAAAAAACTTTTCCGACAGCCCGATATACAGTATTACTTATGAAAGCCCTCAGTGGCGAGGATTACGAAGGAGGGCTCGCGAATACTGCATGACCAAAGTTTTCCCATATTTGTTGTCGATAGACTTTCTGGATCTTTCGGACTCACATCCTATTGCTACCACCAATTCACCGTGCTTTTCCATCCTGATATAACAGCTGTGGTCGCCATCCGATATACACAACCAAGCTTTCTTGCGTCGTCCTCTTTCCTGGAACTAATTCATAAGCATCCGAGGAAATTTGAAAATACAGGTCTCGCTACTGTTCAGTCTCAACTTTTATTAAATTCGCAGTGATTTTGGAATGGTATTCAAATTTATGAATAAGTGCCTCCAAAGTCGCTGCTTGCTGCTTCATCTTGTCAAGTTTTGAAGAGGTAGAGACGTTGATCTACAATACAAACCGCTAACTTGCTTTGCTGGTTTGTAGTTTCCTGTATGCATGTAAATATCCTGTCTTCTCGTCAGCAAACGAAAATGAGTGTACGGCAGCTAAAGGAATAAACAAGCCGCCAACAAATATGGGAAGCTGGCAGGCTTGCGCTGTGAGGTAGTCGAGCAGTCAACATAGAGAGCAATATAAATCATTCGCTCGTGCTGATTAAACTATGTGGTTCCATGCCGTTTGACGGGAGTGAGAACATATATACCAAAAATTGGGTTTGCTTGAATCTGCACTTCAAATCTACCAAATGGTTCCGTTACAATTTGTGAGATTTCTCCCACCCTACGCGTGTAAAACAGTCAGGAGTCGCGAGTGTTTGACACGCGGGTGTGCTACATAGAGAATTCGCCTTCTGTACGCTTACGTGTCCCGGTGGTTACTTTGAAGTGGCGGTTTGCAGTAGGACGTCAGTGTTTCGAAAATTGGTTTCAGTGTTTTTTCTTCGCCTCTTTGAAAATGAATAGCCACTATTATTCCTGCAACGCTATCAACGCATTACTGCTAGATCACTATTAAGGATCACTCGCTCAGAGATTTTCCCACTTGCTCAGCATTGAATGGGTTTGGACTTTAGTGTCTATAGCGCATCGGACTTTTGAGCGAACGGTGCTGCAACTTCAATAGTTAGGGGTAAAAGTATCTATGGGGACAGAGTTTCAGCAAATTCTGAGATATCAGTGGAGCAGCTGAACAACACAGCTAAGTTTGTTGTTGAAGCGTCTCAGGCGAAGCCGGGGCATCCACATTTGAAGGATGCAAATCTTATGCTGGGTTATATGAAGTGAGCAAGACACCGTCTTCGACAGTCTTTTCAGAAGCATGAGCAACACTGATGGCATGGAAGCTAGCTTAAATGATAGGTTGTGAAGCCACAATTATCTTTTATTTATTTGACGTCACATAAGGCAGACGTGAGAAACCAAACAACACTAAGTATATCACTTCCACTATACACTAGAGTATCAACAGAACCTTCTTAGCGAGCGTTTGAAAGTGCATAAAACAGGAAAGAGGTGCTACTTTGATTTAAGAATAAATAAAAGGATAAGGCATTCGCCGTTGATCATCCTTTTGTATGCGGCACGCAATTCTATTCCATTTGACATTCGTAGTGCATTTGAATGCGATGTGGCCTATACATGACTTGCGGGACCAGCCGATGTCAGTGTTTTTATCCTCACCAGACAAGCCTGGTACAATTAACCGACCACGGAGGGATGGAAGGCTTGGTTAGCCCGGGCGACTCACGAGTAACTTGTCTACAACTCATAACTCATAACTCATATTTCTTCATAATCAAATTTTGTAAATGTCTAAGGCTAATTAGAACTAGAAGATTAGAGCTTTCGAACAAGCACCCGGAAATTTTCCAGCGAATCATTTTTTCAAATAATAGTCCGTTGTTAGCCGTTCGGGTGGTTTGGGTGTCCGATTTTTTAAGAAGGCGCGAGTTTTCGACATTCAAACGTTGATAACTTTCTTCATGCTCAACATTTTGCAGATGTCTAAGGCTGATTTAAAACTAGAGGATTAATGCTTTCGAATAGGTGCTGAAACTTCTTGAAATAGTCACTTGCTCAAAAAATAGTCCCGTTGTTCCGTTTATTCCACCTTGATTTTTTTCAAGCCATTTTCCTGGACCGCAACTATGCAGTCTTCAAAGGCCCATACCTTCCTTTGAAATTAGTGTGATGAGAAGCGGTAAAGGTTATTGGAATCCACTCGATGTGTACTTCATAACAACTGTGAAACTTTCCTGAAATTTTTTCTTCTGCCTCAATTTTCCTACGGCGTCTCTAGAACTCAATTCAGCAAATTCGCTACACTTTGTTTCGCTTAGATTTTATATGAAAGCAACGAAACTCTCTTCAGAAAATTTGTCTGCTTACGGCCGCTGACAGAGGAGGCGTTTTTACGGGAAAACGTCTGCTCGGGTTTGCGCCGTGCACCTGTCTGTGGGTAAAAGTCGCACTCGCATTTTGACGTCTTCTGTTTTCCTAAGCAAGGTGTTGGTATCCTGATTGAGTTGCATTGTGCTGTTATATGGCACTATTGTTTCACTTTCCTATGAACTGCTCTACACTTTGTTCTCCTCGGGATTTCAGGAGTTTCATCATTGAAGACAGACCATGTTTTTGCATTACACTGTAACAAAGTTCTTGGCTATTGTCTATTGTACTCTTGATGGCGGAGCAAAAGCGCAGTCGGGATAGCGTCGCTTAAGGATAATAAGCTGATGGTGAGACTTATAGTGCTCTGCATGCTTTAATGCTCCCATGGAGCTCATGTCTGTTTGACTCTCCGACAGCGTGCAAAGCTCCCGGAAAACACTAGAGGGTGAAAGTGCACTCCCGGACACTGCACCTTTCAAGCCGTCTTGCAGCCCGTCTGTGTACACACCCCCTCCCTTTTCGGTCGGCTGAATACGACCCCCTCGTTGTTCTTTGCGCAACGCAGGATTAACCCTGCTCACGACACAGGATTTGATTTGACGGCTCGCATGGTGAGCGCGCCGCTTGTCAGTACAACACTTCCTGCCCTTTGGTTTGAGAGAGATGAAAATTGATCCCGCTCTACAGGTGAAGCTGCAGAGCTTCAAACTGGTTCGAGGCGTTGCGTATGAAATTTCACAGCTCCTACTCTGGTTCTAGATTGGAACCTACTGAAGAAGCTCGACGCATCAACCCTAGCAATCCCATTTAGTATCCTAAATACTTTGCAAGCATCATTTTGTTTCCTACGTGATTTCAAGCTATGTAATTTGAATCTGTGATTCCCAGAGGCTGGGCGAGGCACGCTAGAGAACCCTGCCTGCCCTGACTTAATACAAACTTTACGGGTATAGTTGTTCTGAATTTTTTCCAAATCCTCGTCTGGCAAAAGACCGGCGTACCGCATTCCGCAATTGGCCTAACATACATTTTGTATGCTTTGATTAGGATTTCATTGTCACTAGCTGTCAAGCCCTTCAAAATTTGGTATGATCGGAAAGTAGTTTCCCTAATGATGGCATCGTAGTGATCAGAAAAGCTGAGCTTGTTATCATTATGAAATCCAAGATCTTTGACAGCGGAGACTTCGTAGATAACATGCTCTTCAAGTCGACAGTCTTTTGACAATATAGAATCACCCAGCTCATAAACACGGTCTTTTCAAGTGCTAGAGGTAGCCCCCATGGCTTAGACCACTGCGACATAGAGACCAAAAAACTTTGAATACTCCTTGTATCGTCAATACCTTCTATTTTCCTATACACTTTGATGTCATCTGCGAACTGCTTGAAAACAACACCACATCTCTCTAGTAGCACGGGAAGGTCAGCAGTGTAGATTGCAAACAAGATAGCCTTGTGGAACCCCACTAGCAACTTCCTTAACCTTAAAAAAACTGGGCCAATCCTGACCTGAAGCGTTCTTCAGGTCAGGATTGGCCAGGTTTTCAACCCATCGAGCAACTGTAGGGTGAAACTTAAGCTGATCTAGTTTGCATAGAAACTTACAGTGATCAACTTTATCAAAAGCCTCAGAGAAATCCAAATACACAACATCACAAGATTTTTCATCATCGAGATAAAAACTCCAACCATTGATACATTCCAAGAGATTGGTTTCAACAGACCTGCCAGGGACGAACCCATGTTAATTTGCTGGTATGATTCCATTTTTGTCCACATGCCTCACAATGGGTTCTTTGAGGATCTTCTCAAAAAGGCGACAGAAAAAAGAAATAATACTGACGGGTCTGTAATTTTCAACCGCGTGAGCCGGTTCCTTTTTTAGTAACGGCGTGACAAAAGAGTGTTTTCACCTCGAAGGAACCTCACTGAAACACATCGACTGCTTAAATAAATACGCTAGGGGTTTGGCTATGCGCTATTTTCTTAACAAACATAGGGAGAATTAAATCCGGAGTGAGTGAGGAAGTATTAGGCAGCTCCTTCAAGAGAGCATAGATTTTTACACTGTCAACCCAAGGAGAGCTAACCATTGGACTGGTGACTATAGAGACAAAGGCAGGTAAAGAATCATCTTTATCTGAAAGGAACTCACAAAATTTGTTCCCTAAAGAGTTGACTTTATCCTCATCTGAGACTGCAACCTAATCATCCTTTTTCGAGCAAGGGATTTTCTGGGTAGTTCTAATTTTCTTGTTCAGAAGCTTAAAAAGCCAATCTTACCACCGCTGTTAAGAACCTTCTTTTCGACATATCTGTTGTATTTTTTAACATACAATCAAGTCCTCAAGAAAAACAGCGGGATTTATCCCAGTCATTCTTTAGAGGACTTTGCAGCGTAGAACAAACAAGTCCGATGATCATACATGTTTTGAAGATAGGGGGAAGGTATGACTTAGACGCAAAAATTCGTTTGACAGGGACAAACATATCCATAGCATGGTTTGATATACTGAGGAACATTTCGTGATTATCATTCGCCGAATTAGAAGACTCAAAGGAATCTCTCCAAGCGATGAAGCAATGATAAGCAGTCAGACTAAAGAAGCCACAACTCCTAAAGTCCCTAAAGAATGTAAACTGAGGCTCCACATAAGTACTAGTTAGATAGACGATACGCAATTATGGTCGCTACTATCAAGCGTTGGTTCGACCACTACACTACTAACGAGATTGGTGGTGTTGGATAATACCAGATCCAACATGCTGTTACCCTTGTTGGGTCGAAGACATTTTGCTTGAAGTTTTGCGCCAGAAGAGTGTCAATGAAGACGGCATCAAAACCTGAACGTCAGTCATACAACTCCAGTCCACCGATTCTGCAATGCTAGGTCCAATTCTCAGAGTCGCTTCGAAATTTACCCTTACGGGAAGTTTGGCTCCATGAAACGAGAACTTAACTGCGAAAGCGTCAGGCTGCACTGCAGGCGCCATGTGCGTTAACTAGTAATCGTCGAATGTTGAAAGTACGTAGGTATATTACTGTACGCGAAATCTTAAACTAACGCAACGTTTATGAGGTAGCATTGACAGACGTTATTAGACATGTTACCAATAAAATCAAATCTTTCGAAAAATCAATTCCATGACTTCTTGCCGGTATCCTACTATACATAATTGGCTAAATGTGTATATTGGTGTGGTATTTGACCGGAAATTCATAGCTCGAGCAGAGCAGTGATAGCGCCATGGTTCGTAAACATGCTATAGGGGGTGGGATGGAGACACAAACGGTAAGTGATATAAATTGATAACGACTGACAAGAGCATAAGGAGGGCTAGAAAGGAGGTATAGCGAATTCCGTTTTGTCGTTCATCTTGGTACTAGAGCACAGGGTCAACCGCCCTTGCGCAAGGAACGACGAGGGGGTCGTATTCAGCCGAACGAAAAGGGAGGTGGTCGTATCCAGAGACGGAGCTGTAAGACGGCTTGAAAGGTGCAGTGTCCGGGAGTGTACTTTCACCCTCCAATGTTTTGCAGGAGCTCTGCACGCTGTCGGAGAGTCACACAGACAAGAGCTCCATGGGAGCATTAAAACATGCAGATCACCATAAGTCTCACCTCCAGCCATTATTATCCTTAATCGAGCTATCCGGACGGCGCTTTTGCTCCGCATCATAGGTCAAGAGTACAATAGCCAAAAACTTTGTTACAGTGTAGGGCAAAAACATGGTCTTTCTTCGATGATCGAACATTCCTGAAATCCCGAGGACAATCAAGTGTAGCGCACTTTATGGGGAAGTGGAACAAGAGTGCCATATAACTGTACCAGTGTAGCTCCGCACGCGACCGCGCGCACTAGATGGTATGCTTTTCACGTGGCTGATAAACTAAAAGTAAGATGTTTAAGAAGATGTGTCACATAAATTTCAAGGCCGTCCAATTTTGCTGAAGATTGTGGCGTAATGCGCGCATTAGCATGCGGAATAAAAATGGTACTTATAATCACTTCGTAAACATTCAGTATTGGTATCGAGCTCAGATGATTTAGCGGTTTATTGAATTTCCACAGTTGAAGAATAGGTGTGTAAGTGAAATATAAGCAATCAATCAGCATCCAACCTAGCTATTATGGAAATTCTGAATATAATGGATATTCGCGATTAATCCTAGTCCAGATATCTGAGCAACTCAACTTTCTTTGCTTTTTTAGACTAAAGGGTAGGAATAGAACATATTCCGTGCTAGGGACATGATTTAGTTCAATAGAGTGCACGCTCAATTTTGCTACTTTTGTCAGTACAGTTGCCGCTCACACTACTTTTTGTCACCTGCAATCAATCCTCGCCACCTTGGCCGCTTGCCAGTGATATTGCAACGAAATAGGAGAGATTTAGATGCTCTCACCATTCCTAGTCATTTGTTATCAGTTCGTACTGCTCGCAATCGGCGTCTTCGTCCCACCCTCCAGGCAACGTACAGGAGCTCGCTACAACGAAATTAGCGGTTTTTTAAATCCTGTCTTCCTTATCAACCGTTATCGGTTGCTATCACTTTTGATCACCTATCCGTTTTCCCGTCCCACCACAGTCAACCCTGCGTTGCGCAGTTTTCAACGGCCACGTTGCGCAGTTTCGCCCAATCAGACGAGTTCTCTCGCGCGAACGTTCACACTCGCATGCTCGAGCCGTCTGCGTGTCCGCCCATACAGCGTGCGTTGAGGATCTCTCAACGTCCCGTTGCGAATTGCGCAACGCAGGGTTGACTCTGCGTCCCACCCCTAAACCACATGTGACAGCCAAGACTCCAATGTCACCGCAAGGGCAGCAACTAAACTGGTGATATCCACACTTTGACACCTCTTATCAGCTCTTATAGTTACTACAATATTCTTTCACTCAACTTCTTGGTCCCCGCCTCACCCAACATATCATACATGAGTGCAAACTCTCCACTGTCGACGCGAACGGCGTAACGAAATTGGTGACATCAACACTTCGACGTCCGTTATCAGCTCCTATCAGTAGTTAACACTTCCCTACACCTATCATCAGAGAGCTGGTCTAGCCCCCCACACATCGTAGAAGTCTGAACGCTCTGAATCCAAATGGAGTGAAGTTATGAATTTCCGGTCAGACACACACAACCGCTTAGCCGATTATATATAGTAGGACAATGCAACTCAATCAGGATAATAACACCTTCCTCAGGGAAGCGGAAGACTTTCAAATGCGAATGCGACTTCTGTCCACAGACAGATGCACGGCATATAACCGAGCAGGCGTTTCCCCATAAAAACGCCTTCTCTGTCAGCGGCCGTGAACAGTCGAGTTTTTTGAAGAGAATTTCGATGCCTTCAAATAAAATCTAAGCGGAACAAAGTGTAGCGAATTTGCTGAATCGATTTCTAGGGACCCCCCAGGAAAATTGAGGCAGAAGAAAGAATTTCTGGAAAATTCCACACCAGTTATGAAGTGCTCTTCGAGTGGATTCCAGCAATACTCACCGCTCTTTATCACACTGAATTTGAAGGAAGTTATGGGCCTCTGAAAGCTGCATAGTCGCGGTGCAGGAAAATGGCTTGAAAAAATTAAGGTGGAAAAAACGGAACAACGGAACTATTTTTTGAGCGCGTGTTTATTCTAAAAAGTTTTAGCAATCATTCGAAAGCTCTAATCCTCTAGTTCCTAATTAGCCTTAGGCATCGGCAAAAAGTTGATTATGAAGAAAGTTATTAGCGCTTGAATGTAGAAAACTCGCGCCTTATCAAAAATCGGATCACAAACCCCCAAAAACGGAACAACGTGACTATGAGTGACCTTTGGAAAAGTCAGGTGCTTGTATGAAAGCGCTGATCTTCTAGTTTCTATTCAGGCTTAGACATCTGCAAAAAGTTGGGTATAAAGAAAGTTATGAATGTTTCAATGTCGAAAACTCGCGTGTGCACAAGAAACGGAACAACGGGACGATTTTTTGAAATATTGAACATCCACAACATTTCAAATATTCCTCAGGAAGAAAGCTATTTGAATTTTTAAAATTTCGGTGTCCGGTTTCACGAGACCTGAGAGAAAATATAACCTGAATGGAGGGGTTTGTATTGCAGCGTAATTGCTACAAGGTTTAGTTTTTCAGATTATAAAATAAGGAAAATTGAAGATAATATAGAAATAAGATAGAAATGTAATGAAAAAAGATTTGGTAGGTCCTGAAAGTAGATATCTCTGTGGATATTATCATGTATTGGTTCATGCAAAAATTTTTGAAAAAAACTTCTATTTAATTAATAAAACTTCATGTTGCCTAGATTCCCTGCTCTGAGCGAGACAAAGCGCGCGGATTGACCACGGCCCACCACTTCTTCATGTTGGTGACTGCCCACTCATCATTGATGAGCATTAAATTATGTGAAAGACATAATAGTTAGTATGGGTGGGGGTGGTACCGATACCACCTGAAAAGGAAGGGGTCGTAAAAATTTTGGAATCTGCGCAACGCAGGGTTGACCTTGCTAGAGCGTCCATACTCACAAGTGCTATGAGGACTGGGCAGGGTCATTGATGGTGGGTGATCGAAAGTGATAAGGGCTGATAAGGCGCCTCAGAATGCGAAAGTCATTAATCCCTTTTGGTAACTCGCGTTGACACAAGTTCGTCCACAATAACAGATGTTATGTGGAATGGACGGAAAACTTTGTGTGTGAGTGGAAGAGCGTGATAAATATTGATAAGTAAGTTGCTTCCAGAAGTTGCGCTTCTGTAGTTGATGTTATTAGAGAATTGGTAGGTAGCTATCAATTTTAATCTCACCCAGATCGCAATATGTTCGCCATCTGAAAATCCAACAGCGACAATCACTTTCTGCTGCGTATTTATGGCAATATCCTCGTGCTCCCTTCTTGGGAAAGGTGGAAAAGCTTCGAAAGAAAGCTGTAGTATACATATAGTCATTGCAGTGTGGCCGTTAGTGTTCTTGTCAGTCGTTCACTATGTTTAATTGCCTCCGCCACTTCGTATACAATCGCACTCACTGTAGATTTACAGCCGTGCATTTCCTCGGCTAGCGATCCAGAATCACATCCGCATCCTACGTGCCTCAAGCTTCCACATGAAACCCTTAACAAATGCTCTCTTCAAAATGGCTATAACCTCAAAAGTATGCAGAGTCGCTGTCGGCCGCTTATCGGGGAGGCGTGGTTGATGGGGAGTTGTAGAACACCGGCGAGTCGTGCAAGTCTTTTCTCATTCTGCAAGCTGGAATCTCGTATAGCGTGTGATTTTGGTAGGCCCACACTCCGCCAAATACTCCTCGAACGCTCAGAGCCGCGCATCCAGAACTGGTAGGCAGGGTCATGCTTCCAGGTCGGGAAAAGTTATAGAATACGACTCCCCCACCTTCTACAGAGGCCGAAGTCCATGAAGCGACCATCCTCAAAAACCTAACTGAAACGGTTGTTCATTTCTTCACCACTGTTCACAAAAAAGCCCTGCTAATACACCGTCCACCAAAAAATTCGTTCAACAAGTAAAAAAGTGATAAAGTCAAAGAATGACCATAAGTGATGAGTCCTACCAAGCGAGCAGACGAGAAACGGACCAAAAAACGACTAGACCAGTCACTAAAAATGGCATACCATCTGTTCTTTCATTTATTTCCTTATCGCTTTCTTATCAAGACCTACCAAATTCTAGTACTACACAGAGTATGGCTCTCAATTTACATAGACCTTTCGCTTGAAAGAAGCCTTGTAACAGCTTTAGCCAGCTGGATGTTGGTTCATCTTCTGCGTTGGCCCTGGAGCAACTCATATGCTTTTGAAATTTAATCACATATTCTGTTGCAAACCGGAGGCGTCCTGCACCAGGAGTAGCGGACGAAGAGTGCTATTCGATAGCATTGAGGCAACTCCTATGTTGGTCCTTCCCTTCCCTTAGTTGGCCGTCTACGCCAGACTACCACCCGACTACAAGGGGCCCGCTGAACTAGCCATGACCACGACGCACCTTCTGACTCTGAAACTCTGATCACTTCGAGCACTGGCATCGTCGGGCTCATACCCCGTCGACTGTGTACTACTTGACCTTTGTGTAAGGAAATATATTGCTACATGCCGGACACCGAAGTAATTGGATTTATTTTACTTACTGAACGATGATTAATAGTTAAAATGCTAGTAATCCTAAGGGAACTAAAGACACGTCAAACCTCTCCGCTGGGAGGGCATATTGCCTATGTCGCTAGGACCGTAGTGATCCACGGCGTGCCATGCCAGGTCTGCATTGTCGTCTGGCATCCGCCAGAATAATGAATTATTGAACGAGTTCTGAGGGCGCATGCCCTAGGTAGTAGCTACATTCGGACCACTCTGAGCGATGACCGCCCTCTAGGAGGGAGGAAATGTAAGACCGTTGTGGACGTTAGACTACGACGTTGCACTTGATTTTCATCTCAAAAAGTAGTTGCTCGCATGTGATGTGTATATAATCCCGCTTATGTGGGTTGACCGCTACACACAGGAAAGGGCCTCAAAACTCACTCTAGAATGCGCCACGTACTCAATCTCATCCACTACATTGTGAGATTAGATGAATGTTTTTTTCCGAATTCTTAGATCTTGATTTTGTTTTCAAGCGCCTTACTGGCTTTACGTATTCCCTCTGCTCTCAATATCCCACCCTCTGTATATCAAGTGGAATCTTTGAGCAGTTCCCAGCAGGCATAGTGGGCCTATTATGTGACATTTTCCATTTTCAGAAGAGCTGTTTTGCAGAAAGCTGTGAAGATAGCGAACAATTTCCTTCGTAGACTACGGTACTTTTCTGTAAAGATTATATGGACTTGGTGGCAAGGTGAGCGTTTCTTCGTGGTGTGACCCCAAAACATCACCCCTTGTCATGCCTTTGCCTTAGAGGAATGTTTTGTAGAAAGCTGTAAATGAAGCGAAGAATTTCCTTTACAGTCGTAGACTATGGTCACTTGACTGTAGGAATTATGTGGAAAACTCGTTTGCAAGTGATCGTTCCTTCCGTGGTGTGGCCCCAAACATGCCTCCTCGTCACGACCTTGTGGAAAGCTCAGATTTTTTGCATTTCCAGATGAACTGGCAGAACTGAAATGTGCCCCGTTAGCTTCCCCGTGATAACTATCAAATGGTATGCATTACTTCCACCAGTTGAAACTTTGGTTTTTCACCGTTTTCAGCCTTCCCCTATTGCCGGATTGAGCACTATCCCACGATTACTGCCCGAAAATCTCAAAGTTTCATTTTTCGTCGAAACTTTGCCTATTGGGGTAATTCGATGCCCTGATTACGAATATGGCATTGATGTTTGATGCTGGTGTCATCTGGCGCTATTTGGTGCCGTTTGGCCCAATATGGCGCCACGGCTGTTTTCACCATATATGCTGAAACTTCGTCATTTGGGGTTATTTGATGTCCTAATTACGAAAACAACACCAGTTTTTGGCGCTGGCGCCATTTGGTGAAGCTTGGCGCCAATTTGGCGTGTGTGTATAGGGGTTATTTGGGGTCCTGATCACGAATATAACATCCAGTCTTGACGCCGCGCTATGTGGAGTCACAAACAACACTTCACAGACAGAGCGCACTCGTAGGCACCTTTCTCAGCCGACTGTCAGACCGTGGGAAAGGCCATCGAATCGGAGACTTTCCACGATAGGAAGGAGCCAGATCGTGGGAAAGCCCATCGAATCGGACACTTTCCTACAACAGGAAGGAGCCAGAAGCATATTTCACGTTTTCGACAACGGAGAATAACGATGGTCTTGCTACTCTGACACAATCGTCAATGAGAGCTACTGGATTTATCCTTGAAGGACGTGCACGAGACGCTCAAGTTAAATAATATGCACTTACTGATTGCGATCCATGGAGTTGATGTCTGTGACTCTATGTCATTCATGTTAACGATCCATGACCTGATCAGCGACGAAGCCGGCACACGGCTGGATTGGCAATCGTCGAGCGTAGCGCACTGGAACCGTCGAACGAGCCCAGGGCCTCTTTCCTGCCCGGAAGGATCCTTTTTCGAGAATCTGTAACCTTTCGAGTCCCCGGTGTCGTCACTGCCCTATTCTCTGGCTGCGCGACATAGTGCAATGTGAAGGCAAGGGATAAAGAGCTAACGTCGCCACGACCACATCCAACTCAGTGGAGCGTTTTTCGCCGACGTGTGCCTGGATCACTTCAAAAGAACCCACCGATCAATCGAAGGTTCGGGTGCGAGATGAAATTAGACGAAACACTGGTTAACCAACGCAAATACAAATCGCCGAGTTAGACTACGTAGGGCCACAAGTGGATTTTGGGAGCATTGAAAGAGGAAGTGATCCTTCGATGGTCCAAATGGAAGGCACGTTCCAACTCTACTGCGCTCATCATGAAGACTACATCCAGCGCCGCGTACACCATCATCAGTGATCAGCTGGAGCGCTTTACAAATCAGTCGAAGTGCTGGCTCTGACCCTGCGCATACAGCCATCTCCATGAAACCGATGAGATAATGGCTTCTGCTTTAGCTGCACGTTTCCCACGTCCTGGCTCTTTCCTGTATGTGGAGAGTCTGCCGATTCGGTGACCATTTCCACGGTCTGACTGTTGGCGCACTGAAAGATGCCCACGAGTGCGCTATGTGGAGTCATCAAACAACACCTCACAACAGTTTTCGTCGCTGATCAGGCTCATGATCGGGTAAATGAATGACCTAGAGTCAGAGAGATGCAACCCATGGTATCCGCAACCAGTAAGTGCATATTAATTCCAACTTGCACCGTGCTCGTTATCACGTCCTTCAAGGACAAATCCAGTTAGCTCTCATCTGACGATTGTGTCACTAAAGAGTAGCAATAACGGCCATACGTTATTCTCCGTTGTCGAAAAACGGAAAATATGCCTTTCTGGGGGACTCTCTTCTGTCGTGGGAAAGTGTCCGATTACGTGGGCTTTCCCCACGCGCCTAAGCTGCCTATCCTGTAGTGGGGAAAGTCTCCGATTGTCGGAACCCTTTTCCCACGTCCCCTGACCAAGTCGGCTGAGAAAAGGTGCCTACGAGTGCGCTCTGTCTGTGAAGTGTTGGTTTGTGACTCCACATAGCGCGCGTCAACGACTGGCATGTTATATCTTCGTGATGCATCGCCGCCCCAAATAACCCCTATACACACGTTTTCCAGCGGTTTGGTCGAAACAGCCGCTAGCGCCAAAATTGGCGGCCAAGCGCCAAAAACTGGTGTTGTTTTCGTACTTAGACGCCCAATAACCCCACATGACAAGTTAAGCAGATTTTGTCTTGAGAGCGCCGTGGCGCCATATGCGCCAAACGGCGCAAGTAACGCCAAATGACACGCAGCATGCACAAGATAAATGCCATATTCCGTATCAGCGCATCGAACCCCACAAAGCCAAAGTATCTGACAAAAACATAAATTTGTGGGACTAGTGCCAAATCGGCAATAGGAGGCGGAAAACGGTGAAAAACAACGGGGGAAGTAATGCATACCATTCGATAAACATTATCAACGGGGACCTAACGGGCACATTTCAGTTCACTGCGAGATCACTGGAAATGCCAAAAAATCGAGCCTTTTCACAAGCCGTGACGAGGACGCGCATTTATAGGGCAACACCACGGAACGAACGATCACTTCGCGACACGAGTTTTCCCACATAATCCTACAGACAAGTGACCATGGTCTAACGACGTGCAAGGAATTGTCGCGTACAGTCCAGCTTTCGCTCAAAATCTCCTCGGAAATGAAAATGTCACAATAATAGCCGCACTATGCCTGCTGGGAACTGTTCAAAACGATTCCACTTGATATCAGAGGGTGGAATATTGAGAGCAGCGGAAACGACGTAAAAGCCAGTAAGCCGCTTGAAACGAAAATAACCGCTCTACAGAAATCTCGAAAAACATTCATCTTAATCTCCAAAGTAGTGGGTGAGATTGAGTACGTGGCGCATTCGTGGTAAGTTTTGAAGGTCGCTTCTCTGTGTGTACGTTAGCCCCACATAAGCGGAATCATCATACACATCACAGGCGAGCAACTACATTTTGAGATAAAGATCGAGTGCGTGGCGGCAATCCTATATGGAGCTTTCTCGTAAAGTACAAAGCAATCTCTATTACTGTCCTGACAAGCTGAATCAAACGATACTCTTCGGGATTCTCGAAAAGCTCAACTTTGCAGGCCGAGTTAAACGAATTCACGAACAATTAACGAGGATTCGCGTGTTATTCGCTGTGGATTTTTTTGCGATTCAAAATGCGAGTAGCTGTAGGCTACCCAAATCACGGGAAGCCATTTTCCTCTGTAATAATTGCGGAACGCTCATTACAGATGATGGGTTGACGATAAAGAGCGTTTGCGTCCAGCTCATTTATTACACAAACGCTACCTTTTTAGTGTACTCATTTGGACATGGACCTCGTCGACGAGCCGTCGAAAACGATGAGCCTGTGACACAGGTGATTGATGATTTAAGTTGATCTGTTCATTATTGTTTTTATAATGGAAATATTTGATGGTAAAAAACAGTGCTTCAATCTGACCAACCTAATATTTAATTCACTGAGTTTACATAGAATGATTGTACGCTCAGGTCACCCTCGTATTGCTATCGTTAAGTGACGAATGTACAGGGGGGGGAGGGGGCAAAAAAAAAGACATTTCGCCTACGTCGGACTTCGTCCCTTTTTTCTTCGCAGAGATTGCCAGCGTTGACGGGAGTTCCTTAGCAGAGTATTCCCTAAGTGTCCCTCTATAAGTGAACGCAGGCCCTCCTTCACTGCCCTCACCGTCTTCAGAATATGACGTCATCTGTCACCGTCGTCAGGCTTAAGGAGGTCTACTGTAAGTGCTTCAGCCTAAAGCTCTTACGCAATTTCGTGAATCGATTCAATGTTGAGTACTTTTCTAGAGGCGTTAGCTCCCACTATACAAATCCCCTCGAAACGTGCTTCCCAGTAAAGGTCGTTATGGTACAGAATCCTTCGAAGACCCCATTGAGTTCGACCAGTGCACATTTCCAGTGCAAATTCTTCTGTTGCCGTCCACGTGGGTGGCCAACATGAAGTTTGCCCTATAGAATGAAATGTGCCCTTCAATATTAAGTTGGGAACACTCGGTCTCAATTGAGCAAAGTGTGCCTAAATCCATGCGAAAGTGGAGACAAAATGTCCTTTTTTTATTGGCCCCCCTGTATACAGTGCTGATAGTTGTTCATTGATATGTATAGGCCAGGAAACAATACAAAGAATACTCGGAATTTACCAACAATTTATGGGTTTGAGTAACCTGCACCCGTCACCGCTATTGTTTCTGTATTCGCTTTTCTTCTATATCCTCTTCCCTCAACCCGCTCACGCCTTGTGATTATATAACATACTCACAAGTAGAAGCTCCTTAGCGAGGAGGAAAGCGTCGGCAGTAGCTGTCCATGCGTCCAAATAATCGCCGATCTTGCTCCTGAAAGTTTCAAGAAAGAACTACACGGATGGGGAGAAGTCGAAAATAAGCATCATTTTGCTCAGGAAACACATCACCAAACTTCTCGTCACACAAGGCACCGCTGTTTATAGAGGTGTTACAGCAAAATATTCCTTAGATGTCCAGGAGTGTCCTCCTTCACTGCTCTCACCTTTTCAGGATATGACGTCATACAACATCACCCTTGAACGTAAGGGGCCCACAAAAATCACTCCAGATTGAGGTAGCTATATAATTCCTTTAACCGTTCAGCTGGCGGATATCTTCCCAGAAAGAGTAGCTTTGTAGGCAAGTTTTGCTTATCTCTGCGGGTACAAGCTCTCATAAAGTTTACTTCGGAAGAATGGGAAGTGCTCCTCGGTTTCCAGCTGGAATCGTTCGGTTGGAATCCAAAAGTAACCCCGGTATATAAGTTGAAAAAACGATAGCGAACAGCTGAGGATTGGTACAAAATTTTGAAGGAAGCGCATATTGAAAAAAAGTGCCACGAGTGATCATTGTGGGAAACGAAGAATAGCGACGATACGAGGCTAAAAATTCCGACGCCCGAACATTCTGTTTCCTTGATAGGAAAGCTTTACGGTCTTATACAACAGTACCGGCTCATCGATACCGTTACGTCAAGTCTAAAGCTGAGCCTAATTGGTCAGCTTGAAAGCCGCAGTTCGTCACATGCGGCGCTCTTTTCCTCTTCGGTACCCCAACATGTGATTCACTTTTCTCAGTTCTGGAATCCTAGTTCGATGTCTTCCACACGGTTCAAAGCTGGGCGGCTTAATCTCTTACTCTTTACAAGTTATTTGTCCAAGGTATCCCTCTATTTTATAAAGCGCTAACTTTGTGTGTCGGTTTGTATGTCTGTATGTGTG
>MU868345.1:240672-253307 GCA_036418205.1 Ostertagia ostertagi | reverse complement strand
TAAGGGCTGATAAGGTGCGTCACGCAAAAGTCGTCAATTCCGTTGCGTCGCTCGCGTTGACACCAGAGCGTCCATACTTACAAGTGTTATGTGGGGTGGGACGGGGACATTGTGGTACATGAATGAAAGCGATAGCAACTGATAAGGGCTGATAAGGGCGTCAGAACGCAAAAGTCGTCGATTCCGTTGCTCGCGTTGACACCAGAGCGTCCATACTTACAAGTGTTATGTGGGGTGGGACGGGGACATTGTTGGTGGGTGATTGAAAGTGATTACAACTGATAAGGGCTGATAAGGCGCGTCAGAACGCAAAAGTCGTCGATTCCGTTACGCAGCTCGCGTTGACACCAGAGCGTCCATACTTACAAGTGTTATGTGGGGTGGGACGGGGACATTGTTGGTAGGTGAAGAAAGCGATACAACTGATAAGGGCTGATAAGGCGCGTCAGAACGCAAAAGTCGTCGATTCCGTTACTGGCTCGCGTTGACACCAGAGCGTCCATACTTACAAGTGTTATGTGGGGTGGGACGGGGACATTGTTGGTAGGTGATTGAAAGCGATACAACTGATAAGGGCTGATAAGGTGCGTCAGAACGCAAAAGTCGTCAATCATACTTTACATTTTGAATCATCGCCTACTCGCCTAATCGCCTAATCGCGCGCACGGTCGCCAACTATGAACGCTCCATTATGTAATAGGCATATTTCATTTTCATTTTGAGACTGACAGCAAGAAATCCTATTCACCGCTAAATTATCTGAATTCAAGAAGAATGCTGGATGTTTACAGTTGTGAGATAAATATGCCAGTTCAGCTCCAGACGTTATCACGCGTATTCTCGATGGACTTCAGGGAAAGGTCTAACACATTCAATAGTGAGGTTAATGGAGTACCTCATGCTGATATTCCATGGGTCCTCCAGTTTCGCTAAAGCCTGCCGTGTGATGCGCGCGATAGCGGGCGGAGCAAAACTGGTTTACAATGAGGAGGATTTACGTTACAATGGGGAGGATATGCATTATTTTCAGTAATGTCGCGAGTTTCTCTTCTTTTTCTCCCGACTTATCTATCTACCTTCACTGTAGAGTTGGGTTGATTTTTATTCGCTAAGAAGAATTTTTGGTTTCATGTAATCATTTAATTGTATCCACACTCGCCGAAAATAGTTGTGCATCGGAAAGCCTAATCCATACATTCGAATACAAAATGCTTTTCTTTCTAGCACACAATTTCGCAGTGATTCGTCAATTTGTCAGGGTTCCAGAGCTGCCTAAACCGTGCATTCTTAAAGAGAGCTGTGCGATTTGCATCGCAATATGACATTGACAACACTTCCTTCAATTCGTTCGGATCTTTTCATAATTTCCAAACAGCTTCAGTTCAGAAGCTAACCTACCCTTCGGGTCTCATAAGCGTCATAATAAAGGACCGCTTACGTGAAATTTAACGGCTGAACCTACCTCTCCTCGTTAGCTTGATGTTTTGATTGAATACAATGTATAGACGAAAAATATACCTAGAAACTAACTTGAGGATCGCATCCACCTGCATAAAGCTTCAAACCTAGAACTGACTAACAGTCACTTGCTCTCCCGACATCCCCGAGTGGACGCCAGGATCGTCTCCATTCCTCCGTACTATCTGTTAGGCAACTCTTGCGATACCTCTCGCTCAAATGTCACGGGACTCATGGTTCCTTCTGCGGCAAAGAGCGATGAAAGGACGAGGCACTGCCGGTAACAATTTCTCGAACAGTAAAGGGTGCTGGAACGGTGCCTGACTAACTAACTCTGACTCAAGAAATCAATAGTGGAGAGTGAAAAGATTTTATTGCGTATCATCTTTCGTCTAAAGAATAAGAATTTTAGGTGCGTACTTCCAATTGTCCACGGATCTCTTTCACTGAGGGTCCTCTCTCACTGAAAGATCTCGAGCCGGTTGGTGGCGAGGCTACGTGGCGCGACCCCAGGTGGCGGATAGGGGGTAAATCGCGGACCAAAAGCCACCATGTACTTGCCCTGAGACGCAGGTGGATTCAGGGGATGGACTCCCTGTTTCTGTAGTGCTGTGTTGATTCATACCAGCTGTCTCCACTCAGGCGCATCCATGCATGCTTGCGTGTGTGGTGCGCTGTGTGTGTGCGGTTGGTATCCTGCATGTCGGCACAGCCAAAAGCTTGCATTCAAGTGACTGGGAAGTACATGGGAGGCGATTCGGGGCCGCCTCCAAAAATAAGCCCCTTGTTCCGCTCCAGGATAGCGTGGCTAACTACCTGGAGGTCTATCCTAGCCCACACGACAGAGCCTGGCAAGCTACTCGTGTGCCTTCAATATGCCGAAAACAGCAATATGGATGGGCCTCATTCCCCTGAACCTGAGGGAGCCCCCAATACGGCAGCGTTGGGTAGGACCGCTCGGGAGAGGCTGCTAGAATCTCAGGGCCCGGATAGGCTGCCTAAACGAAGAAGGACTAAGATGGCGATCTGTACTTTCAACGCACGAACGCTTGCATCCGAAGCTCACATCGAAGATCTGATGATGCAGGCCAGGAAGATCAAGTACGACGTCATCGGACTGACCGAGACGAGAAGGCACCGCCCGCTACACGCCGTTTTCGATACTGGAGAAGAACTGTTCCTTGGAACATGCGACAGCAGAGGCGTTGGCGGTGTGGGTGTCCTCGTCAACACGCACTTGGCCATAAACATCGATTCGTACGAAAGCCTTACGACCCGAATCGGACGTTTGAGATTGAGAAGATGTGGTTCAACTCCTGCTTTGACAATCTTCGTCGCCTACGCACCAACATCAGCTACGACGAGGAGGAACACGAAGCATTTTATATGGAACCAGATTAGTCCCCCGTCAACCGCCGGGACCTTCCTTTCCTGCGCAAGCTTTCTATCCTCCGCTATGGTCCCTTCCTCCTGTGACACCAACACCCGTGGAAGTGACGCGTATGCAACACAATGGTGTTTCAAACAGTAGAAGGGACACAATCATGATATGACGGTAGATTTTTCGCTTCCCTTCCTCATCCTCCCTTCCTCTCTCCACTGCCCTCCAGCTGCCACTGCAGCACCATGTGGAATGAACGGAAGTGTGCTAAGCAGGTGTTTATATAGCCCTAAGAGTGTTATCACAACTATCCTGCTACAAAACATTGATATCTCAAATCCTGTAAGCTACCCGATTTGTTAGCGGTTTGTTTATCCCATGAGCTTCCTTCTCACTCACTTCATTTTGCGGACGGACACACATACATACACACACACACATACAGATACACAAACCGACACACAAAGTTAGCGCTTTATAAAATAGAAGGATTGGAGAAGTTCTACAAGGAAGATCATACCTTCTTCAAGGTCATCGTCGGCGACTTCAACGCCAAGATTGGCCCAAGAAGAACGGCTGAAGAACTTCACATCGGTACTCACGGAATGGAATGGAATGAGCAGGGTGAGAGACTCTCGGAGTTTAGTGTGAGCGCCGTCGGAACATTATGGGAAAAAGTAGGGATACCTTTGGTGAAATAAGAGCCGGAAATATGGGCGAGAAACTCGTCAAATTTCAAGAGAAGTGGAGGAAGCTGCCCTAGTAGACAGTGCATTCAATGACTGATTCCTTACTTAGGCCTTGTTAGTATTTCAGCGACCCAGAAGATCATTAACAAAGTATTGGACCTGCTCAGTGTTATTCATCATGCGTAAGATTGTTTTGTTGAATTAAGCTTTCTACGTAATTTGAAACTAACTTGGAATTTGCTCATACGCGAGAATTTCTAGTGAAATGATTTTTTCCATTCTTAATTCTTTCTCAATCCGAAACAAATATGCCGTTTAAGTGAAGTAGGACTGTCTCTAAAACATATTAAAATTTGAATTGATTTGATTCAGCGGAAAAAAAGTTACAGTCGAAAAAGAATTCAGCGAAGACTTTTGACCGCTACTGTATCTTCAGAGCGCTGAACAACGCCGCTTAACTTATCTACGCTGAGCTTTAGCCGTTGTGGCATATGTCAAGCCAGGAAGGACTGCAGAATCAGAGGTGTACGTCAGAAGCTAGACGTTCTTCGCCTTAGCAACCACTTCCTCTATCTTCTTACAGTGCGCTTCAGAAGCATAAAGGCACCCCTGGAATCATCTGCTCCCAGCTACAATAAAGGTTTCAAGGCTTGCAGTCTACTTAATCAGTATGAGCTACATATCCGTAAATAATTTGCAGTTCCGTGAGCATACTTATCAAGGGTACAAAGAACAATGAAGTATCTTGCGTCAGCAATTGCGTCTCGCGGCCGTTTGGTTCTCGAAGCGAATTCTCGCGTGAGTGCAGTCTGGTGAAATGGCGCTCGATGACTGGCGTTCTCTGCGATAAGAACATACCAGAACGACTCAAATCCAAGATCTATAGAACCGTCATCCGGCCAGTCGCGATTTACGGTGCAGAGTGCTGGCCTCGCGACGAAAGTCGCAGTGTGATGGAGATAAAGATGCTGCGCTGGATAGCCGGAGTAGCACAGTTAGACCGCATTCGAAACGATGTCATCAGATAGCAATTAGGCTGCTTTCATAGTTCGCATCGGTGCGGTCGGTGCAGTCGGTGCCGACGGCGCCGACCGCACCGACAGTGTGAAGAGCGTCAATACGCGCTCTGGCGCATGACGCGTACGTTGGGCGCAGATCGCGCGCTCCGATCGATAATCCTGGTTTTGGTGTATTTCTTGTCTTTTTCGATGTTTTTTTTGCGCCGTGTTGCTTTTATTCGTGTGTTTTCTGTTCATACTTATTCTTTTATGTCTTGATTCATACTTTTCAGTTGTTCCGCGGACGAGCGACTTCGTAGAACCCCGTCGTACTACCCCGAGTGGCTATACCGGGTGAGTTCATCATAAGCAATTTTGTTTATTCGAGTGGACTCTATAATTTTAGAAGTTGCTTTTTCTTTACGATTTCCTGCTGGTGTGCGAAAGGCCGCCGGATCTTGGTAATTTAATTATTCGCACACCAGCAGGAAATCGTATCGAAGAGAAAGCAACTACTGGAAACATACAGTTCACTCGAATAAACAAAATTGCTCATGATGAACTCACCGGGTCTTGAAGCCACTTTCACACGGGGTTGTACGACGTCGCTCGTCCGCGGAGAAAGGTATGAAACGAGGGTGCTAACTTAGTTGGGGGGGGCCACGCGGCGGCGCGGCAGTCTGCTCACCTGGGCTCTCTCGAGCGAGACAGTGTAAACTCGAACATTCCAGCTTTTCACGCATGTCAAGTGACTGCCCCCACCCCCTAGACTGCCTACACTCCCCCTGGCCCACGGATTTCCGAACATGCCAGGCGAGCAGACTGCCGCGCCGCCGCGTGCCCCCCCCAACTAAGTTAGTACCGAAACGAGACATAGAAGAATAAGTATGAGCAGACAACACACGAATAAAAGCAACACGGCGCAAAAAAAACATCGAAAAGACAAGAAATACACCAAAACCAGGATTATCGATCGGAGCACGCGATCTGCGCCCCGCCAGAGCGCGTATTGACGCCCTTTGCACTGCCGGTGCGGTCGGCGCCGTCGCGCGGAGCCCTTGTCCGATGGTACAGTCACGTTCTCGCGCGATTGATGGCAGTTCCCTTAAGATCGGTTTCGACCTTGACATGATTGGAAAGTAGCCAGGGCACGCCCGAAGCAATGATTGTTCGATGCGCTGCAAGAAGGCATGAAATCGGGTGAACATCCACACCGACAAAGCGTTTAGTCGAGAGAATTCACCTCAGTATTTCAGAAAAGCGGACCCCACCTACAAGCGGGAGAGGCGCCGAAGAATAAGAAGAAATTTGCCGGAATCCTTAGCGAAGGCACACTACTTCTCCAATGCGCCTGGACTATTTGACTTTCTAAAAAAGGATACAGTCTAGATAGCACTACGAAGTCTCTATAGCACATTAAAGTTCTTCTTATGCTTATTGCCACCAGCGTAGATCTGCCTTACCGTTTAGATCCAAGCTACTAAGGCAATCTTTACGCGGCGCTTTCATTCAGGAACAAGAGCAAATTACCGGCAAGAATATCTTGCTTCGCGGGATCCCCTTGTATCCGACACAAGAGCCTGAGAGAGTAAAGCACCGCTGCACAACGCGGAGCCCAGAGCAGATTCGACACTAAAATTTCTACGGCTCAAAACCACTTGAGATTTTCTTGGACACCTTTATCAGTTGTGATCTTCATAAGGCAGATCTTATTTTTTTTCGTCGAAAAAGATAAACTGAGTTCAACAAATCATTAAGTAGGCACCACAATTGAAGTGCCTTCCTATCCTGTGGAACCAACTGCAGAATCTGGATCTGCATATTGCTGAATCTCCGATATTCCTACAAGCTAACTCCAGGCAAGCTGCTTTGTGGTGCTCACCCAGTGAAGATGGTAATTCTTGAGGCGGGAAGCGAAAGCTTATGACTGACATGGTAGGACTGGAAAGTGACTACTGCATATGATATAGTCCGTTCGAATGTTATTTGTGAGCTCTCCGCTCCTTATTCAAATATCTGGGTTTTTCACAATACTGTTGACACAGCCAGACATCTGGCCACGTTGAGCAGTTGTGAAGCACTTGACCTCCGCACGAACTTGTCTCTAGTCAAAAAGCTTATTGTTAGATCGTCTAAATCTACTGAAAAAGTTATGTAGTTTTGCTACGTATGACCATAGAATCGCAACAGAACAGGAAAAAAAGGAAATTCTACTACATATTGCAGCCCTCTTGCCCAGAGTGCTCTCAATCCCCAAAAACATTCAATTTTCTTAGAAAATTCACTCGTAATGCTTCCTGAAATGAAGCGGACTATAATTCCGAAGTATGTTGAATTTGAACAAGTACGTGGCAAGCCGTGAGCCCTTTCTCCTCACTCAAAACATATGGTTCCAGGGGTGCTACACACTTCTAAATCGCACTGCATATGTTCTCCGTGGAGCTGTTTCCTTATATGCAGGAGAGTACCCCGACTCGATGATTAATCCTTGTGGTAACCCTAGCATTTTATTGTATTTATCCAGACCTCAACAAAGAATTGCGAAAGGGTAGAAAGAGAAGCCTGCTTGAGCCCATTCAGATCCGGGATTTCAGCCACGGAGTAATAGCGAGACAGCGGCGCTACCAGTCGCTACTTTCGTCTAGTACGCCTGAGGCCCAGATTCTTCTACTTTCTTGAGTCAGATTTACATAAGGGGAGGTGAGTGGGGAGGTCGAATTAAATCCCTTGCGGGTCAGGGAGTAGTACCTACGCGGCCATCCACTCAATTTCAGACTGCCACTAGCTTCTTTGCAAAGTTTTTCGAAACTCTTCAGATGGTGAGTCTCTCTAGAGCTCGCTTTCCTACCAGCGCTTCCATGTTTCTTACACGTCATATACCATCTGATAGGAAATCGTCTGCTCACAAATATGTAGCGCCTCTACCTTCACTACAGAGGTTCTGAGTTAAAAGCCTGTGAAAGGCTCAGTTAGTGAAAATCAGACGGACTGACAACTACATACCTCTAACTTTACGCTCGTTGAGCGGAATCGATAAATGGTGTACTGCATAATAAATCACGCTACTAATATACTAATCGAACAGTCCACCCTTAGGTCGCGGGTAGAGCCCTGCCATTTCTTGTTTCGGAAATCGGTTTTTCTAGTTAACTCCTAAGCCACAGCGGCTTTTCATCTAATTTTTCTGCTGAAGGCCAATTGTTTTATATCAAGAACGTAGCATAGGCATACTTTCTGCTCTACTCAGCCACATTTTTTCCTTCAACTTTAGTTGACAATCAAGTCGAATCTTTACGTCATTCGTCATTTGGGTTTAATTCATTCGTCATGGTAGTGCCTAGAGGATGGTTATCGCAGGATGGCACACATTATTTCGAGAAAAATTTAGCTAAAGATGAACGAAATCAATAGAGCCAATCATGTAAATTTAGTCTGACTGTCTTGAAATCCTACTATATGATCGCTAAGCGCGTTGTGCCGATGGGGGTGTTCGTGTGTGTTGTTGTATCGTTGTGTTGTTCTTCTGACGGTAAATTCATAGGCGTGCGGGGCGACAGTTGGGTGGTTCGTACAAGGAGTTGGTTCAAGTATTATGATCACTATAGTTGGGTTTGACCGAACATATTTTGGCTCGGACGTCACAGAAGGTGATCACAACTGATAAGGGCTGATAAAAGGCGCTAGAACGCAAGTGTCGCGAAATTCATAGCTCGGGCACCAGTGGTCGTCAGGAGTTGGTTTCAAGATATGATATAGGGGGTGGGACGGGAACATATTTTGTGGGGGTCACAAAGTGATAACGACTGATATGAGCAGATAAGAGGCGCTGAAACACAATTTTCACAAAATTCATAGTGCGCTTCGCAGCAGTCGTCAGGAAGCTGATTTTGGGACATGATATGGGGGTTGGACGGTAACATGTTTTGTGGGGGTCACAAAAAGTGATAACGACAGATGAGGACTGATAATTACGATATGCGTACGAACGTAGAGATTACTCGAAACCAGATTGCAGATAATGCATTTCATTTCAATATCATTTCATTAGCGTTATAATTGTAAATTCAAACACCTTTCAACCGCTACACCTTCTAGAGTTCTTGAGGATGAATGGGATGCTCTAATAAATTTGATAGTAAATACTGGGCATTCCGTCTTGAGATTACCAAAAATTATTCGACCGCTAAATTTCCTCGATTCTCGATGCATGGTGGTTGTTTACATACATCACTTTAGCTGTGCACTTCACTGCGCTTATCAAACAGTGAGATACAGCCAAGATGGGCAACGGACAGTAATGCATTTAACGAAGCAGCTATAGTTAAGCGGTGAAACCAAACTTCACCGATCTATTGACCCGGAGCTAACGCGCGAAAACGGATACTTTTTCAAATACATAACACTTATACCACGACTATGAGTCCTTGCAGGAAGCGATTGCATATGAACAGTAGAGCGCTCAATCCTCGAATCGTGCTGTCGCTCTACACAATGTGTAAATTTAGCGCGGTCTCAACTTTAAAGGTTACAGCTTGTGAATTTGACGCTGAAGGCTGCGTTTCTTGTTGAATAGTGTACTCCTCTCTGTAATTTAACATGAACTCTTTCAGAACCCTCTTGATTCTTCCTGAATTAAGATTCGTTATCAAGATAGCCGTAGCTGAAGCGCGCGCAACCAACTGGGCCCACTCTGGGATGCGCCGTGTGCTTCACATCTCGTTGGATTTGAGGACCTACTTGAAAGATAAAATATCCCTAGAAAACGTGCGAATTTCGGATCCTTTGACTTGTGTGGTGATGAAACACTAAAGTCACTAAGAATTGCTAAGCGGACACCTCTAAATCACGAAGATTTTGTGTGGACGGAATCAATTGTTATTGGAAATACTCTGGCCTGGTATCGATTCGATCCTTAATGTTTGTCCTCCGACGATGATCCTACTGTATCAATCGGGCCCGATCTCTCCCCAGCGGGCCAATACGACCCCACCTCTGTGGCATGTCGAGTCGTCCCGGAGACCCGCTTGTCCAGGTCGCGGCCGCTTGAGCTTGTTGTTATTCTGTAGTTTCGAGTGCAAGTGTCATGGCTGGATTGGGGGAGGTGTGAACATTTCAGGATCATTGTGCTAGTGAGTTGCGGGTGTATTGCGATTTCTGGATTTCTGTGTATCGTTCCTCAGATCTATTTTTTATTATTTGCTTGCTCGTCTCAGCTTTTAATCATTCGCATGTCGTTTGAGTGGTACAGTTTTTGTTGACCATAGCTCGGGAACTGTCGAGCAGTATTCCCAGATCGTTCAAGGTCTGTGGTGATTGTTAATGAAAAAGATGTTTTATGGGCTGCACTTCTTTCTTCGTTAGTATTGGTAGGTTTCCTAGTTTTTTTTTTCCTTTTTAAATTGGTTTCTCACAACCGCATCTCTTTAGGTAGGTATATCTTCACCGATTATTGCTTCATTGAGGAACTGCTTCATTCCCTGATCATGGATGACATCAAACCTTCTGGAATGCTCCAATTTTTTCGCTGTATTTTCTTTTGTCCAATGCGAAGACCGGTCACAGGTGAGATTTTGCGAGTTTAGGCCCTACCATCTAAAAAAATCTGGTTTCTCATGCAACAACATCTTCTCTTCTCTTTCTCTATCTCATCACTAGATCTTTTATCATGTTTAGATCAAACTTTTAAAGAAAACTTTATTTTTTCAAGGTCGACTGAGAAACTGCCTCGAAATCGTCTGATAAATTGGTTGATTCAGTTCTACAATTTGCTCATGGCTAAATTCTCCCTATACTTTACAAATGTACTAGCAAATTTTTGTAGCGTGGACGACCTCAAGGTAGGAGTTACTCCATATTTCATGCGAGAGCATTTAAATTAGATTCATTAGATTTAGATTCAGTTAGTGTTTAAAATTTTAGATTATTGACACAATTGACAAGGGGTTTAATTTTATATCAAATGCTATTCAGATAGTGAAGAAAGCCGATGCTGTTTGCTTAGCGATAATTATGGATCGAGAGAACTGTACCGAAAAGTTCTATGGCTCGTTCAGGACGGCTGCCTTCCCTTTTTATAAAACTTTTTGCTAATGATATCTCCTTTGTACAAGTTTGTATGTATAAGCCCGGCATGCAGTGAAACTGTAAAAAAATTTTTGTTGCTAATGAATGTTGATTAGTGAATGTTTTGTTTGTGAACTGTTCTTTGTGAACCTTTAACAAATAACAAGAACTGCATTCGAGATAAATCTTTTCCGACATTAACGACACATTCGCCACTGTAGAATTATGTACGAAAAACGTCAATAAAAAAGTGGCTTTTTTTCGTTTTTTGAATTCTTGAGCGCAAGTGTTGCTGGAAAAAGGGATATATCGGCGCAGATATATCCCTCTTTCCAGCTGCACTTGCGCTATATCATCATATAATATGAAAAATTTACATGTTGCATGAGAAACCAGACTTTTTTAGAGGTAGGGCCTAAAACTCGCAAAATCTCACCTGTGAGCGGTTTCCGCATTGGACAAAAGAAAATACAGCGAAAAAATTAGAGCATTCCAGAAGGTTCGATGTCCATGATCAGGGAATGTGCGATTCCTCAATGAAGCAGTAATCGGCGAAGAATAACGACAGCTCTGCTGAACAGCCAGCGTTTGCGTACCTGAAATTGATCAAATACTTTTGGTCTTGAGTAGGACGATCCCTTAAGATCGCACGAGCCGTCAGCAATAAGGAGGGATTAAAAATAAGAAGTTGAAGTTGATGGGCCAGGGCCAAAAGGGTTAATGTGGACCGCAGCAAATCTGTCGCTCCAATCGACAAAGTCAATTGTTGCCGCGCCCATCGAAAAAGTGCCGCGTTACGGCGCCGCGCAAGTAACCGCGCGCGACGGCGCCACTCCCGGACGATTCTGTTGCACGCTCCCCAATACGACCCCCCCCTCTGTGACGAGGATTCCTCAACGCACGCTTGACCCTGGGTGTAACTACGATGCGCCGTACCGTAAGGGAGCGATCAGCGGCCACGAGTCTGTGGAAAGAAAATTCTGTGTCAGTAACCAATGAATCAAATCTATGCAAGAGTCAGTGCTTTTATCGAGATGGCGTATATCGAGTGTCCGATACAGTGTTTATCGACATCACCAATTCTTTTAGAGAACATCGTTGATTATCCAAAGTTACGGTTAGCATAATCTCAGCACTACGTCTCTGCCGCCGTCTGATTTACAATTGGAGAAACACGCTTAAATCATAAAGGTACAAAAAAGCAAACGCCATTACTCACATTATCTCTTCTCCTGTGTGAATGCCCATTTCAAGAAGCACCATTGCAGGACATCTTATTTCGACTAGACCTGTTCTCGCTCCTTTCAGATACTTTACAGCTTCAGAGACGAATTTCTTTTGCTGTAAGAAAATTATACTCGTGGAGACTACATCATAACGGTACCCTGCCAATATATAATATTAGGTTGCAAGGAAACTTCTGGCCGTTGCAGACCCTGAAGTTCAAATGTGCATATCTCGACTCAAACGCAACGTTTTCGATCGCAATAAAAACCTGTTGGATCTACTCTTCCTTGCGAACATTATATGTGTTTGATCAATCCGTTCACTGGAAGTACTGGAGTTCTAGAGGCGATGAACTCGGCGAAGGTCGTTTCATCATCATGTTAGATTTCGTAGCATTTCTCCTTTGAGGTGCTATCCAGACCGCTGAAAAAGGGCTGGCGAATAGGTTAGTACTTCAGCTAGTTCTTTTTTTGCAGAGTCGGTTCTGCGGTCGACAGCTGAGGTGTACCGCGGAAAAGAGTCGGTCCTTTATACCTGCTTGGCGCAACTGTCAAGATCACTTCATTATATAAAGCAGAACTTTGGTGTGTCGGTTTGTCGGTGTGTGTGTCGTTCTGTCCGTCCGGACCAACCGCTCACAAAACCAGGGAGTACGAAGGGCAACACTTCGAGATGTTGATGTCATGATCATGATAACACCCACAGCGGCTATATAAACACCGATCGAGCACACTCAGTCTCATTCTACATGGTGCTGCCGTGGCAGCCGGATCGGCGGGCGGCAAAGGGGCGGGGGGAGAGAGAGGGGCGAAAGAGGGG
>MU868345.1:164855-188319 GCA_036418205.1 Ostertagia ostertagi | reverse complement strand
CAGTCGTCAGGAGTTGATTTTGGGACATGGTATAGGGGGTGGGGCGGGAACATATTTGGTGGGGGTTGCAAAGTGATAACGACTGATAAGAGCAGATAAGAGGCGCTGAAACACAAATTTCACGAAATATGTAATGCGCTTCGCAGCAGTCGTCAGGAGTTGATTTTGGGACATGGTATAGGGGGTGGGGCGGGAACATATTTGGTGGGGGTTGCAAAGTGATAACGACTGATAAGAGCAGATAAGAGGCGCTGAAACACAAATTTCACGAAATATGTAATGCGCTTCGCAGCAGTCGTCAGGAGTTGATTTTGGGACATGGTATAGGGGGTGGGGCGGTAACATATTTAGTGTGGGGTTACAAAGTGATAACGACTGATAAGAGCAGATAAGAGGCGCTGAAACACAAATTTCACGAAATATGTAATGCGCTTCGCAGCAGTCGTCAGGAGTTGATTTTGGGACATGGTATAGGGGGTGGGGCGGGAACATATTTGGTGGGGGTTGCAAAGTGATAACGACTGATAAGAGCAGATAAGAGGCGCTGAAACACAAATTTCACGAAATATATAATGCGCTTCGCAGCAGTCGTCAGGAGTTGATTTTGGGACATGGTATAGGGGGTGGGGCGGGAACATATTTGGTGGGGGGCTACAAAGTGATAACGACTGATAAGAGCAGATAAGGGGCGCTGAAACACAAATTTCACGAAATATATAGTGCGCTTCGCAGCAGTCGTCAGGAACTGATTTTGGGACATGATATGGGGGTGGGACGGTAACATATTTTGTGGTTTTCAAAAAGTGATAACGACAGCTGAGGACTAATAGTAATGATATGCGTACGAACGTAGAGATCACTCGAAACCAGATTGCAGATAGTGCATTTCATTTCAATATCATTTCATTAGCGTTATAATTGTATATAAAGCGCTAACTTTGTGTGTCGGTTTGTGTATCTGTATGTGTGTGTGTGAGTGTGTGTGTGTGTATGTATGTGTGTCCGTCCGCAAAATGAAGTGAGTGAGAAGGAAGCTCATGGGATAAACAAACCGCTAACAAATCGGGTAGCTTACAGGATTTGAGATATCAATGTTTTGTAGCAGGATAGTTGTGATAACACTCTCAGGGCTATATAAACACCTGCTTAGCACACTTCCGTTCATTCCACATGGTGCTGCAGTGGCAGCTGGAGGGCAGTGGAGAGAGGAAGGGAGGATGAGGAAGGGAAGCGAAAAATCTACCGTCATATCATGATTGTGTCCCTTCTACTGTTTGAAACACCATTGTGTTGCATACGCGTCACTTCCAGGAGGTGTTGGTGTCACAGGAGGAAGGGACCATAGCGGAGGATAGAAAGCTTGCGCATTAAAGGAAGGTCCCGGCGGTTGACGGGGGACTAATCTGGTAATTTTTAAAATTCAAACACCTTTCAGACCGCTGCACTTCTTCGTGAAGTTCTTTGAGAGGAATGATATGAGATGCTTCGAATAGAATACGATAGTGGGAATTATGTCGTGGGCATATCTAATTGAAGATACTATCAATCAATTATTTATTATTCGACCGCTAAATTACCTCGATACTCGATGCATGGTGGTTGTTTACATACATCACTTTAGCTGTGCACTTCACTGCGCTTATCAAACAGTGAGATACAGCCAAGATGAGCAACGGACAGTAATGCATTTAAGGAAGCAGCTATAGTTAAGCGGTGAGACCCAAAGCTTCACCGATTCTCAGTCCTATCAAAGGCTTCCGTGTCATGCGCGCGGTAGCGGGCGGAGCTAAACTGGTATATTATATATATATCCCTACTATATATAAAACGCTAATGTCTGTCTGTCTGTGTGTGTGTGTGTGCGTGTGTCACGAAATTCATAGCACGCGTCGCAGCAGTCGTTAGGAGCTGATTTTTTGATATGATATAGGGGGTGGGACGGGAACATATTTGGTGGGGTCACAAAGTGATAACGACTGATAAGAGCAGATAAGAGGCGCTGAAACACAAATTTCACGAAATTCATAGTGCGCTTCGCAGCAGTCGTCAGGAGCTGATTTTGGGGCATGAGTAGACAGAACTACGCGGGTGACAGGGCGATATGTATTTGGTGGGGGACAGAAAGTGATAACGACTGATAAGAGCTGATAAGAGGCGCTAGAACGCAAATTCCACGAAATTCATAGATGGCGTCCCAGCAACAGTGGGGCGTTGGTTCCTTGAGGGGATGTGCAGGGTGGGATGTGAACAGTAGAAATACATTGGTTTGGTGGGGACAGAAAGTGATAACGACTGATAAGAGCTGATAAGAGGCGCTAGAACGCAGAATTCCAACGAAATTCATAGCTCGCGTCCCAGCAACAGTGGGGCGTTGGTTCCTTGAAGGGATTGTGCAGGGTTGGGATGTGAACATGTTTGGTGACAGGAGGCCCGTGTCCCCGGGGGACAGAAAGTCGATAACGGCAATTTAGAGGAGCTGATAAGCAGCACGATATGGTTGTGCAAGTTGTGGAGATAAGTCAAAAACACATTTGAAATAGCGCAATTCACTTCCATATCATTCTTCAGCAAAATTACCATTCGGCCGCTACACTCCCCCGAGTTCCAAAAAATGTCCGATGGATGTTTTAAGAAACATGATAATGAGTGCTGGGTATTTAGATTCCAACATGCGTAGTATTGAAGATTGTTCGACCGCTAAATTATTTTGACATTAGATGCATGGTGGTTGTTTACAGACATCACTTTAGCTCACTCCACCGCGCGTATCAAGCGGACAGTCAGCTAATGCATTTCACGAAGATTTTTATTTCGTACCGGTGGAATATGACCCTCCACCGACTGTCCAGTTTCACCGGAGCCTTCGATGCCATGCACGCGGTAGTGTGCGGAGCTAAACTGGTATATATATAATTCGCTAAGTATGTCTGTCTGTGTGTGTCTGTCTGTACGTACGTCCGTCTGTCACGAAATTCATAGCGCGCTTCGCTGCAGGCATGGAACGCTGTATTTTGAGTATGTTGTAGGGGTGGGACGGCAACACAACAGTGGGGTATTGGTTCCAAGAAAAGATGTACAGGGTGGGACGGGAACATGTTGGTGGGGTACAGAAGTGATAAGGGCTGATAAGGCTGATAAGAGGCGCTGAAACGCAAATTTCACGAAATTCATAGCGCGCGTCCCAGCAGCAGTGGGGCGTTGGTTCCAAGAAGTGATGTACAGGGTGGGACGGGAACATGTTCGGTGGGGTACAGGAAGTGATAAGATAATTACGATATTTGTGGGAACATATAGATCGCTTAAAACCGTGGTTCTAGATAACGCATTTCACTTCAGTATCATCTCATTGCGTTGTTGCCATCAACATGGTGCTAAATCATCCTGATCCCCAAAAATAGTGGTTGTTTACAGACACCACTTTAGCTCCGCACTCCACCGCGCGTATCAGACGGTTGGTTAAAAATGGGCATTCTGTAGAAGGCCAGCTAACGCATTTCACGAAGCAAGTTATTGTTTAGCGGCGGAACCTAACGCTCCGCCGGCTGGCCAGCTTTACGGAGCCCTTCCGTGTCATGCACGCGGTAGTGTGCGGAGCTAAACTGGTCGATAGTAAGTGTACGTCTCCGAACCAGAGGACAGGACGTAATATCCATCATCAATGGATACGCACCCACCTCTGCGGCCACATATGAAGAACGCGAAGAATTCTATGAACTGTTGGAGCTGACGATCCGAGAAGAGAGAAGCTACTACAAGTTTGTTGTGGGCGACTTCAATGCCATAATAGGTACGAACTGCGATGGCGATTGGAGGCTAGGGCCTCACGGATCAAACGACAGGAATGAAAATGGAGAACGATTACTAGACTTGCTGTCCTCATGCCGCCTTTTCCACGGGAAATCCATGTTTGAAAAACCAATTAGACGACGATGGACATGGGAAAGCCCAAATGGGCAGACACGCACTTCCTACCAACCGAAGATGGAGCCTATTCGACGTATCTGTGTTGCCATCATTTGAGACTGGCACAGATCATCGTCTCGTACGCGCAGATACACCTCAATAAGAAAATATTTAAGCGCGACACACATAGGCCCGCACCCTTCAGGATCCCTTCGTTCAATACCAATGTACTAGAATCCGCAGTCGAAGCTTACAATTGGAGCCTACTGGATGACCCAACGGAAGATTATGAACATCTTGCCAAAGGCTTGCTAAATTGTGCAGATATCTCTCGACACTCACAATCAGACTCTATCCCAAGACTGAATGCTCTTGCCATCACGCTCTTGGAAAAACGCAAGGCTATGAAGCAGGATCTCACCGCCACTCACTTGGAAAAAGTCACCATCAACAAAGCATAGCAGTTAAGGAATCGCTTCGAATATATAGAAGAACTAATTATTGAAAGCAGCGGAAACAAAAACTAGCATCAAGCGCTGCAAGCGTGATCTAACCGATCAAAAGGCCGTCATGTCAGCCCTCATGGACAAAGATGGGAGAATACAAATATCAAGAAGGTCAATGGAGAGCATCGTCTGTGATTTCTACACTGAACTCTTCCGTTCTTCAACAATCGTCCCAGATGCTCGATACCGCTTGCGGAGGATCCTCCTGCTATCCTGGAATCGGAAGTGGCGAACGCGATAAAAGGCATGAGGAAAGGAACTGCCCCAGGTCCGGACCACATACCAGCAGATTTACTTCGTGCTGGAAATACCGCCTTACACACTCTTCTCGCAAGACACTTCAACCATTATGTCAAAATAAGGAAGATTCCAGAGCAGTGGAAGGGATCAAAAACAGTTCTCCTATTCAAGAAAGGACAGCGTGAGGACATCACTAACTACCGACCGATAAGTCTTCTCTCGGTGATTTACAAAACATTCACGAAAATACTGCTCAATCGCATGGAATGCACTTTGGATGAATACCAGCCAGTGGAGCAGGCCGGATTCAGAAAGAACTTTTCATGCATGGATAACATACAAGCAGTCACCCAGCTCATCGAGAGGAGTCACGAGTATCACCTTCCCTTGGTTCTTGTTTTCGTGGATTACAAGAAGGCATTCGACTCAGTCGAAGTCAACGCTGTTTTGAATGCCCTTACGCAAGCCGGAGTTCTCCCTGCATATATCCATTTGCTCGAACAATGTTTTACGAATACATCAACAAACATCCAGTTGTTCGACCGCAAGATGAGGATCCAATTAAAAAGGAGTAAGGCAAGGAGACACGATATCTCCAAAACTGTTCACGGCTGCGCTGCAGTATGCTATGTCAAACCTTAACTGGGAAGACAAAGGATACCTCATCAATGGAAAGAGAATCAATAACCTCCGCTTCGCTGATGATATCGTTCTAATCTCCACTAACACAGCTGAAATGGAAGAGATGATCAACGAACTCAATGTGGAAGGTCTGAAGATCCTACTATATATAATTCGCTAAGTATGTCTGTGTGTGTAGGTCTGTGTGTGTATGTGTCTGTTGTCACGAAATTCATAGCGCGCTTCGCTGCAACAGTGGAGCGCTGTATTTTGAGTATGTTGTAGGGGGTGGGACGGGAACATATTTGGTGGGGGAAAGTGATAACGACTGATAAGATCCGATAAGAGGCGCCAAAACGCCAATTCACGATATCCATAGCGCGCGTCCCAGCATCAGTGAGGCGTTGGTTCCAAGAAGTGATGTGGAGGGTGGGACGGGAACATCTTTGGTGGGGGACCAAAGTGATAACGACTGATAAGATCCGATAAGAGGCGCCAAAACGCCAATTCCACGATATCCATAGCGCGCGTCCCAGCATCAGTGAGGCGTTGGTTCCAAGAAGTGATGTAGAGGGTAGGACGGGAACATCTTGGTGGGGGACTCAAAGTGATAACGACTGATAAGATCCGATAAGAGGCGCCATTCAATAGGCGCATCAGCATCAGTGGGCGTGGTTCCAAGAAGTGAGTATATAGCGTAGAACAGGAGAAACATCTTTGCGTGGGGACTCAAAGGTGATACATGATATCACATCCGGTAAGAGGAGCCAGAACGCCAATTCCACGATATCCATAGCGCGCGTCCCAGCATCACTGAGGCGTTGCTTCAAGAAGTGATGTGGACGGTTTGACGGGAACATATATGGGGTAAGACGGGAACATATATGGTGGAAAAAAGAAAGGGATAACGGCTGATAAGGGCCGATAATAACGATATGCGCAAGAATATAGAGGTCACTCAAAACCAGACTTTAGATAAAGCATTTCATTTCAATATTCTTTCATTTGCGTTGTTATCATCAGCCCGAAATACCACTAAACCGCTATGCCCCCAGAGTTCCTAAAAATGTATGGTGTAAGTTCAAAAATACGATAACGAGTGCTGGATGTTTATATTTTAACATCACACACAATCCGACCGCTAAATTACACTGGCATTCGATGCATGGTGGTTGTTTACAGACACCACTTTAGCTCCGCACTCCACTGCGCGTATCAAACGGTGAGCTTCTGCTAAGATAAAGAGCCTATGTTAGCGGTGAATCTAGCGCTTTGTCGGCTGTCCTGTCTCATCCCGACCTTCCGTTTGATGCGCGCGGTAGCGTGCGGGGCTAAACTGGTAGGGTTGGAAATGAATATGTCCAAAGCGCAGATGATGGTGAACCAGTGGAGTGATGTGGGAGAAAAAAATTGGCAGGAAGAGCTCTAGAAAAGTGGAATCCTACGTATATCTAGGAAGAGAGCTGAACATGACGAATAATATCATTTCTGAAATATGCCGCAGAAAACGTGCAGCATGGGCAGCTTTCGGATCGATTCGCGAAGTAACAGATCAAGTAAATCCAGAACTAAAAGCTTCGATATTCAACGCCTCAGTATTGCCGGCAATGTGCTACGCAACTGAAACTTGGCCCAACAACAAGACAATCGCCAAGCCATGCAAACTGCTCATCGTGCATTAGAAAGGTGTTTTCTAAAGATCAGCAGACGACAGCAATGGCAGCATTGGCAGCGCAGCATACGTAGCTCAGAAATGAAGGAACGATCACGCTTGAAAGATCCGCTTCTTTACATGGCGCAGTTGAAGCATCGATGGGCCGGTCATTTACTTCGCCGCACTGATGACAGATGGAGTCTACGCGTGACGGAATGGCTCCCAAGAGACAAAACGAGACCCTTGGGACGACCGCCAACCCGGTGGGCCGACTCGTTTTCAAATTTTCAGAGAACGCGGCCTACATTGGATGCAAGTTGCCAAAAATCGGGCTATGTGGAAGAGCTGTGGTCCCCACTGAGAAGAATGCCAGTTGATGGGCTATCAAAGTATCAAAGTATTATGGATTGTTATAGTATTAAAATCCACCATGCCATTGGTTACTTGATTAGATATGTTATGGTGTCCCAGAAATTCCTGCCACTTTCATAGATTTTTGAGCTGACATTATTTCGAAGGAGCATAGTTGGCACTGCAGGGGCAAAGACGTCTTATCTGAGGTGCTATAAGACGCCAGAACCCACTTCTGATATGCATCACTACCTAGGTTGAGGACGCGGGAAGGGTAGCGGAAGCGTACCTCATATTATACCGTTACCGCTGTCGTCCGATTTTCATTAGACCTCATGGCAGGCAGCCGTACTTCGATCTAATCGTATTTCGAAAGACAGGAAGAGCGCTGAGCGCAGATGAATCATCACGAGTGACGACGGCCCAGAAAAGAGGTGGCGTTTTATTTTTCTATTTCTTGACTGGAGACACTTTTGATGTCTGGTCTGCACTTCATTTTCTTCTCGTGTTGCCAAATAAAGTACATCTTCCACAGGGTCAAATTCGACCGGCTCGCTCTTATCTTTAGTCTTTCGGTTGATAACGAGTTATACAGTTTCATCTCGAATCGGGACGGTTTACAGTTTCATCTCGAATCGGGCGTGATCGCTTCCTTCAACAGATATCATGCAGTATCTATCATCAGCAATTTGACCATCACTATCAATGAAGCCAACGATTCGCCGGAGAAACTTTGCCGTGCCAGAAGTTCGGCGCGCTCAAACAGAACAGCCAGTAAAGTCACTGAGGTTCTTATTCAAATCGGATTTTATGCTAGCAATATGATTATCAAATAACGGTCGGTATGTAATAGGAGCTCGCAGCACCACACGGTGAATGTGGTAATACTTCTAAACCTCTTTTGAGATTCAAGGTTGCTTCATTTTCTAAACGCGTGGTCTCGGTTCGCGAACAATTTCTTTGCATTTTGGATGTATTACTGGGGATTTCCTAAGAGCTCTGGGTGTTGATTTCAGGATACTATTTATGCTTGCTAGTTATAAGGCCGGGCTAGGTAAGAAATCCCCGTATATAGGACCAAATACATGAACGCCTAACCGCATGATGTGATATCACCTCCTTCCGATCGATTCCAACCACCAGTACTTCAGCGGGCTGATTAGAATGGAACATCCACTTCTCATCTGCAGTAGCTACGTTATTAAGTCACCGCGTGGGGGTGATGAAAATAGAAGATGTAGAGTGATTTTCGTTGAGGTTCGCAGTTCAACGATATCAGTTGAGTTCTGCACTCTTGTAATTACTTCTCAGTTCACGAGTATTTCTTTATACGAGCTCATCAAATTTCCAGTGACAGACCACTGAGCAGGGCGATCCCTCTAATCTTGAAATGATGTGGATGCGAGTTCCATTAATGTACAGCAAAGCATTCAGTTGCAGCGCGGTTTGTCCGTGGGTCAGATTTGCCGAAACCCCGCTCGAAACCATCGAAATCTACACTCTCGATGAAAAGGTTCCATTCCCCATTTCATAACCTTTGGAGCAGTATGTGGTAGGGTTAGATAGAGCTGGATTTGCTACTACCGGGCAATATTGAAGGTGATCTAAAATTTTTACACTCGAGGAGATAGAGGAAATGCCTTCGCAGCGTGTGTGCACATGTGACCCTGTTCCTTGCAGAGATGCACTTTCATTCTTTGTATACTTTCAAATACTTCCTTCTCGGAGGTAGCGACTGAACCTGCAAAGGATATTTATATCATTTTTTCTCATATCCTTGTTTTCTGCTGCGCTACACCCTCTCCCTCCTATCTGCACCACGATGCCACTGACGTTACTGACCCCACGAGTACGACCCCCCATGACCCACCACAGCATATAAACGATGGACACCGACCGCCTCTTTGGACTCTTATAGGCTGTGGTCTCCTGTACGTAAGAGATTGGAGCATTATCATACGATGCGAAAGTCATCGACGGCACACCAAGATTATGATTCATGAAAGTAATTTTTCACGTTCACAAACATTACCGCACCAGAGAGCACTGTATTCGTTACCAGTAGCACACTTATAGAAAGATAATGACAGTGTATAAATTGATCAAAAAATGTTATTGACGCATAAACGCGAAGCGAATTGTCGTCATGCGTTCAAGCGATTGATCGTGCTAAATCTGATCTCATACCTAGGTTGAGTCATATCTGGTGGTGTTGTTGCATTCATTTATGTATTTTGCCAGGATGATGTGACGCATTTCAAGGCATTGTAATGTCCACCGTATAGAGCTCCAGTTTGTATCAGTGAAATAGTTGAAAATGTAGACAGCAACATGTTGAAATGGAATTTGAGTGCATGTAGCGTTTCAAGATATCAAAACTTCAAAACGCCATCTCTGCTAGACGCTAGAGTGAAATAAAACTGTGTGCAGCTGTTCTATTTCGGAAGTCAAGTGAATACCAACTATCTAGCGAGCTATGGCGACTACAGCAAAGCTCTACACCTTGAGTGACGACCATTAGGAATCGAAATCGAGACAAAAAGAAATGACAACTCAACAAACTGCGCACATAGAGTCGTCTTTCAGACATTCCGCTTTGGGAACTCGAAAAAGAAAGCACTCGAATATGCATTTTTTAATTTTCTAACATGTTTCCACCGACCGTAGGCTTTCCGTCTTCTTTAATCAGGTTGAACCGTTTTCTCAGCCTTTTGTACATTTCAGCGTCGACATTGCAACTTTTAGATGGCTCCATTGTAGCAGACTTATGACGAGCCACTTTAGCTCGAAACAGTGCCCATTTGCTCTGCAAATTTGAATTTCACTTGCAGACTCTGAAGTAGAAGCGTTTCATTTCAATCTTCCTTAGAATACAACACTATCTACATTTGTTAGAATTTGGCACCAAAGGACATGTCGATGCGTCACTTGTGATTTCCCGCTCCTATCTTATTAGTATATGTCCCTGGTTTCATATCGTGACAGCCAATCACGTGGTCGTCGTTTCATCAAGAGGCGGATTGGATTTACGTTAGTAACACACACCGATCGCGTCGATTCATCGCTTGTTCGTCGCCGAGCGTGACGACGTTTTAATCGCTAGGCACAATAACAGAGTCTGACGGCCATCCCAGCACGCCAGACTTGGCTATAATCCATATGTCAAGGTCATTAGGCGCGCCTACAGTTGATGTGACGCCACTTCACCTGACGAGACGGGGGGTAAGCTGCTTTCAGTATGCTTTGTTGATGTCCAGCGGATTCCAGCTTATCCACACGACTTCTCTCCGTGAGGCGACAGCCGTCTGCGATGCGCCTAATCAGACCGCGAAATCTGGTTTGCATGAATGTTTTCCAATGGCATAATTGTGGGAGCATCCATGCTGCATAAACACCCACTAAGCACATTCTGAGTCATTCCACATAGCGCAATGGCAGCTGTAGGAGCAGGTGGAGGGTAGAAGGGAGGATGAGGAGCAGAAGAGGAAAACCTAACCAACAGGAGCTGAGGTCCATTTAGGGGTCGGTCTAATGCTAATCAATGATTGTGCCCTCTACTGTATAAAATACCTTTCTTTCACAGGAATTTCTGCTACGAGGCGTGTGGCGCAAGTGGAAAAGTGCACATTGGAAGGAGTATAACTCATGCGGAGAGGAATGATACCGGCAGTTGCCAGGTGACTAGTCTGGTTTCGGAATAATAATATAGATGTTTGAGGCATTGACTCACACTGGCTATTACTCTCTTGTATTCCTCAAACGTCTGGAAATCGGAACGAGATGCCATGTACCCATTGGGGAATACCTGAAATATTTTTTCATTTTCATGGTGCTACAGCTGATGTGTTTTTACAAAGCGATGTTAACCTCTAGCACATGACCTACGGTAGAAACACTAACATACACTTTTTGGTAGTTAGGTGGAAGCTCCGACAGCGTATCTTCTAGAGTGATGTGGTAATGGTTGCGCGCTTTTAACTAAACGTTGACTCTACGACTAAAGCTCGCCCGCCAGAAGTGACAGAAAAGGTGATGGAAACACCAGTGGTGAAGAAAAACCAAGAGAAGCGGCTTAGAAGCTAATGAAACCCTTTTGTGGCTGCAACTTTGTCGCCTGCACGTTTTGGTCGCCGACTCGTCCAAGGGTAGCATGCCGAGAATCATCGTCTTTTGATCGAGCCTTACTTATGATTACAACAAAAAGATACGTCCGTGTAAAATAAAATGCTCTCGCAAAATAAAGAGTAAGCGATGGTGATACGAGCAGCAGCATCCAACACTTTCTGTTATTATTCACAAGGAATGGTCAGTTGATCAGTTCGGCCTTTGTAATGAGGTGTAGTCCGATGCACGCGTCTTGCGACGCTGAGCTCAAATCCGTTTTCGGTTTTTGCCGAACGATTCTCTGAACGAAGTTACGAGGGATTCTTCTCACTGTGGCTATCCCTCTACATCCCCCTATCCCACTTGGCTCGCGTAAAAACAGAACCAACGAACAGAATGATAGAAAAGTAACCAATCATCAGCGCTTCCTGGGCTCGCATGAAAAAATACGCAAAGCTTTGCTACGGCAAGGGTTAAGTAGCCACAAGGACAATCCCTCATAACCACGTTCAGAGGATCGTTCGGCAAATAATGAAAATGGATTCAAGCTCATCGTTGCAAGACACGTGCAAATCCTTCCCTTTGCTGACCTTTATCCAGTTCGTTTCATCTCCATGACTTCCTAAAGCCGAGTTATAATGCTTTGTGGATAGGTCCACCCTCTTCGGCTTATGCCCGACTCCCTCTTGCTGACCTCCAATCCGTTGCCGATCGCTATCTACTTTTAGCCCTATCTCTAGGGCTTCTTGGTTCCAATTTGTAACGTTCCGTGAATAACTCCGCCCACTCTGGTTTATACCTGGCGCAGGATTTCATCTAGCCTCCTCTCCATCTCTGACCACTACTACCCGCTCTCCAAGATTTGAGGGAATCTAATTATGAGGAATTGTGGGAAACGCTGTGCACATCAGAAAACGATCCTCCCATTGTAGGCGGGCCTCCGCGCAAGTCATCTATGCTGAAAGTACCATTGGTTCCTACCCCATTTTTTTCTGCTCTGTAGGCTTTCTCCAAGCCGAGTTATGTGATGCACTGCAACACTTACTTAGAGAACGCCCAGCCCACTGAAGGTGGAGTCTCCTAATTCAATCTAGTATACCAATGCACACCTTTACCCACTTTTTACCCTGCCTTGAAGCTGTATCATAAACCATCACAATCGTAATCCTAACCGTTGATAGCGCTCACTTTAAAGGACGAATTTACGATGGAAAAGCAACCCATTCCAAATTAAGGTAGGGATGGTGAGTGGTACACGAAAGAAGGAAGAAACCATGAGAAACGGCCCAGAACCCGAGAAATGGACCCCTTCCTTGCCCGTTGATTTGAGCATTGATGCGACTCTCATCGCTGTGCCCTCTTCAACACTACGCTCTCTCAGCTATCTAATCACTCGCCACGTATTGAACTACGGCGAGTGATCAGACGATCGGTGGGCGGAGATCGCCGAACTCGCCAACTTTGAGCCATGCTAGATCTCAGAGGTCAAATCTTTCGATGCCGATTGCGTGTCTGTCCGCACCCTCAAGAGATTCACCGCTCTCCCCACTAGGCGATTTCTCCCTTCTTCGACCTTCGTTCTTTTCGTGCAATCCTCCTTTAATGCAAGTCACGCCCACCGTGAGCGAGACTCCAATTACCCCTTAGACTACGACTTCTTAGGCTTGAGATAGCGATAAGTTTTATGTTGTGAAAATCGCTCCTTATAACAACTAATCACCTACAGAAGTTTGGCTGACGTACGCTGGATTTGACTTGGGTTTTGATCCAGGGACTATGCGTGCGGTAGCGGCCTCTCTACCACACCATGACCACTCGAATGAGTATTTACAAAACGTAAATCAGCAACTAAAGTAACTATACGAACACACATCCCATATACCATTCGTGGAACAAAGCCAATATTCGGAACGACTACACTCGAATAGAATTGCAAGCAGCACATTGAGGAAGCGCTGCGGGTCTAACCGGGTGCTTCTGCTTTAATGTACTTTCACTGTCTTCTACTGTTTCAAAATCTGTGTCATTATATTATGATTGTCTCCTAACTTCACTTTCTCACCATCATATCTGTCAGAATTTCGAAAGACTCTTTTTTCACTTTCGTGGAACGCCGCCTAGCCCCTGAGTGACTGATGGAACGCCCCATTCATCGTTCGAAGGCGTATGTTGCACCTGATACGAATGTAGGTGTACATTTGTATCTACACCAGAAGATCACTAGCACAATTATTAAGAGTGTGTGGGCCTCTTTTGGCGGTGCGTACCTGACCAATGGCCTACAGTACGAGAAGAATGGGACCTGTAGAACAATTTGTCTTATTAATTTATCCAGAGTAACTCGCTTTACCTGGAGACGATCTTTCATCAGAATAAAACTATTAGGTCGTGAAGAAAGTTCTTGCGCTTTTCGGTGTTTCGTTTTTGAACGCTTTATTTTGTTACGAATTCAAGCAAGCTGCCAATGAGCTGTATGTGGTTTTGAAGAGCTTTTCTTGTTCTATCTAACAGCTAGGCTAGCTACGTTCCTTATTACTTAATTAACATTTTTTGACCACGGATCTCTTTCACTGAGGGTCCTCTCTCACTGAAAGATCTCGAGCCGGTTGGTGGCGAGGCTACGTGGCGCGACCCCAGGTGGCGGATAGGGGGTAAATCGCGGACCAAAAGCCACCATGTACTTGCCCTGAGACGCAGGTGGATTCAGGGGATGGACTCCTGTTTCTGTAGTGCTGTGTTGATTCATACCAGCTGTCTCCACTCAGGCGCATCCATGCATGCTTGCGTGTGTGGTGCGCTCTGTGTGTGTGCGGTTGGTATCCTGCATGTCGGCACAGCCAAAAGCTTGCATTCAAGTGACTGGGAAGTACATGGGAGGCGATTCGGGGCCGCCTCCAAAAACTAAGCCCCTTGTTCCGCTCCAGGATAGCGTGGCTAACTACCTGGAGGTCTATCCTAGCGACAGAGCCTGGCAAGCTACTCGTGTGCCTTCAATATGCCGAAAACAGCAATATGGATGGGCCTCATTCCCCTGAACCTGAGGGAGCCCCCAATACGGCAGCGTTGGGTAGGACCGCTCGGGAGAGGCTGCTAGAATCTCAGGGCCCGGATAGGCTGCCTAAACGAAGAAGGACTAAGATGGCGATCTGTACTTTCAACGCACGAACGCTTGCATCCGAAGCTCACATCGAAGATCTGATGATGCAGGCCAGGAAGATCAAGTACGACGTCATCGGACTGACCGAGACGAGAAGGCACCGCCCGCTACACGCCGTTTTCGATACTGGAGAAGAACTGTTCCTTGGAACATGCGACAGCAGAGGCGTTGGCGGTGTGGGTGTCCTCGTCAACACGCACTTGGCCATAAACATCGATTCGTACGAAAGCCTTACGACCAGGGTCAACCGCCCGTTGCGCAAAGAACAACGAGGGGGTCGTATTCAGCCGAACGAAAAGGGAGGGGGTCGTATCCACAGACGGGCTGCAAGACGGCTTGAAAAGTGCAGTGTCCGGGAGTGCACTTTCAGCCTCTAATGTTCTCCAGGAGCTCTGCACCGTGCAGCTGTCGGAGAGTCACACAGACAAGAGCTCCATGGGAGCATTAGAGCATGCAAGTTATAAGTCTCACTATCAGCCATTATTATCCTTAATACACGGACGGCGCTTTCGCTCGACAGCATAGATCAAGATTACAATAGCCAAAAACAAGTGCAAAAACATGGTCTGTCTTCGATGATCGAACATTCCTGAAATCCCAAGGAGAACAAAGTGTAGAGCAGTTCATGGGGAAGTGAAACAAGAGTACCATATAACAGTACAATGCAACTCAATCACGATACTAACACCTTCTTCAGGAAAATGGAGGACTTTCAAATGCGAGTGCGACTTCTGCCCACAGACAGGTGCACGGCGTATACCCGAGCAGGCGTTTTCCCATAAAAACGCCTTCTCTGTCAGCGGCCGTAAGCAGACAAACTTCCTGAAGAGAATTTCGATGCTTTCAAATTGACTCTCAAGCGGAACAAAGTGTAGAGAACTTACACCTTTGAAACCTTTGAAAACTGCATAGTCGCGGGTCCATGAAAATGGCTTGAAAAAAATCAAGGTGGAAAAAACGGAACAACGGGACTATTTTTTGAGCGAGTGATTATTTCAAAAAGTTTTAGCACTTATTCGAAAGCTCTAATCTTCTAGTTTCTAATTAGCCTTTAGACATCTGCAAAAAGTTGATTATGAAGAAAGTTATGAACGTTTGAATGTCGAAAACTCGCGCCTTCTCAAAAATCGGACCACAAACCCCCCAAAAACGGAACAACGGGACTATTTTTTGAGAGATGATCGCTGGAAAATTTTCAGGTGCTTGTTTGAAAGCTCTAATCTTCTAGTTTCTAATTAGCCTTAGACATTTGCAAAAAGTTGATTATGAAGAAAGTTATGAATGTTTGAATGTCGAAAACTCGCGTGTGCACAAAAAACGGAACAACGGGACGATTTTTTGAAATATTGAACATCCGCAACATTTCAAATACTTTTTAGAAAGAAAACTATTTGAATTTTTAAAATTTTGGTGTCCGGTTCCATGAAAACGCCTGTGGACGAAGATATAAGCTTTCAAAGAAGGCGCCCGTAACTATTGGAGATTTAGATTTTCCAGCTTCTACAAAAAGAAGGTTGGACGTTGACGGAAATCTTGGCACATACCTGAAATTAGGAACCACTAGAAACATAACGGTACCTAGGTTTACAAAAAATCCTCTCAATTCCCCTAATAAAACTTTTAATATTTCATTTTGCCTCAAATCCGCGTCCCAAGCGAGTGGAAAACGCGCTCCACGCCACCTCGCGCCGCGGTAAGGGCGCGAATTTCTAAATTCAAATTTCATTACTCGGTTTCTTGCCTTCTTTATTTTTGTTAAGAATGTTTTCGTATTTTTTGTTAGGGAATCCTTCCGTAGTGCTTTAGAGGCCGCGCTAAAGGCCTCTAAAGCATTACGGAAAGATTTCCTGGCGCAATGTGGCGCGGGGGGGGGGGGGCAGTCGCCGCCGCGGCGTCGCGAAGTCCTGTAAACTCGAACATTCCAGCTTCTCACGCATGTCAAGTGACTGCCCTCACCCCAAACCCCCCCTAGAGGGGGGTCGTACTGACACCCCTTGAAAGGGAGGGGGTCGTAAAAATTTTAAAAATTTGTGCAACGCAGGGTCGGCTCGTAAGCCGAGTCGGACGTGGAGATTGAGAAGATGTGGTTCAACTCCTGCTTTGACAATCTTCGTCGCCTACGCACCAACATCAGCTACGACGAGGAGGAACACGAAGCATTTTATATGGAATTGGAGAAGTTCTACAGGGAAGATCATACCTTCTTCAAGGTCATCGTCGGCGACTTCAACGCTAAGATTGGCCCAAGAAGAACGGCTGAAGAACTTCACATCGGTACTCACGGAATGGAATGGAATGAGCAGGGCGAGAGACTGTCGGAGTTTATCATGTCGACCAACACCATCCATGGTAACTCACAGTTCCAAAAGCCCCCTCACCTTCGTTGGACTTGGGAGTCACCTGATGGACAGTTCCATAACGAGATAGACCACATCATCTTCAATCGAAGGTTTTGCCTGACCGACGTCGCTGTTGTTCCAAAGTTCTACACGGGATCGGACCATCGTCTCCTCCGCGCAGAAGCAGCAAAGTTCAGGAAGCGAAGCCCCAGGACAGTCATCAACTGGGACCACTTCGCTTCCCTCGTCAGCTTATGGGAGGATTCCGTCATCGAAAACATCGACGAGGAGTACTATCGGCTCGTTGAACATCTTCACGATTGTGGCAGGAAGGCAGAGAGTTTGAAAGTCACCAAGGGACGTCTGTCTCCGGAAACTCTCGAACTGATACGCCAGCGTGGAGCCGCACGAGCTGCAGGCAATCACCGACTCACGTCCGAGCTTGCGAAGCTATGCAGAGAGGCGATAAAGGAAGATCTCAAGGAGCGAAGAGCAGCAGTATTAGCTGAAGCAGCAGAGGCTGGGAGGAGCATCCGCAATGCCCGCCGAAGCTTTGCCAGCTACAAGACCAAGATGACCTGCCTCCGACGTCCGGATGGAACAGTTACTGCATCCCGAAGGGCAATGGAGAAAGTCATCCACGACTTCTACTCGGATCTCTTCGATAGCCATGTCCATCTGCCTACTTATCAACTGCAAGAGGATGGATACGTCGTCCCCTCAGTTCTCTCTTCCGAAGTCCGACACGCCATCAAGTCGGTGAAGAATTGTACAGCACCCGGTCTCGACAGGGTTCAAACCGGAACATCTGAAGAACGCACCGCCAGTTATCATCAAAACTCTGGCTCGACTCTTCACGCGCTACCTGTCGGAATGCAAGGTACCCACTCCGTGGAAAACCAGCAGGACCGTGTTGCTGTACAAGAAGGGAGACTTGGACGACATTGGCAACTATCGCCCAATCTGCCTGCTCATTGGCAACTATCGCCCAATCTGCCTGCTGTCTGTAATCTACAAGCTATTCACTCGAGTCATCCTTAACAGGATCGGCAGAATACTAGATGAAGGACAGCCATGCGAGCAAGCAGGGTTTCGAAGAGGGTTCAGCACGATCGACCATATCCACACGGTTACAAGACTCATTGAAGTTTCACGAGAGTACAAGATGCCGCTTTGTCTCACGTTCATCGACTTGAAGAAGGCCTTCGACTCTGTGGAGACAGAAGCGGTCATCGAAGCCTTGGGCAACCAGGGCGTCCCTACTCAGTACATCAAGATTCTTCGTGAGCTCTACAGCAACTTTACGACCAGAATCTCACCATTCTACAAGGAGGTCATCATCGACGTCAAGAGAGGGGTTCGACAGGGCGACACCATCTCGCCCAAACTCTTCAGCGCCGCTCTCGAGAACGTCATGCGTCAACTGGAATGGGAAGACATGGGAGTGAAGGTCGACGGCCGGCAACTACACCACCTTCGTTTTGCTGACGACATCGTTCTTATAACGCCGAACATCGAGCAAGCGGAGCGAATGCTGGCTGATTTCGACTGCGCCTGTGGTAAGGTCGGTCTACAGCTGAACCTAACGAAGACGATGTTTATGAGAAACGGATTGGTTCCTGATGCCCCATTCACGCTCAACGGAACGAACATCACCGAATGCTCCAGCTACGTGTACCTAGGTCGGGAAATCAATATGATGAACGATCTAGCTCCAGAGCTGAGCAGGAGGAAACGAGCGGCTTGGGGAGCGTACAAGAACATCGAGGGAGTAGTGAAGAAGACGAAGAACATCCGGCTCCGTGCCCACCTCTTCGATTCCGCTGTCCTTCCTGCCCTAACCTACGCCTCAGAGACTTGGACTCTGCGCAGGCAGGACGAGCATGCGGTCAGCGTTATCCAACGCGCTGTCGAGAGGACGATGCTAGGAGTAACCCTATACACGCAAGTGCAGAGGGGAATCCGGAGTTCCGAACTACGCCAACGATCGAAGATCAGGGACGCTGCCGTTTTCGCCAAGGAATCGAAGATAAGGTGGGCCGGACACGTCATGCGATTTTGCGATGACCGTTGGACCAGAGCGGTTACCGACTGGATCCCTCGGGACGTCAAACGAACACCTGGACGACCGCCGGCCCGATGGTCAGACTTCTTCACGAAAGCTCTGAACGAAAGGAATGAAGGACTTCGTGTCCCTCGAGCGAGGAGGATCCACTGGACCACTCTAGCACGCGACAGGGACGAATGGAGACGTTGCTGGCGCCCGCTCGAGCAAATCGATGATCAACGGGACGACAGGTGATACAGGTGATACTCAGGACAACAGAGCTGACCGGACTGACGACCTTTGGCCTCTCGCTAACACCCCTTGTCACACTCCATCTAAGTACTGTTCATGCGGGTCAAAGCGCCGTCACGCTGTAATGGACGAGCAAATCGACGGTCAACGGGACGACAGGCGATACAGCTGATCATTTTTGATGCCTCGAATACGGCGTACTCCAAGAGCAAATTTGCATGATTTCCTTTTTCTAGCTCAAAGCAGGCCAGTATGGAGAGGAAGCAGGTCAAGATATTATAGACGCACTTGGCTGAGATTCGCAATAAATATGGTCTGAAGCAATTGTTCAAAAAGCTTTTGTAAGAATAGCGAGAGCCCTAAAGATTGTGAGGGTGGTGATCGGAGATTGGACAACGCCAACGATTAGTCGAACGTTTTGGTTGAAGCTCGATAAGCTAATCGCACATGCATTGTGTTTTCTTGTTGTACGGGAAGAGCTGGAAAGTCCCAAAAATTCAAATAGGGCGTGCCGCGACAGCTCACCATTTTGAAGGGTCGTTCGCCGCGTTCTAGCTTGTTTCGTGCCATGAAAACGACCTGAATTTCTGATCATTTCATCAAGAGCGGATTCTTTGCTACAGAATACGACCCCTCAGACCATAGGGTCAGCGGCTGGTCTAGCTTTTCGTAACCAGGTGGATCTGTTAATGTGGAAAAAGTACTCCTGATAATGTGTCAAACTACTCCTAGAACTCTGGCACATATGCTCGAAATTCCTCATTATAAAGGAACGGCTCGTCTCTTAGTCGGACGCACATTCCACAACCAACTCAAAAACCAACATGTGCGGAAATCGACCTCCGCCGGGTTCATCGTCTCTAGAGCTCCAGTATTCTGCACTACCGGGCTGATTCAACGCAGCTATTATTGGCAGAGGTTTGTGGATTCTAACAGTCTTTACTCCAATCAAAAAGGTTTCGAATGAGCCGAGATACAGGCATTTGAAAATCAAGGTCGAAAAGCGCAAGAACTTTCTTCACGACCTAATACACTATTTCTACAATATATGTGAACGATTCCGCCATCAAGCAGGCACTGAACGAGTACCAATCTTGTGGTAGTGCCTCTCACCATGAAAGTGCTACACATTGTACTAGAAGTAGCCAAAGGGTCAGCTGATGTATGCTTTGTACTTCTCGAGACACGATCTTTCATAATGGATCTCCAGGAGCTATGGGATTTCGTGACAGACACAAAGAAGGAGACGACATAGACAGACGCAGCGCTTTATAGTAAATAGGACAACATACCATCATCCGTCACGTGAGCTCTCACGCACCACGCACGTGAATCGCACGTGGCCGCCAAGGGCTGGGGAACGCGATCGGCAATGGGCAGAATGCTAGAAACGGTGAAAAAACAATGTTTTGAGTGCGGGCAGTGCAACATATCATTCGATAGTACTTTTCATGGGAGAATCTAACAGTGCACATCTCACTTTCAAAGGCTCACATGGAAAAGGTAAAAAACCAGATCTTTTACAAGGAGCATGACGAGGAGTGATGTTTGGGGCCATTCCACGGAAACAGCGCTCACCTGCGACCAAGCATATATTTCCTTACAGACAAGTAAGCGTAGTCTACGACAGTGAAGAGATTTCGTCGCTATCTTCTCAGGTTTCTCCAAAAAATCTCTTGGAAAATTGGGAAATGTCACGAAATGAGACTGCTAGTCCTGCTGAAAACTGATCTAAGATTCTCGTTCGAACTCAAGAGAATGGGATTTTCGGCGCAGAGACTACACGTCTCACCATTCAGCTCCTTGAAATGAAATAGAAATCATGGAAACTTGAAAAAAGTTTCAATTAATCTCGCAATCTAGTGCACAAAGTCGAGTACGTGGCGCATTCTGGGACAATGCCCCAAGCCCATCTTTCTATGAAACGATCAGGCTCCACTAGTGTGATTAGGTACGCATCACATCAATCAGTTATTTCTCGAGATGAAACTCGAGTGCATGGCGCAATCCTATATGGAGCTTTTCCAAAGTATCAAAGCACATTCTTATAGTGTCCGACGAGCTGAATTCAAAGATATCTTCGGATTCTCGAAAGCTCAATTTTGAACCGAGTTATAACGAATTCACGAAATTAACGAGGATTCGCGTTATTCGCGTGAATTTTCGATTTCAAACGACGAGTACTGTACAAAAGTACTTGCAAAGCGATAGATCAACTTACATGTAGTCTCCACGGAATAGTCTAGATACGTGGAAGGCATAAGGTTGAGAAGCACAATGGCGTTAATCACTTCATTATATAAACCAGAAGTTTGGTGTGTCGGTTTGTTTGTGTGTATGCACGTCTGTCTGTCCGTCCGCAAAATGGTCGACTAGAGGCGAGAGATATCGTGATTGTGATAACATTTTCCCACCAGTAGATAAACAACCATCCAGTAAGGTCGAATTCATTTCAGGAGGGTGGCTATGGCTGTGTGAGTTGAGTCGGGTCTATGGAGGATCACCGCGCGACGTCGTACATACGTGCGGCATGCCGCGTGTCGGAAACCGTGCGACGAATTTGAGCGAGATCTATGCGTTTGATGCTTCACGCGCATGTGCATTCGCCAGCTACTTTTCTTTGCTTCTTTTCTCTTTCACTTTTGTTATGTGGGGTGGTACCTGGACATTGTGATGGGTGACAAAGACAATAGCAATTGATAGAAGCTGATAAGGAAACTTTGAAGGCAAAAGACGTCAATGCGGTTGCGCAGTCCACGTTAAAACTAGAGTGTTCTTACTCGCGTATTATGGGGGGGGGGTGGGGGGACGTGGACATTCCATCGATATAATCAGCCTAGCTTGAGCAGATTCTTGGCGAATGGTGCATTTCGTTGTTGATCTAATACCAAGGAGACCAGAATTCATTCAATGACCGAAACCTTAGGCATTTCGAACACTGTAGAAGAAAGATAAGTGTAGAAGCCCAATTATTATAAGTGAGCATGTTTCATTCTAATTTTGAGGCTAACAGCATAACCCTATTCACCGCTAAATTATCAGAATTCAGGAGAAATGCTCAGTGTTTACAGGGCTATGTGTGATAAAACCTGGAGAGCCCGCGGAACCTTAGGTCATTTGATGCGCGCGATACCGGGCGGAGCAAAGCTGGTTTCAAAATAAAGTGTACGATGTTGGCGCATGAGATGGAAATTGTTGCTAGAAAGGCATTGGAAGCATTCTGGATTTCCGCAAGAAATCCAGCGATGAACGGCCGGGATGAACGCCCTTCAATAACAAGTGATCTCTCGCCGTTTATACCGCACTGCGAGCTGTAGAATAAAGCGTACGTGCGTCTTTTAGCGATTACTAAATCAGGAGACGTTACGGTGTGTCTTATTTCTTACTGACCGGCGCTTTTGTGCAGAAGCGGGATTCCCGCACAAACGGTGGAACCCTGGGTGAGTTCAAAATTCGTTTTGCTTATGTTTCTCGGTGGGACTCCCGACGGAAAGTCGGAACCGCTAGAGGAGATAAGGCGCTTGGTGGATTAGATCGTAAATTTTAACCTTGAACCGCGTTTAGGCCTCAGAAGACGACGATTTTGTCGAAACGTTAGGCCGACTGAATGAATGTTCCACCTATCAACCTCGAACGGCACAAGAAACAAACCCAAATAGTCTGGATACTGTTCATAAAGTGTATAAGATACAGCCGCCACAAGCTGCTGCAGTAACCGCAACAGAAATGAAATTGGTGCAATGACAAGAGGTCTGAGTACCACGTGTATATGGACTGGATAAAATTCTAAAATGCTTCAGACCTTCAACTCCTCAGTGGAAATAAAGCTACAGGGGAAAACTGCTAATGCGATACCTTTTAGAGGCAAATTACATGAAATAGCACAGGTTTCACTAGCTTCACAACCGTAATTCTGTCATACTTTAAACACCTTACCTGCATCCGATTGAAAAACTCTTTCTTTGAAATGAGGTTTCATTTCATCATCTGTCCCACTAGGCAACAGAGAAAAAAAAACTAGCTCTTTTGTTGCAAGCTAGATACTTAACACAATTCGCTACAACCTGCCCAACCCCAGAGTAGAAGCCAGTGTCGTATGTGATGCTGCTGTTGACAGCAGTGTGACATTCCAACTTCTTTTCTATTGCAACACTATACAGCTTTTTTCGTTTCCACTTGATGCCATTAGGAAACATATAAAATATATTGAACAATCAGACCATCTTCACCCCCCCCCCATGGATTTGAACTGCTTCATAAGATCTCACCCAGAATCCTTCTATTTCATAA
>MU868345.1:129064-163526 GCA_036418205.1 Ostertagia ostertagi | reverse complement strand
GTATGTATGTAAGTATGTAGGTCCGTCCGCAAAATTAAGTGAGTGAGAAGGAAGCTCATGAGATAAACAAATCGCTAACAAATCGGGTAAAACCAACCCAAATGCAAAATTTAACGGATATCGAACTTTAACACTACCTTATGCCTCTTTTTTGGTTAGCTTACAGGATTTGAGATTCCAATGTTTTGTAGCAGGATAGTTGTGATAACACTCTCAGGGCTATATAAACACCTGCTTAGCACACTTCCGTTCATTCCACATGGTGCTGCAGTGGCAGCTGGAGGGCAGTGGAGAGAGGAAGGGAGGATGAGGAAGGGAAGCGAAAAATCTCCGTCATATCATGATTGTGTCCCTTCTACTGTATGAAACACCATTGTGTTGCACGCGTCACTTCCAGGGTGTTGGTGTCACAGGAGGAAGGGACCATAGCGGAGGATAGAAAGCTTGCGCAGGAAAGGAAGGCCCCGGCGGTTGGACGGGGGCTAATCTGTCCTACTATAATCGGCCAAGCGGGTGTGTCTGACCGGAAATCCATAACTTCACCCCCTTTGAACCCAGAGCGCTCAATCTTCAAGGGTATATAGTAGGGGGCCAGAGGTGAACACTGATGACGGGTGGCGGGAAGTGGTGACTACTGATAGGAGCTCATAACGGACGTCGAAATGTTGATGTCACCAATTTCGTTACACCGTTCGCGTTGATGGTGGAGAGTTTGCACTCATATATGATATGTGGGGTGAGGCGGGGACCAAGAAGTTGAGTGAACGAATGTGGTAGCAACTGATAAGAACTGATAAGAAACGTCAAAGTGAAGACACCGTTAGTTTCGTTGCTGCCCTTGCGGTTACACTTAAACCTTGGTTCTCATGTGTGGTATAGGGGATAGGACGGGAAACGGATAGCGGATGACCAGAAGTGATAACAAACGATAACAGTTGATAAGTGAGTTAGGACTTTGAGTACTGCTGAATTCGTTGCAGCTTCCGTTATGACAGGAAATATTAGCTCCTACACGTTGCCTGAAGGTTGGGACCGGGACATCGATTGCAAACAGTATGAACTGATAACAAATGACAAGGAATGATAAGAGCGTTTCAATGCAAGTCTCTCCAACTTCGTTGCAATTTTCACTGGCAAGTGATCAAGCCGGCGAGGGTTAAATGTAGGTGCAGAAAGTGGCATGAGCGGCAACTGTACTGATAAAAGTGCGACAGTCAAGGGTGCCTTCAGTTTACCTGAACCAGGTTCCTAGTACGTGAAAGAGCTCCATTCCCAACCTTTCATCCAAAGAAGTAAAGAAAGTTGAGTTGCTCAATTATCTCGACTTGAACCAATAGCGAACTTCCACTATATTTCCAAATTCCATCACAGCTCGATTAGATGCTGATTGATTGGTTATATTTCACTTACACACCGGTTCTTCAATTGTGGAAATCCTATAAACCGCTAGACCATCCGAACTCGATATCAATGCTATGTGTTTACGAAGTCATGATGTGCAATTTTCATTCCGCATGCCACTGCCCGCATTACGCTACAATCTTAAGCAAAATTGGGCGGCCTTTGAAATTCATGTGACACATCTTCCAAACATCTTACTGTTAGTTTGCCTTGCGACCTAATATTCAGCAAATTGTCCAATTTTACTAAAGCCTACCATGTGATGCGCGCGGTTGCGAGCGGAGCTGAACTGGCATATTCTAAGTTGTTAATCTATTAATTCTTTCCTGTTGAGCTTGTCATCCGAAACATTCTTGTACAGCCAGTCTCATTTACTTGTTTGCAATGCGAATGAAGTCGCCGACAGGTCAGGTCACCTATCCAACCCCAAATATTGTGGTCGGGCAAGGAGAATTACTTGTGCTTTTACTGAAGCACCCAAAACGTTGTTGACAAGGAAATGACGGAGCTGTGGTCGAACCTTTTGGATAAGCAAACAAATTATGAATTCCTTCCAACACGACTTCAAAAAATCGTACTTCACAGACACTAGCGAAGTTTCTGAAATCCGGCTCAAATTGCGATCCTTCCACTCCGAAGACATTATCGAAGACAACGAAAGGTCTCTCGCTCCCTTGGCTGTCCTTGGCTTTTACCAAAGGGAATCCAATTTTTTCTGCAGACTCTACCAAGTTTTCTAGTCCTGCAAAATGTACCATTGACCGAGACGGGAAATATGGAACAGTTATAACAGAGTTCACCTTTTTCATAGTACACTGCTGCACGAGAGCAGAGGAAAGGGAGCCGTTCTTCAGAATTTGTACGTATGAGATCTCCTCTTCTATACTTGCCTGTAGGCATGGATCGTACCTGCAGCTTTACCGCACTCCTTTTCCCTTGTGTTGAGTCGCTGGATCCTAAAAGTTTTTGTACTAATGCAATGTGAATGTATTCCATTTGTCCTTCCTGCCCGTTTCACACTTTTCAAGCGCTATTGGGATGCGTAGATCCACTCCTTCCGGTCGCCATTTACGAAACGCCACTATGGTCTCCCACCCAACCCCCTTTTCCGGTTACAATGGCAGCTTATTCGGATGAGTATCTGACAGCAATAAATGTAAAGAATGATAGGTGTAGACAGTACTCAATAATCGAACTGCTGGGATGGTTTGCTGGGTGAGAATAAGGTTCTGTGCGTAAGCTTCCCAGAAAATCTTTCATCTCGCAACAACATTTTTCCTGAGTGAAGAACGACGCTAATGTTACGAAATTATACCGAGGATTGTTAGACCCAACTCCCTTCACATTTATTGTAATGGAAGAAACGGGAAAATCCCAAGGGCTCGGAAAATAACTTGACCTCGCACTCGCGCTCACGTGAGGAGGTAGCCAACTCTTCTGCTCGTACTGCTTCTGGCTCGAGCTTTTCCAGAATTCCTTTCCGTGCTCGTTCTTCCGGAGGTGCCAGTAGGATTTTTCAAACGAGTCACGCTACATGTCGAGTTTTAAGCCCGCTAGGTAAGGTGTCCTGTCTACGAAAAAGACCACATTACTTTGAAAAAATTTTCCCCAAGAAAATGTCAAAATCAACCATGGTTACGTGGTCGTGCTAAGTAGAGATTCCATCATTACCACGTTAACGACATCGCGTGCTTTGGCATTTTGCACCATGTGGGACAGGAGCGATTTTGGGAGCGCGTCGTCGTCACCATACCTCTTATTCCTTGTGTAAAATGCGCAACAACGTGAATCTCATCAAATTATTTCGCAAAAGCGTTTGATAGGGTTCCACACAGAAAACTGATCTTCAAGCTGGAAGCGTTCAGATCACACCCGCTTCTCACGAAGTGGATCTCAGAATACCTAAGCGATAGAACGGTCCAGGTTAAGATTGGCCAGTCTTTCTCGGATGTCAGGCGAGTGATCAGTGGTGTGCCCCAAGGAGGCGTGCTGTCATCGGTGCTCTTTAACATTTTTACGGCCGAGCTCCCGGACATGCTTCATGAAGTAGGTGTTACTGCAAAGGTATATGCAGACCACATGAAAATCTATTAACTTCGGCATTATTAGATTCTAAAAACTCCAGAAGTCAATTGATCTAACTGTAAGCTGGTCCAAGCAGTGGCAGCTGCCTATAGCACCACACAAAACAGTCTACATGCAGCTGTTGTCTGGAACTTCACCTTCGATGAGATCGTACGCTGTTGATGGCGTTCCTATTTCTGCAGTTCAATCTGTCCGAGACCTCTTTTCAGTACAACAATAAGTTGGACTTCACTGAGCACATCAAAGCCAGGGTCAGAATGGCTAATTTACGAACTTTTCAAATTTTTAAGGGTCTTTCCTTAGCTAATGAAGGTGCTTTGCTGCGTGCTTACAAGTCGTATGTGCGACCACTGGTTGAATTCGGCACCGCGGTATTCAACACCACAAGGAGGAAGCATGTCTATGCGCTTGAGAAGGTTCAGAATAACTTTACTCGTAAACTGCTTATTCGAAATGGTGGGTTTTTGTACTCTAAAATACCAAAGGCAGCTATTAGGAATCGGTATCTTGGACTTACATCTTTAGAAGTAAGGCGCAGAGTTCTCGACCTCTGTTTAGTTTATAAGCTGGTTTAGGGCACGTGTGGTTACGGTGCCTCCGATGTATTCTAATTAAGATATTCGAGAACAAGCGGAGGCTCGATGAAGATCTCGTTGACACAGCCTAAAACTATTACGGGCACGAAGCTTCACCTTTAGGGCCGCTAGCGACTATTTGGAGTTATTGAAACATATACCCGCCACTCTATCGCTGGCGTAATTTAAACGCCATGTGGTCAATTTGCTGGTGGGCAATGGGAGTCCTAATGTTTTATGAGACTGACTTACATCGATTAACATATATTTTATAATTATATACTTGATTGTGTGTTCTTTTTGTTCAACAATTCACATTGTGTTATTGTTACTTTTCTCACGTATGCCTTACGCAAACGTAATAAACTTATACTACAATACTTATACATAAAAGGATGAAAGCATAATGGTCATCTATGTAAATGCAGTAAATTTTTATTTGGGAGGACGCACAATGACCACGAAGAAGCAAAAAACATAAAATTGTCAGCATTGGTGACCTCCGAAAGAGAATATGAAAGAGAAGCTCCTCGAAGAATTAACCACTACCTAGATATTAATGAGAACAATGATGAAGCAACATTGTTCTCATTAATATGTATCTCGAGATAATGCTGTTCTCATTAATAAGTATCTCGAGATAATGCTACGGCTTCCACGGGAGCCGACGCGCACTCGCAAAGCTCGGCGCGTGTGAGAAGTGTGCGAGGGTCTCCGGTGCAAGGACGGCATCGGGGGGCAACTAGGCTAGTCCAAAAATCCTGCAACGTATGGAAGACTCGCGTTGCGACCTTAAATGTTGGCACGTTAACGGGACCCTCGCACGAGTTAGCAGAAGCTCTAGAGCGCCGAAGAATTGATTTCTGTGCCGTGCAGGAAACGAGTGCAGGAAACGAGGTGGTCCTGCTGCAAGTCAAGGGACATTGGCCGCAGCTTCAAAGCCGTTCTATGTGGCGGTCCCAAAACCACCAATGGCGTCGGGATGATTGTCTCTTAACGCTTCCGTGATTCGACAGTAAGAGTGGAGCGCTTCGACGATCGTTTAATGAATATCGTTGTCGTCATGAAGATAGCTGATAAGCAAACACGGCTGCGGACGGATCAAGTTAGAGAGAAAGTGCGAGAGAAGAAAAACCGCTATCACGCTTTTCTTTCGGAGAAGACAGCCGGTTGCTGGCAGCGCTGTCAGATAGCGAAGAAAGAGGCAAAGAAGGACGTCGCTTCCGTAAAAGCAGCTCATTTTGCCGATCTCAATGAGAAGCTCGAGTCGCGCGAACGGTACGTTTACCGACTCGCTAAGACTCGCTATCGCCAGACCGATGATATATTAGGTTGTCCCGAAATGAATGCCGGTTTCAGTGTCTCATAATTTATTTGATATTTTTCCGAGAAATTTTCATACGATTGCTGTACTATGAGTTTCTTTGGAAAGCCCATTTCATTCTCTTTCTTGTACGTCCATTGTATTTTGATGGGACTCGGGCCTCACTTTTTTCTGAAGGTTTGAAGTAAAGGCGTCAAAGTAGTGGTTTGAGCAGGTTCACTTCTATGAGTTGGAATTTGGAGAGGGTGCTGTGCGGACAGCTCGGAATGGGATTGCTATTTGGGGCTAAGGATGTTGCAATTAAAGCACACTGTTTCGATGGCTGCGAAGCTTTCCAGTTCGGGAACTCTAGATTCGAAGTGAGGGGGCCTTCCGGAGTAATGATGCATCGCAGCTTTCTGAACCCAGGTGATTTTGGTAGAGCATCAATGTCTGTCCATAACATCGTTATAACGCTCCGTAAAGCGCAAATGCTTCAACCAGAAGAAGGAAAAGAACTGTTTTCCATGTTGACGCCCAGCCACATGTCGCACAAAGGTCTTCTTAAGAAAGGGATTAATCAACCTATCCAGCTTTGCTTCTTACAGTGCATTCGTAGGATCTCACCCTCACCAACCTCCTGTTTTCCGGCAATCTCGACAGCTTCTTGGGGTGAAAAAGATTTGAAAACCGAGACATGATGGAAAAGATCCTGGCCGATATTTGAGCTTCTACTGTTCCTGTATCTCAAGTTCGTTAATTAAGCCAGCACGCTTCCTGTTAAGAAGAATGAGTTGTTTCCAACACTTTTTTGAATTACTGAAAATGTTGAGCTTGAGCTGAGATATGTTGCTTTGAAGACGGAGGTCAAAAACCGGCATTCATTTCGGGACAACCTAATAAAAAAGTTTTTCGGCATAAATGATGCAAATGGTCACTTTTTGACGGACCGCGAGAAAGCACTGAAGCGATAGTGTGAATACTTCGAGAACATCTCAACAGTTGAATTTGCTCATCCCGCCATCCCTTGCGCTCCGCAGTACACGGCCCCGCTCAGAGGATAACCATGGAGGAGACCATCACGGCTATGAAGTAGATGAAATCAGGCAAAGCGACTGGTCCTGGCGACTTAGCGGCAGATTTGTGGAAATCAAAGTGCTGGAATTCTGCACAGTGTTTGACGGAGTTCTTCAACCATGTCGTTACGGAGAAGATGGTGCGTGAGAGCTGGCAGCAGAGCACGACGATTCCAATCTGGAAGAAAAGGGCACTCCTGCGGACTGCACTAGCTACCGTCCAATTTGCCTGCTCTCGCATAGCATGAAAATCTTTGAGCGAATTGTAGACAGTCGTCTCCGTAACGTCGTCAAGCCGACCACCAACCACTGTGGTTTTGTTGCTGGTTGCAGCACCATCGATGCCATACACGCCGCTCGCCTTCTGCTAGAAAAGCATCGCGAAAAACGAAAGCCGATACATCTTGCCTTTCTAGAATTGAAGAAGGCTTTTGATGCGTACCACGTGACGTTATATGGTATGCTTCACGACAGCATGGCGTTCCCGAAGAGCTTATTGAGTGGGTGCCTGTACTCGAGTCCAAAGAGCCGAGTGCAAACGGCCGCGGGCACATCGACGGATTTTCCCATCTCTGTCGGAATACACCAAGGCTCTGCGTTATCCCCACTGCTATTTGTTGTCGTCATGGATGCCATAACAAAAAAATCCAGGAGCCGGTACCATGGACGCTTCTTTTTGCTGGTGACGTGATGCTCGCTCGTGCAGATAAAAGCACGCTTGAGCAACAGGTGCAAACCTGGTGTCTAGCTATGTTCGGACTCAGGTTAAATGTCAAAAAGACAGAGTACTTCACCACCGATCCGAGTGAGCCAGGCTCTATTAAGATCAACGGCCGCACGTACAACAACATTCAAGTATCTTGGATGAGCAATTGCGTCTGACTTTTGTCTGGTTTCTGAAACGAATTCTCGCCTGAGTGCAGCTTGGTCGAAATGGCACTCGATGACTGGCGTTCTGTGCGATAAGAATATACCTGAGCGTCTCAAATCCAAGATCTATAGAACCGTCATCCGGCCGGTCGCCATTTACGGTGCTGAGTGCTGGTCGACCAAAGACGTTGAAGCCCTTCTCGCTGTGATAGAGACAAACAGATGTGTGTGATGCTGCGCTGGACAGCCGGAGTAACACGATTAGACTGCATTCGTAATGATGTCATCAGGGAGCGATTCTGTGAAGCTCATATTGTTAATAAAATGTGCAAAGCCCGTCTCCGATGGTATGGACATGTTCTTCGCGCGAATGAGGACAGTGTCCGTAAGAGTCCGCGTCTCAAACCATGGACGTGCGGAAAAGCGGCTAGGGCGCCGAAGCAGCGATGGCGGGCGACACGCTTGCACGAATAAAATTGCAGAGCGTTAACTATCCACTCGATCAAGCATTCATCGGGTGAGAGTGTGTCAACACATCCAATAAGCGGCCCCGCTACAAGCGGGAACCGACGCTGAAAGAATAAGGAAGTAGTGATGGCTTGGAGATCCATATTCGAGAAGCTACAAACATTTACAGCCAAAGCTGAGCCCGCTTGCAAGTGGGCGTTGGCGCTGCTTCGAAATTGAGCTGTATGACCATCAAATTTCAAGTCGATTGCAAATTGCCTTCGAAACGAGGAAAAAAGTGGCGTTGAGGTTTATATGGTGAGCTGAACGAATTTGGGGAGAACAGCAGCTTGGTGGGGGAGCGGCGTTTCTTGCAATGTAAAGCAGACGTTTTTGGTGGGAAAACAGGCGCAACTCGGTGTCTAGAAAGCCTAAGATGCAGGAATAAATTTTTTTGTAGAGAACCAGTGTCTGGAGGCATTTCCAAGATTAACTGTCAGTGAGCGCGAGGCAACCGCCCACAGTGGGTGGAGCATGCCCTGAAGTAGACGGCTTTTCCCACAGGTATTCATTATTCGGTACCGAGAAGTGTTAGAAAGCGGGAAAAAGTTAGGTAGAGGTAACAGAAGGAGGGGAGATCAAATGTAAATGACGTGTGTGGCGCCAAACCTATGGGTTCCAGCAGGGTCGGTCCTGCAGTTGTTACTTTTTGGATTTTTTTACGACCCCCCCCCCTTCATGGGCGATTTGGTACGACCCCCCTGTGTGTAGCTCAAAGGTGTGATAAGAATAGTCAAACAATAATAATCGTATAAATGCAGAACTTCTTTAGACAAAAATGCTGAATTTCGGATCAAATTTCATAAAAGACGAGTTACTGTTCCGATAAACAGCGTACGCATGGAATTTGGTCATAAAGTCATTTGTCATGCGGACCCTATGGCTGAGGGCTAAAGGATTTACAGGATTCAAATGTGGTGGATCGCGCCCTCGGTGACTGCAATGGGGCGCGTTTGTTCAATGGGAACAGGTGTCGAAGGGGAATTTAAGGAAAATAGATTCCTTGTAACATTTCAGGTTCCTTGGAAGGCGGAGGTGGGTTCTGGATCACCGACGGTCATCCTCCTCAAGTAAAGCGGATTTGTTCTCAAACAGTCCGAAATAATTATGTTATTGAGCAAGAAATGAAGTCGCACTACAATTTTCACCTTCCTTTTTTAGGGCTACAACTTTCTTCATATTCGAGCTTTTGCGCCGGAGTTACTTGATTAAAAAATTCATCATTCTCTCTCCAATCGTTGCTGAAAATTCATCGAAAGCTAATTTAGTAAAAATTCAGCACCCTTTTTTCCTGAAACCGCGACTTTTCAACCTTTAAACGGTCATGACTTCCTTCAAACTTATTTATTTGGGAAGCTGAACCCGCTGTGAGAAACTGCAGAGTTCAAGCTTCTTAAAAAGTACCCAAACGTTTCTAAAAAGTGAGTAGTTCAAAATTTGTCCCATTGCTACATTTTTTGGAGGGGCATTCTCCTAGCCATTCTCTTAAAAAAGCGGTTTTTTTAGGTTTTACTGGCCGCGACCTCCAGGGGAAACAATATCGTGTTGACCATAGGATGCGTTAGAATGCTTTGTGCATGCGTTTACACTGATATCCCCTGCCTTGGTGTGCGCCACGCCTCGGTCGCGCTTCTAATCAGCTGATTTATTTGAAAGCTCATTCAGGAGAAAGCGGCTTACAGATGCTCTAGCATCAATTATCTTGCGTAAACGCAATGTGGTGACTATTGTGTTGTCTTAGGCAATGCTCCAGCTACACTTTAATTTCAAATATGGTTTTGTGGGTGGACCCATGTCATGGTGGGAGCACATTTTTGATACGGCCCCCCCCGTTGCTACTTGTAGCAACATAGGGTTGACCCCGGTTCCAAGTCATGGGGACCGGGGGAAAAGTGAATAGATATTGGCAGTGGAAATGAAATCAAGGTAAGGGTAAGGTATGCACTGGATTGGGGAAGTCATACACAAATCACTATAACACGGTTCCTTTTCCTGGGAAAGAAGCGGAAGAATCTGACAACGGAAGGGAAGTTGTTTACTATTGGTGAGTGGAGCCCGCATGCAGCAAGGTGGGCGAAGTTTGCAAAGAAGCGTTGCGAATTATGAATATCCCTGTTTGCGCGAATGGACACACGGCCAAACTGGTGTAGAATGAATTGTCGGAGGTTTGAAAACAGAACAATAGAAAACGGATGGAAGGGCTCTGCACTTGTGTCATGCACAGATGTGCAGAATTTTAGGCTGAGGTGACTTTTCCATGTTATTCAAATGCTATCAATAGGTTATATAACGCGATGACACTCGGAACATACCAGAAATGTTAGAGTATAGTTTAGATGGCTACCGATGAATGCATAGGAATGGTCGGAAACAACACTTATCTTCAAAGACATTATAACACCAGCTCAATAATAATGAATAATAATGATAATCTGTTGTGTTCCTTTTCATCATTTGAACACTACGAATGAAGACCGTTGGACAGTCATTGCTTTATGTTCATATGCTGCAATACGTCTCCAAGTGCACTCCAAACGTGTTCAATGTGACTCCAGTCAGGAGAGCGGGCAGGGTGAGAACTCGCCCGATATCCTTTTCTTCCCGGATTTCCTCACCTGTTCTGTTGCATAAGACCGCACATTGCCCTTCACAGAGATGAACTTAGAATCGACCGCTCCCTTAAAGTATATTGTTCCTTCCAGACCGCTTTCCCTTGGAGAAACCAAGTCTAATATCGATGATTCAGATGACGCTGTTGACCAGTGAAGGAATATAACCCAGGTTTAGACGATATTCCCCCGAACGAAATTTTTGTGGTAGTCTCCCAAAGATGTGTGAATGCGTAACACCATTCTTAGTCCCAAACCCAGAGTTTTTCTTTGCTGGAATAACTTTACTAAAGAGCAGGACAGGCGCAGGAAACCAACTGCTTTCCTCTCTTTTGTAGATATCGCGTAAAAGACTACCTTTCTGACAAGACTACCTTCGGTAACACACCTTGTGATACGAAAGCTCCAACGAGCCAGTGGTTACAAGCTAGATTAGCGACCATAATACATAGAATGGCCAGTAAGGAGTGCGCGTCTGAAATTCGTCGAGACTCATCTGGGGAACGTTCGATAGCAATGGCTTCGCAAATACTCACAAGAACAACACAATCCCAAAGTTGAAACAAAGGGTTCCAAGGAAGGTGTCTTATGATTTTGCACCTGCTGCAGAATTAGAAAATTTGTCTAAAAATATGGTAAACTGATCGGGTAACCCTTCAACTTGTAAATATTGGTTTTTTTTACAAAGATGATTCTGATTTTACAGGTCGCTTCGAGTGGCGATTCCTGGAAACCGAGATATTCATATTTTTGGGTGTCCTATGACTTTGCATCAATTTTAACTTTTCCTATGACTTCGTGTTGTAGGATAGTGAGGACTAAATTCACTATTCCTTATTAGAAATTTTGCTGCAACTCTTCTTTTCTGCTCACTTAGTACAATTAATCGCGAATGGCTATGGCGAACTGAGAGGGTTTGCTTATGTGCAGGCACAGCTGGAGCACTTTGATAAATGCATTTCGCTAAGCACGAGTAGGGCACTGACATCCACTACATTTTTCATTACCATCGCCTTAGCTAGTTGCACTGCAGACGATGTATTCACACCTACTGTCAAAATCACACAGGTGTCGCTATGTATTTACCATGTTCTGTGTAATGAGAAGAATCTCGTTAGCATGAAAGATGCGTGTATTGCCCTTACCACACATGTTCATGCTTTCTCATTCCAGCTGGAGAACGTCTTCTCGAGAGTTCGTGCGCAACTGCATCGCCGTGTCGAACCCCGGCGTTCACGTAAACGATAATCACTATGTATTAAACGATGGACAACTTGTCATGAAAGCTGTGAACATCATAAAAAATCTCAATGTAATGAGTAGGAATGCTCTGGGTGTTCAAGGCTGCGAAGACTGTTTCTGTTATTTGCAGAGCCGAATTCTTGAAATTGATGAATGAGAGACCTAGCGCTGTTTCAAGCCCTAGCGACAGTCAAGCAAGTCCGTAACTCTGTTTCTGTGGTAACTCTCTGACCTGCATGTGGCCTAGAAGAGTGTTCCGCACAATGAGTATCCGAGATGCTGGAAGCATCTTGAGAAATGAAGTCTTGAGAGGAAGAAAAGAAACTAGAGCTTGATGTTAAGGTAGAACACCTTTAATGATAAACTCTCTCCACGCTCAAGAAGGCAAATACTATGCGAATCACGGAAACCATTAGCCTTCCACTCAGAACCCACCACTGCTTTCTGTCTTCTTCATTGGTTTGATGTGAAATGCGTCCTCCCTCTCAAGCGAAGTCCAGACAGCAGAAGCTTCTCTAGCGAATATAACTGAAAAGCCAATATAAGATTTGTTTGCCTAACAGAACAACACCTTTCGCTAACTCCAAAAATTCTGCTTATGCCAGCACTATCAGAGCTCCATCACGTTCCTCTCCTCACTGCCATATGTTAGATAAAGAAGGGAATTGTGGGTGGTACATATCGGCAAGTGACACTGTTGCCGCGCGAATGGCTTGTAGAGATTTTCAAACATAATTCTGCTCGGGGAAACTTCCTGCAGTAGCTTTCTGGAATTGTTGGAATATTTCCAGTGGTAGAAACCAGCTGCCGTCCCCAGATCAAGATGCTACTCAAATTGTCGAAATGTTAATTGCAGGGAAACCTTTGATGTCTCCTCGACCCCAACCGAGACTCAAGTACTTCCTAATATTTGAAAAGTATCCGCCGTTTTGACCCCCTAATTTTGAAGCACCATAACTTTGCTGGACCTCAAACTTTTTGTTCGAAATAAGGACTGCTATGTCCAGCAGACCTCATTTCGAATAAAAAGTTTGAGTTCAGCAGAGTTCTCAATCAAACCCATGCTAAGAACTTCCCTCCCTATATATCTATAATTTATTATAGGCTAAAAGCTGTAGGAAGGCACACTTGACATGCCTCAGTTCTCAACGCGATTTCTCCTCCAAGAACTACACTGCGTTCAATAATGATACAGCCACCCTGTGTTACGTCGTTGAAATTCACTTTAGCTTCATGAGTACGAATCGCAGTGATCAGGCTTTCATCTTAATGTTCTCGAGAGAAAAAAAAGGCAGCTGGAACGAAAAGGGGAAACTGTAACAAAAAAGGAACAGGACCAAAGAAGAGCTCTGGATGTTCGTCTATGCTTTTGGTGAAGTTTAACTTCAGATTTCAAAAAACGTTTCGATATCATCAAACACTGACCGGAATTTCACTCTTCTTTCAGATTTGATCTTTCAATGAATACTGTTTAGGATAAGTTGAGGACTTTCCGAGGTCGTTTCTTAGTGGAGAATCAAAGAGACCTTGTTTGTGAAAAGAAGCCATTTCGAAAAGAGTCATTTTGCCCGAAAAGGTAGCCACGTCGACTAGGGCAAGATCAGTTCTTTTATCTGTTATGCCTTTCTTTCTCTCTGCGTTTCTCTTGATGTTTTTCGCTTCATAGAAGTCTGATGAAAGGAAAAACCTTCCATGAGGGGGAAAAGCTCGAAAAAAAAGTAAACGGGAATAAGACATAACAGACAGAAACACTGATGTTGCTCCAGTCGATGTGGCTACATTTTCGACCAAAAAATGACTCGGATTTCGAGAGAATTTTTTTTTCATAAACAAGGTCTCTTAAATTCTCCATTGGAGAGTGCATCGGAAAATCTTAAAAACGTCCCAAACAATATCCACTGAAGGTTTGAGTTTGAAAAGAGGCTGGAATCCCAGGTACTGTTCGATGAAATTGAAATGTTTCCGCAAAATGTGAAGTTTAACTTAACCAAAAAGCAATGATGAGCATCCAGGGCTCTTCGTTGTTCCATAACCTACAGGATTCCAGAAGATTTTTAACCGTATTGGAGGTTTGACTCAATTTTCGCGCATGAGTGCTTGACGATTCTTGGTCCTTTTTATCTACACTTCACCTTTTTTCGTAACCAAACTGTCTTTTTTATCTTGTGGGAACATTAGGGTGAAAGCCTGATAACTGCGAATCATTTTCATGAAGCGCAAATGAATTTCAACGAAGAAACACGGGGTGGCTGTATCATTTTTGAGCATAAGAAAATCGACCTCTTCTGAAAAAATAGGCAAAATTTTCTTAGTGTTTTCGACATAGATTTTTGTGTCGATATCTGAATTTGCCATGAAATTTGTTACACTTCCTATCTGGACTGTTTTCCGAAAACTCTGTAAACCTCGAGTTTTTGAACAAAGTGTAGGTGGCTGTATCATTATTGAACGCAGTGTATGTTGAAAAGCGGGGAATGGGTGCTTTGTGAAAGATGCACCTGAGCTATATAACGGATAGCAAAAGAACTTCAGAGCCATTTTCTCAGTGGATTCTACAGAGAGTATTTTGCGGTCGGCCGTCGTCGAATGAGTCAATTCTTAGACTTTGAAATGAGCTAGGCCATCGAAAACTGAGGAGAATCTTTATTGGACGAGCTGGCCCTGGCGTGTCTATTCCAAGTTTGAAGACATGAAGTGGCAACAATCGAAAATCACGATTTTGCTTGTAATAAAAAGGAGGGTAAAACAACAAATGTTCTCGGAATCACCTCGATCCTTCGTATAAATATGAAAAGGCTAACCTTCCTCTGTACGATGACACCCAAGTTGTTTGAATAGTTGCGAAAGAAACTATCAAAAAATGCAGGGGACTAATCAAGGTGCAAAACGGCGGATACTTTTTGACCGACCTAATATTTAGTTTTTACTCTGCTTCATTCAGACTATGACCTTGTTCTTTTTGACCAAAACATGGTCAAATTTGGAACACGATAGAACTCTTCAAGTAATCGTAAGTTCCCCATTTGGAGTCATCCGCTGTGATTGGTCCTATGAACAAGGAAAGAGGGGAAGTTCTTGTTCTATCTCGAAATTCTCTCTCTTTTATGAAGTCTATTCCGAAGATTCGTTGAAAGAGGCATAGGTGATACTTGGTGTGATTTTCTTTGTTCATCATTTCAAATTTAAATTAATACTGGTATATTAGATTACCTCGGTGGCGGTGTCCGTTCCTCCAAGGGGTGCCACTGGAAACTGCTCACCTTTGTGAGCTGAGCCGACCACGGACATTCGAATGCAGTCGACAGGCCCTCGTGACAGGCCGGCCTACGAACACCTCACGTCACATCACAAATGTTGTATGTCGCCACATGAATGTCGAGAAAATGCTACGGCAGTCCCGCGGGAAGCCGACGCGCACTCGCAAAGCCCGGCGAGTGTGAAAAGTATGCGAGGGTCTCCGGTGCACAGACGGCATCGGGGGGCAAACTAGTCAGTCCAAAAGCCATGCAACGTATCGAAGACCCGCGTATGCAACATTAAATGTTGGCCGTTGACGGTCCGCTAGCAGCGAGCTGGCGAAGCGCTAAGAGCGCCGACGAATATGAGCTTCTTGTGCCGTGCAGGAAACGAGGTGTCCTGCCTGCACAGTCGAGGGACATTGGCCGCTGGCTTCAAAGCCGTTCTCTGTGCGGTCCCCAAAACCACCAATGCGGTCGGGATGATTGTCTCTGAACGCTTTTCGTGACTCGATAGTAAATGTGGAGCGCTTGGACGACCGATTAATGAAAAATCATTGTCGTCATTGAACATCGAAAAATACCACTTCTTTCTCAGCGTACGCTCCGCAGACACGGATGCTCCGAACAAGCCAAAGAAGTTCTGGAAGTCTTCTTGATGAAGAAGCAGCTGAGGTTCCGTCACAAGAAGCTAATAATTGTCGGGGCAGTGACCTCAAGGGCACAGTTGGCACTACGAAAGACGGTTACAGCTGGCACGGTGGTTTTGGACATGTTACAGTAACTCGATGCGAGCGAATTCTCGAGTATGCAGATTCGCACGAACCTCGCCATTGTGAACACAAAAATTCCGAAAACGCGACTCACACCTCTCATCTTCTTTCTATAGCGGTAATACCAGAACCACAAATTGATTTGCGTACTTGTCAGGCGCTCGCGACCAAGGACTCGTAACAGACGCGAAAACAGTGCCTTATGAAACGGTTCGCACGCAACACCGACACTAATTTGTACGCTAAAGTTCGCCCCGAAACGCGAAACCAACCGAAAAGGTGTGGGCCAGAGAGATCAAGTGGTGGCGACTTAAGGAAAAAGAAGCGACCGTCATTTCCCGCATTCAATACCCAGCAGGTAACGGACTGTCGACCGAAACCTGGAAAGGGATGCCGCAAGAATAACTCGGATACGCTTGATCCGAGTCGGGATGACGAAGCCGGGGCGGCGAGAATTGACCAGCAAACGTGTCGTGACTGACCAGTCAGAGAGAAAGTGCGGCGAAAAGAAGAAGCGGTACCACGCATTCTACACAAAAGACAGCTAAGAACTGGACGGAGCTATCAGATAGCGAAGAAAGAGGCAAAGAAAGGCCGTTGCATTCTGTGAAAGCAGCTATTTTGCTGATAATCAGTCAGAAACTCGAGTCGCGCGAGTGGAGAGCGGTAGCGTTTACGGACTTGCAAAGACGCCCCATCGCCAACACGAGGAATATCAGAAAAATTCTTCGGCATAAATGACGAGAATGGCAACCCCTCTTAACGGAACCGCCAGGAAACACATGAAACGATGGCGTGACTACTTCGAGAAACATCTCAACCCGTCAATTTACTCATCCGCCATCCCCTGCGCTCGCCCAGTACACGGTCCCGTTCAAGAAGATAACCGTGGAGGAGACCATCACGCCATGAAGCAAGATAAATCAGGCAAGCAACTGGCCCTGACGACTTAGCGGGCAGACTTGTGGAAATCAAAATTTTTTGAATCCTGCAGAATGGTTGACGGAGTTCTTCAACCAGATCGTTGCAGAAAGGAAGGTGCCTGAAAAGGCTGCGCAACAAAGACCGCACGATTCCTATCTGAAAGAAGAAGGGCAACCGGCGACTGCACTAGCTATCGCCAATTCGCCTGCTTTCGCACAGCATGTAAAATCTTTGCGCGAGTTCTAGATCAGCCGTATCCGGGACATCGCTGGAGCTGACCACCCAACCAGTTGGTTTTGCGGCTAGTGTGCAGCACTATCGATGCCATTCATGCCGCTCGCCTTCTGCTAGAAAAGCTCGCGAGAAACAAAGACCGGTGCACCTTGCTTCCTAGATTTGAGAGAAGGCATTCGACGCCGTTCCGCGGGACGTTTATATTGGTATGCCTTAACGACAGCATGGCGTGCCTGAAGCTTCGGATCAAGTGGGCGCATCCTATTACTCGAATAGTCCCAAGAAGAGTCAGTGCAAACGCGCAGCAGACATCGATGATTTTCCCATCTCGTGTCAGGGGTACATCAAGGGCTGCTGCGTTATCCCCACTCCTATTTGTTGTGTCATGGTATGCCATAAACGAGAGCATCTCAGAACGGCTCCATGGAACACTTCTTCTCGTCATGCTGATGACTGATGCTCGCTCAGGCGAAGATAGAAGCTACGCTCGAGTCACAGATACAGGAGCCTGGTCCGATCGTCTAGCTATTGTTTGGGCTCAACTGACGTTAAGAAGATGAGTACTGTGACCAGCGATTCAGTGAGTTAGGTTCTATTAAGATCAATGGGTACATGACTACGTGCAACATGCATTCGAGTATCTGGATCAGCAATCGGTCTGATGCGCCTGTCTTGAAACGCAGTTCTCGCGTGAATGCAGTCCTGTGTCCGAAATGGCGTTCGATGCACTGGCCGTTTCTGCTGTGATAAAAACATGCCATAACGTCTCAGAATGCTAAGCTCCTATAGCGACCCGTCATCCGCGCGGTCCGACTTTACAGTTATGGGCTGAGTGGCTGGCCTACGACTAAAGAGATCGACAGCACGGCAAAGTGTGAATGGAGACCAAGATGCTGCGATGGATCAGTGCGGAGTCAAAGAGTAGACCACATCCGAAACGAATGTCATCCGATTGTAGATTATGGTTTGGTCCTTTTCATCTGTTTTTATATGTTTGAGCGTTGATGTTGGTCTGCCGTATTTTCTGGTATTGTGTACTTTTTCCATATTTGCCCGATCGATGATGTCGTCGAATTAGCACACGTGGGCTCTCCGTCGTACGAGGGTATCGGTACATGTCCTTTCGCGCGAGAAGATGACTGTCTGTAAGATCGGTCTCAACCTTGACGTTTGCCCGAAAGCGGCCTCGGGCGCCCGCAAGCAGCGATGGCTCGATACATTGCACGTAGACTTGAAGTCAAGTTAATATCCACCCCGATCAAGCATTTAATCGGGAAAAGTGGCGTCAACACATAAGAAAAGCGGACCCCGCTTACAAGCGGGACAGACGCCTAAAAGAATAAGAAGAAGAAGAAACTGGTATATTAGATTACCTCAATGCAATGCTCACAATTCTAACCTGTTACTGAATGTTATAGAAGACTTCAGCTGTCATGGGGCCCTGCGTAGGGCTAGGAATCTTGCCGATGTTGACTGGAACTCGATCAAATGTATTGCTGGGTACTGCACCGTAAGCAAAGAATTCGTGGACATGTTCCATTTCCACAATTTTGTACACCTTGTAAACGGACCCTCTCGTGGCTTCTCCTATTTCGATCTGATGTTTTATAAAGACGTCACGCTGTTCGCGGAGGTTGAAGTACTTCCGCTAATCGGGAGCAGTGACAATGCATTCGCCGGCTTCACCTCTAGTGTTAGTCCGCCTGCTGTTGCAAAGCGAAAAGGGATGCATGAAGCCAACGAAGAGGAAGCACTAGGAATCATTGAGTGGATTTGTTCCTTCGCTACAGTAGACATCATAAAAAAACGAGTTATTTCACGCGGTACTTCATGATGCAGTGAATAGATATGTGCTTATACGTCTTTCTGAAAAAAAAAACTCGATAAAATTTCCCTTCTATCTGGACAGAATGATACACCACCGCGGCCATTTGTGGAACAGCGCAGTAGTTCATGATAAGAAACCCAGCTGAGTGCCTACAAAGTTTCCGGTAGAAAGGTGTGCAAATATACAGCCAAATTTAATGCTCATCAATATCAATTATAGAAAAACATTTAAAACACAGGACCCCGCTAAACTACTTGCACATATTACTAAGCGACTTAAAGTGTCTAGAAAGATGCGAGCGCTTCGTAATTATGATCCAGATATTCTCGCGCCTGACGAAGAAAAAGCAGAGGTTCATGCTGATCAGTTTCAGCGAGTTTTCACACAAAACAGTGGCTTGGTTCCTACGGGGCTTCCCGCTCGCTGCTTTTAAATGATGTCCACATTGCGGTTCCACGAGAAAGAGATTTACGGGTCACTAACCCATTGGCCGGGCTTTCATTCGGTCTCCTCAGACTTTCTTCCTGTGACATTCATCAAAAAAACTGCGTTTACATTGCCTTTTCCTGGAACTTCTCCTCAATCTCTCATACATACGTTTGGAAGTTTCAACTCAGTGGAATCATCCCATCATAGTTCCTATCACCAAAAAGCCCCCCTTTAGTAGCCCTGCGAACTATCGGCAAATAAGTATTACTTCAATTATTTCAAGGATTCTCAAGAAAGTAGTAAAGGTCAGATGAACCGAACTTTGAACAGTACAGCATTATTCCTCCCTGCCAACACGGTTTAGGACGTGTATATCAATGAAACCACGGATCTCTTTCACTGATCCACGGATCTCTTTCACTAACAACGGATCTCTTTAGGGTCCTCTCTCACTGAAAGATCTCAAGCCAGTTGGTGGCGAGGCTACGTGGCGCGACCCCAAGTGGCGGGGGTAAATCGCGGACCAAAAGCCACGATGTACTTGCCCTGAGACGCAGGTGGATTCAGGGGATGGACTCCCTGTTTCTGTAGTGCTATGTCGATTCATACCAGCTTCTCCATACAGGTGTATCCATGCATGCTTGCGTGTATGGTGCGCTCTGTGTGTGTGCGGTTGGTATCCTGCATGTCGGCACAGCCAAAAGCTTGCATTCAAGTGACTGAGAAGGACATGGGAGGCGATTCGGGGCCGCCTCCAAAAAATAAGCGCTTTGTTCGCTCCAGGATAGCGTGACTAACTACCTGGAGGTTTATTCCTTAGCCCGCACGAACAGAGCCTGGCCAAGCTACTCGTGTTCTTCAATATGCCGAAAACAGCAATATGAATGGGCCTCATTCCCCTTAACCTGAGGAAGTCCTTAATACGGCAGCGTTGAGTAACGATCGGGAGAGGCTGTTAGTATCTCAGGGCCCGAATAGGCGTCCTATACGAAGAGGGACTAAGATGGCGATCTCTACTTTCAACGCAAGGACGCTTGCATCCGAAGCTCCATCGAAGACCTAATGATGCAAGCAGGAAGATCAAGTACGAAATCATCGGGCTGACCGAGACGAGAAGGTACCGCCCGCTACACGCCGGTTTCGATACTGGAGAAAACTGTTCCTTGACCAACATGCGACAGCAGAGGCGCTTGGCGGGTGTCCTCGTCAACACGCACTTGGCCATAAACAGCGACTCGTACGGAAGCCTAACGAAACGAATCAGGACGCTTGAAACTGGAGATGTGGATCAACTCCTGCTTTGCAACTCCCTCCGTCGCTACGCCCCAACATCGAGCTACACGAGAGGAACACGAAGCATTTATATATAGAATTGGAGAAGTTCCACATGGAGATCATGCCTTCTTCAAGGTTATCGTCGGCGACTTCAACGCTAAGATTGCGCCAAGAAGAACGGCTGAAGAACTTCACATCGGGTCTCACGGAAGGAATGGAATGAGCAGGGTGAGAGCTCTCGGAGTTTTCATGTCGACCAACACATCCATGATAAACTCGCAGTTCCAGAAGCCCTCTCACATTCGTTGACTTGGGAAGTCACCTGTGGACAGTTCCACAAGGAGAGAGACCACATCATCTTCAATCGAAGGTTTTGCCTGACTGGCGTCGCTGTTGTTCCATAAGTTCTACACGGATCAGACCATCGTTCCTATGCGAAAAGTTCCACTTTTCGACGTGTGTTGAAGAGCCTCGAAGTTCAGGAAGCGAAAGCCCCAGGACAGTCGTCAGCTGGGATCACTCACTTCTCTTGTCAGCTTAGGGAGGATTCCGTTATCTGGAGACAATCAACGAGGAATATCATCGGCTCGTTGAACACCTTCACGAAAGGTGGCAGGAAGGCAGAGAGTTTGCAAGTCACCAAAAAACGTCTGTCTACGAAAACTCTCGAGCTGATACGCCAACGATGAGCCGCACGAGCTGCAGCCAGTCACCGACTCACGTCCGAGCTTGCGAAGCTATGCAGAGAGGCGATGAAGGAAGATCTTAAGGAGCGAAGAGCAACAGTATTAGCTGAAGCAGCGGAGGCTGGGAGGAGCATCCGCACTGCCCGCCGAAGCTTTTCCAGCTACAATACCAAGATGACCTGCCTCCGACGTCCAGATGGAAGAGTTACTGCATCCCAAGGGCAATGGAGAAAGTCATCCATGACTTGTACTCGGATCTCTTTGATAGCCATGTCCATCTGCCCACTTATCAACTGCAACGGGATGGATACGTCGTTCCCTCAGTGCTCTCTTCCAAATTTCGACACGTCATCAAGTCGGTGAAGAATCGTACAGCACCCGCTTTCGACAAGGTCAAACCGGAACATCTGAAGAATGAGCCGCCAGTTATCATCGAAACTCTGGCCCGACTCTTCACGCGCTACCTGTCCGAATGCAAGGTGCCCACTCCGTGGAGAACCAGCAAAACGGTGTTGCTGTACAAAAAGGGAGACCTGGACGACATTGGCAATTATCGCCCAATCTGCCTGCTGTCTGTAATCTATAAGCTATTCACTCGAGTCATCCTCAACAGGATCGGCAGAATACTGGATGAGGGACAGCCATGAGCAAGCAGGGTTTCGAAGAGGGTTCAGCACGATCGAACATATCCACACGATTACAAGACTCATGAAGTTCCACGAGAGTACAAGATGCCGCTTTGTCTCACATTCATCGACTTGAAGAAGGCCTTCGACTCTCTGGAGACAGAAGCGGTCTTCGAAGCCTTGGGCAACCAGGGCGTCCCTACTCAGTGCATCAAGATTCTTCGTGAGCTCCACAGCATTTTGACGACCAGGATCTCACCATTCTACAAGGAGGTCATCATCGACGTCAAGGGAGGGGTCCGACAGGGCGACACCATCTTGCCCAGACTCTTCGGCGCCGCTCTCGAGAACGTCATGCGTCAACTAGAATGGGAAGACATGGGAGTGAAGGTCGACGGCCGGCAACTACACCACCTTCGTTTTGCTGACGTCGTCGTCCTCTAACACCGAACATTGAGCAAGAGCGGATGCTGGCTGACTTCGACTGCGCCTGTGGTAAGGTCGGTATACAGCTGAACCTAACGAAGACGATGTTTATGAGAAACGGATTGGTTTCTGATGCCCCACTCACGCTCAACACCGAACAAACATCACCGAATGCTCCAGCTACATGTACCTAGGTCGGGAAATCAATATAATGAACGACCTAGCTTCAGAGCTGAGCATTAGGAAACGAGAGGAACGGGGAGCATTCAAGAACATCGAGGGAGTAGTGAAGAAGACGATGCATCCGGCTCCGTGCCCACCTCTTCGATTCCGCTGTCCTTCCTGCCCTAACCTATGCCTCAGAGACTTAGTCTCTGCGCAGGCAGGACGAGCATGCAGTCAGCGTTATCCGACGTGCTGTCGAGAGAACGATGCTAGGAGTAACCTTATACACGCTAGTGCAGAGGGGAATCCGGAGTTCGGAACTACGCCAACGATCGAAGATCAGGGACGCTGCCGTTTTCGCCAAGGAATCGAAGATAAGGTGGGGCGGACAAGTCCTGCGATTTTTCGATGACTGTTGGACCAGAGCGGTTACCAACTGAGTCCCTCGGAACAACAGACGAACACTTGGGCGACTGCCGGCTCGATGGTCAGACTTCTTCACGAAAGCTCTGAACGAAAGGAATGAAGGACATCGTGTTCCTCGAGCGAGGAGGGTTCACTGGACAACTCTCGCACGCGACAGGGACGGATGGGGACGTTGCTTTCGCCGGCTTGAGCAATTTGATGATCAACGGTACGACAGGTGATACCGGTGATATCAATAAAAACTGCTCTACTGTGATCACCCTATGACTCGCCGAGAGCTCTCGACTCCCACCCAGTGACTGGCCCGGAGCTCTCGACTCCAGAAAAGGAGTTCGTGTTATATATTTTGACTTTGCTAAGCCTTTGATAGGGCCACACCAAACGTTGATTCAAAAGCTGGAGCCACTCGGAGTTTATCATTTTGTAGTTCGTTTTATCAAAACATTCCTTTGTGGCTGCACATACAAAGTACGGATTGGAAACAGGCTCTCGTCCGTGTATAATATTCCCAGCGGCGTTTTCCAGAGTGGAGTCTTGTCTCCACTTTTCTTCACTGTAGACCTATCCAATTCCTTGGCACATATCAAGTGTCGTGTTTTATGTATTCTGACGATATAAAACTGTACAAAGTCATTGAAAAGGATTCCGATTATAATATGCTGCAAGCAGCCATTGACCATACACTTGGTCCGAGCAATGGGAGCTACCTCCCCTCCTGCAATAGAAGTGTTCGCCATCGGGAATGATAGCATTGACCACCTCTACAAAAGAGGTTCTGCAACATCACAACCAATGAATGAAATTGAGGTTTTCCAGCTTGTTCTATCAAACAAACTTGTTTCTGACACGCACTTCAACATCCTGGGGACTAGAGCAAACGATAGAATTTAAAAATCTTCTCAAAACATTCAAAGATCAGATAACCCCACGATCCTACTGAAAGCACACAAAACCTGTGTGAAATCAATTTTAGAATTGTATTCTTTGGTTTTCTTTCCATCAAAGATAGAAGACGTATAGCTTCTAGAAAAATACAGAATAATTTTACTCGCCAGCTAGCCTTTCGTTGCTCCGTTCTGAGTTACGAGTCTTAGTATAGGGGGACCGAAGGGGGCCAACGTTATGCTTTGATTGTTAACTGCTGTTGGCCGCAGTTTGCCTTGTGAATGTTTCAAAAGAATGCTGGGTTGTTAATAAAACTTGAATTGGAATTGGTGAATTTTTGATGAGGATATCCTTGCGCTTGCCACTTGGGATTTTCCGTCGTAGAGACTTTTGGGACACTCCTCTCCCTAAACTTTTTGCTAGACAGAACTTTTTTTTACAATGTATAGTAATTTGCGTAATTTGCGCGGTGAACATCTATATTTTTCCATACATAATTCGCTGAGTATGTCTGTGTATGTGTGTGTGTCTGTTTGTCACGAAGTTCGTAGGGTGCTTCGCTGCAGCCATGGAGTGCTGTATTTTATTTTGATGTAGAGTGTGGGAAGGGATTATGATCGGTGGGGGACAAAAAGCGATAACGGCTGATAAGAGCCGATAAGAGTTGTTGGAACGCAAAGTTCCCAAAATTCATGGGGCGCGTCCAAGCAGCAGTTAGGCGTCTGTAGCAACAATTGATGTAAAGTGTAGGACGGAAACATATTCAGTGGTGGACCGGAAGATGACAGCTAACCACAAGATTAATAAAATAAGTGCTTATAAAGAGGAGAATTCTGACTGCAGTGCTGCTAATAACGATGTACGTAAGGTAAGGTTAAGGCATATGCTAGCACAGAACCACAACTCATTGTATTTCTATTTCATTTGCATTTATCGTCAGCACCGTACTCCATTCGACTGCTACCTTGCCTGAATTTCATGCGAATATGTGTAGAGGATGTTTGAAGGAAACTATAATGACCACTAGGCATTTCTATTTCAACATCTTATACCAGTTTAGCTCCGCACGCTACCGCGCGCATCATACCAAAGGCTTGGGCGAAAATGGAAGTCGGGGGACCGTCAAATTAACCGATAAGAAGTAAGCTACATAGTGAAATGCGTTAGTGTCTCTTTGTTTGATACGCGCAGATATGGAGCTAACTGGTGTCTGTAACAACCACCATGCATTAAATGCCAGAATAACTTGGCGGTCGAATAAAATTCGATGCTGATGAATTGAGGGGGGACCTGGTGGGACTCTTATCGTGTTTCTCCAAACATCCACCGTACATTTTCAGGAACTCTAGGGAGTGGAGCGGCCGAATGGTATTGGTTATGGATTAAAACGCAAAGAAATGACATCAAAATGTAAAAGCGTTATCCCGAATGTGTTTTCCAGTGACCTCTGTTTTCATACGCATCGTGGTTATCGGTCCTTATCGGCCATTATCCCTTTCTCCCCCCCCCCCCCACCAGATATGTTCCTACCCTCTACATCACGTCTTGGAACCAACGCCGCCTGCTGCTGGGGCGTGCGTTATGAATATCTTGAAAAACGTGTTCTAGCTCCTCTTATCAGATCTTCTCAGCCGTTATCTCGTTCTGTCTCCCACCAAAAATGTTCCCGTCCTACCCATCACATCACTTGTCACAACGAACGCCTCACTCCTGCTGAGACGCCCATTGTGAATTACATAAAATTTGCGTTTAGTGCCTCTTATCATATCTTATCAGTCGTTATCACTTCCTGATCCCCAATAAATATGTTCCCGTCTTGAGCTCTACATCACATCTAAAATGCAGCGCTCCATGGCTGCAGTGAGGTGCGCTATTAATTTCTAAACAAACAGATGCATGCACACACACATACTCAGCGAATTATCCTTCTACCAGTTTAGCTCCGCACGCAACCGCGCGCATCACACTGAGGGCTTCAGTGGAACTGGACAACTTGTAGAATATCAGGTCACGTGGCTGAGAAACTAATGTAGGATGTTTGGAAGGTGTTTCCCATGAAGTTTTAAGGTTGTGCAATTTCGCTGGAGGTAATGTCGCGTAATGCACGCAGTAGCCTGCGGAATGAAAATACTACTTATCATGAATTCGTGAACATCCAACATAGATATCGAGCTCGGATTATTTAGCGGTCTATTGAATTTCCACAACTGAAGAATTTCTATTCAAGTTAAATATAATCAATCAATCAGGATCCAATCGAGCTATAATGGAAATTGCAAATATAATGTAAATTCGCTGTTAGTCCAAGTGCAGATAGTTGAGCAGCCCAACTTTCTTCTTCTTTAAATGAAAAGGTAGGAATGGGACACATTTACTTGCCAGAGATCTGGTTTAGTTCAGCTGAGTGCACGCTCAATTTTCGCTACTTTTTTCAGTACAGTTGCCGCTCATACCACGTTCTGTCGCCTTATTTCAACCTCGCCACCTTAATCGCTTGCCTGTGATAATTATAACAAAGTTGGAGAGACCTGCATTCAGACGCTTATATCATTCCTGGTCATTTATTATCAGTTCATACTTCTTGCAATCGGTGTCCCCATCCCAACCTCTAGGCAACGTGCGGAAGCTTGTGATTTATTGTCAACACGAAGGCTACAACGAAAGTAGCAGTACTCAAAATCCTAACTTCTTTATCAACCGTTATCGCTTGTTATCCCTTCTGATCATCCACTATCCGTGTTCCCGTCCCATACTACATGTGAAAGCCAGGGCTCTAATGTAACTGCGAGGGCCGAAACGAAACTGGTGGTATCCACACTTTGACGCCCCTTATCAGTTCTTATCAGTTGCTACCAAATTCGTTCACTCAACTTCTTGGTCCCGCCTCATCCCACATATCATGCATGAGAGCAAACTGTTCACCGTCAACGCAAACGGCGTAACGAAATTGATGACATCATTATTTCGGCGTCCGTTATCAGTTCCTGTCAGTAGTTATCACTTCCCGCCATCCATCATCAGCGTTGTTCAACCCCCCATATATCCTTGAAGTTTGAGTTCTCTGGGTCCAAAGGGAGGGAATTTATGGATTTCCGGTCAGACACGCACACACACAACCGCTAAGCCGGACATATATAGTAGGGTTATATAAACCGCTAACTTGGTGTGTCGGTTTGTATTTTTTTTACGGAGCGTTGGTGTCACAGGTGGAAGGGACTACAGCGAAAGACATGACGCTTACGCCTACGCTTACGAAGGTCCCGGCGGTTGACGTGGGATCAATCTGGTATTATATATAGTAGGACTGACACCAAATATTATTCGGCCGCTGAATCATCCCAACAGTCAACACATGGTGGTTGTTTACATACACCACTTTAGCTCTGCATTCTATCGCGCGTATCAAGCGTGAGCTCCACCAGAAATGGGGCGGCTATGGAAAGGTCAGCTAACATAAGGCTCTTTACGATGCAATTCAGTGTTGCATTCCAGCGGTTGGACATAACGTTCCACAGGATGCCCAATTTCACGGAATCCTACCACTTCATGTGCGCGGTGGCGTGTGGAGCTAAACTATCACTTCTTCATGTGAACCACAGCTTTGGTGTGTCGGTTTGTCGGTGTGTGTCGTTCTATCCGTCCGGACCAACCACTAACAAAACCGGGGTGTTCGAGGGGCTATACCTCGTGATGTTGAACTTCGTGATAATATCCACAGCATGTGTATAACACCTATCGAACACACTCATTCTACATGGTACTGCCGTGGCAACCGGAGGGGAGAGTAGAGGGGAGGGGGTAGGAGATGATAGAGAAAGGGCAAGAGAGGGGAAGAGAAAGGAATTGAGCAGGGGAGGGAATGGTTGATCCGGTGTTGAGTTATTATTGCAACGTGAATGTGATGAAACCTCAACGGCTATATGAACACCTACCTAGCACACTTTCAGTTATTTCACAAGGTGCTGCAGTGGCAACAGGAGAGCAGTAGGGGGAGGAGGGGAGGATAAGTTGAGGAGGAGGATGGCTAGAGCTTCGCGTGAAAATGAGGGTCCGGCATTTGCAGGAAGACCAATCCGGTATATTATAATATATATATATCCTTCTATGGGCGGAAGTGGCGCAGTGACAAGTGGCGCGCTCACATCTGCGATGCGGTCCAGGGGGGATCAAATCCTGGGTCGTGAGGCGCCCGGCCCAACCAAGCCTTCTCTCCTCCGCGGTTTGTCGATTAATGGCTACCAGACTTGTCTGCGTGAGGATAAAAATAACTGACTTGAACATCGCTGGCCCCGCAAGTGCATTGTTATAGGCACATCGGCATTCAAAATGCCACTGCGAATGTACAAATGGAGAAGTAGAATGCGTGCCGCATCCCAAAACGGGATTGATCAACGAGCATAATGCTTTATGCTTTGTGCTTTTATCCACTATTTTCATAAATGCGCTCTTTGTGTAGTCGTTTGTAGTCTGTATGTGTGTATGTAGTATGCTATGTGTGTCCCGTCGCAAATGAAGTGGACGATGAGAAGGAAGCTCATTGGATAAACAAACGACAAACAGAATCCAGTGCTCAAAGGCATCTTCAGCTCATTAGTGTTTTGCATTGGCAAATTGTGAAGCATCCCCCAGACGGCCATATATAACACGCACTAGCACACTCACGGTCATTCGACAACTGCTGATGCTGTGGCAAGCCGGCGACAGCAGAGGGGGAACGAGGAGAGAGTAAGGAGAGGAGGGAGAAGGAATAGCTTACGCAAGGTAGGGAGGTCCGCGCTTGCGGGGGACCATCTGCGTATATATATATATAATATATATATTATATATATATATATATATACTATAATTTATATATATATATAATATTATATATATTAATATATTATATATATATATAGATATAGTATACATATATATATAGTATATTATATATTATAATATATATATTATATATATATATATAAATGATATATCAATTATATATATAACGCAAATTCCCTTGCATTATACGCAAATGCCAATATGGAAGTGCAAATGCCAATGTGGAAGCCAGATTTTGAAGTGGTCTCCACTGCGACTAATGCAGGCTCAAAGTCACTCCTTGGTCTTCGCGCACGTTGCATGCAGCGTTCTTCGTTCGTTTCTTCGAGTGCTTTCTTTAGTTCTGCTTTCGTGGCTCAAAAGCCTAGTGAAGAACTCTCCAGGCCTAACCTCCCTTGATAACCACGCTGAAAAATGAGGTTGGTGCGGACCTGGAAAATGATGGTCATTCTAGACGCTGGCAGTCGGGCAGCTGGAACCGGCACCACTTTTCTATGACATGGAGCTGTCGGCTAGAGCGTTTCCCTTCTAAAAGAGTAGTTTCCAATGTGACACTTAGGCCGAGCCTTCACGTTTCAAGTGTGAGGGTTTGTTGTTCTTTACGAAATCGACGAAAAACTAATGGCCTCCACCAGTGGAGGTGGTGCTCCTTTGAACCGATACTGAAGCCGAGTTCGTTGATCTGCAAGCAATCCTTCCTCATGGAGTAGCACTCTCGACATTGCTGTTCGATACAGTCGTTCTGGCTATTGCGGATGCGGAACTGTGTAGTTTTTTTTCTATAGAGGCAAGGATAGGGGTGTGCGTGTATCCATCGAAGCGGATAACTAACCTTCTGCATTTTTCGATCCCCTATAGCATACTGGTAATGAATGAGTATGGCACTTCTGCATATGATAGGTACGGCTATGAGCTTCTCTACTGACCATTGCCCTATCAACGAATTCGATTCAGTAAGCTTTCTTGGGATTCTTTCGAAGGAGCGTCATGGATTGCGGCCGACGTGAGAACGGAAAGTTTATTCATACTTTCGGCAGAACGGCTAGCTTTCGGCTTCCTAGCTCTTTCAGGCACGCATAATGTAGACATTGTTTCCTAGTATCCCTTCCCTACTATATATGAAGCGCTATGTGTCTGTCTTTGTGTGTCACGAAACTCATAGTGTGCAGGCCAGCAATATTGAGAAGTTGTCTGATATGATGGAAGGCGTTAAGGGAACATATTTAGGGGGGAGAGAGAGTGATAACAGCTGATAAGATCCCATATAGGGCGCTAGAACGCTATTGTCATAGAAATCATAGTACGAGACTCAGCAGCATTGAGGGGTTGTCTCTTGGAGATATATTGTATTAGGTTGTCCGGGAATTAATGCGGGTTTTCGACCCTTACATTCGAAACGTTATATCTCAGCTCGTTCTAAACTTTATTAGTCGAAGTAAGAACTATTAGAATCTACACAGTTCTTCCAACGAGCCAAAAGCTCTTGGGTTCCGTCTGCATAAAATTGTGGACCTCTGAAGGCAAGAGATTCGTCGAAAATCTTTTCCACCTCACTTTGGTTATTGAAGCATTGCCCACGCAAGATACCATCTAAGTGCTTGAAGAAGTGTATGTCTGTCTGGGGAGTGAGGCGGGTGAGGTAGAGTTTCGTAGCCCTCTCGCTCAGTCTTTGTAGAGAAGTTTGGGCAACGTGTGGCCACGCATTATCGTGGAGGAGGATCAGTCCTTCTCGGTTGACCAAAGCTGACCAAGGATTCAAAGTTTCTGATGCATCTTCTCTATATGCTAGACGTACGTTGCTGTTGTAATAGATTCTCCCTGTTTTAGCAAGCTATGGTGGATAATTCCCGCGGAGGACCACCAAACAGTCAGCATTACCTTCTTCTGGTGCAGCTACGGCTTCGGAATGTTTGGCAGTTTTACCGCGATCCAACCACTGTCCACTTCGCTTCCTGTTGTCGGAAAGAATCCACTTTTCATCGCATGTGACAATCATCCCTCCAAAAAGGATCGCTTTTCCTACGTAAAATCAGCGAAAAAGAAATTTCAAGGCGCCGCTTCTTTTGCTGCTCGATCAGCTCGTGCGGGACCGACCTGTCCGTCTTTTTTACCTTTCCAATTTTTCAAATGTCCCGAAACTACTGATTTACTAACTCCTAGCTCTGCTGCTATTTCTCCCACCGTTTTTCTTGGAATTCCTTACGGCAATTTTTTTAAATTGTCCTCGTTAACACGCGCCCGGCGCATCCCTTATTTTCAAGATCAGACTCTCCACAAGGGATTCTCTGAAAGCAACGTTCTACTGTGCTGACCCTTCCGCTTCCCTGGTCCCATATTTCATTGATATTCTCAGCTGTCTCCGCTGCACTGCGTCCAAGTAAGAACTCGTGGAAATAAACTACCCTAAGTTGTTGCTTCAACATCTTTACTTTGAGCCTGAAAATCTAAGCGAAAATGCGTGCTATATCACAAGTCATTAGTGCCGAAGAAAAGTACATTTACAAAGCTTACCAAAAGTATGCAGCATTATTGCAATCGAAAAAGCTCTCCCGCCCAGGGTCAACCGTCACGTTCGAACATTTTCGGTATTTTTGCGACCCCCTAGCTCGCGGGGGGACAGTTGTGACCCCTTGTATTTGATAATAAGAGTGCTAGACATGAATCCGTTGCGCCAGAAAGCGTCTGCGCGTCGTCACGTCGGCCTTGGAGCGGGCAGATATCACCCGGGCGCTGAAAGAACGGGACGCGGCGAAGAAAAATTTTTAGAGGGTAATAACTTTCTTGGGACGTATTTTTGACTTGTTAAGGTAGATTTTGATTGTCCCTGAGGTGCGCTTCCAGAAAACTACAAGGATTGCCTAACTCTCCGGAAAGTACTTTTGTTAGAAGTGGAAAACCCAAAATTCTAAGAAGGCGCACTTTCAACTGAAGGCCCATAAAATCTTTCACATGCGACATTCCTTTCCTGGCAATGTTGCTGCATCTTTTTGCCGCTCTCCAGTTAACCTTTTTGAGGTTAGAAAAATTAAATTACGCGCCACGCTAGTTCCAAGAGGAAATTCTGTTTGAGACAGCCACCATAACTTCTTCGCAATCGTTGATAGGAACATTTTTGTGGATGTTCGAAACTTAATATATCTGGAGATGCAGATACTTTTCAATTATCCTTGAGTAGAGCTAAGACTTTACCGAAGTGCTCTGGAAAACTCCCAAACCATGTCGAACACCATGGAATGCATCATCTTGATCTTTTTTCAAAAGGCGAATACGATACATTCCATAAATTTTGCTAATGGATGTGTTTGTAACAAACATTCAGTTCCACAAGCAGGTTGGTTGCTTTTGATAATGTATTATTCATTTTTACAGAGTGACCTTATAATTACGAAACGGTGCAAGAACCGGAAAATAGTTATAAAAAAGTTAAAAGAAGAGCTGCTCTCGCCAAAATTCCGCCCCTAGGATTATTTATAGTGAGGAATAAGCTGGTAATACCAGAAAAATTGCCGGTCTGCTGCTTATGCCGAAGATGCAAAATTAAGGGTGACTTATAATTACAAAACGCATGGCGTGAAGGCTTCGAGCTTTGCCTGAGCCGAGACTACTGATAAAGTTGACTACGGATCCGATGCGATAAAATGTAAATTTAAGGGCCATGTGAGCACGTCAATTTTCCTGGTTTTTTTTCCTGGTTATACACTTCTCGATGGGTTCTTTAATAAGCGGAGGACTTCCTAATTTATACGACATGCACAACGTAGCTATACAGTACTAGCCGTTTGAAGTCGAATCGAAATTCACGCGAATAACGCGAATCTTCGCTAATTTCGTGAATTCGTTATAACTCGGTTCAAAATTGAGCTTTCGAGAATCCGAAGATATCTTTGAATTCAGCTCGTCGGACAATATAAGAATCTGCTTTGATACTTCAGAAAAGCTCCATACAGGATTGCGCCATGCACTCGATTTTCATCTCAAAAAGTAGTTGTTCGCGTGTGATGTGTATATAATCCCACTTATGCGGGCTGACCGCTACACAAGAGCCTCAAAACTTACCCCAGAATGAGCCACGTACTCAATCTCATCCACTACATTGTGAGATTACAAGAATGTTATTTTCCGAATTCTTAGATCTTCTCTTCGTTTTTGAGCGCTTACTGGCTTTACGTGTTCCCTCTGCTCTCAATATCCCATCCTCTGTATATAAAGTGGAATCTTTGAACAGTTCTCAGCAGGCATAGTGGGCCTATTATGTGACATTTTCCATTTTCAGAGGAGATCTTTTGCAAAAAGCTGAAAGATAGCGAACAATTTCCTTCACTGTCGTAGACTACGGTCACTTGTCTGTGAAGATTATATGGACCTTAGGTCGCAGGTTGAGCGTTTCTTCAGTGGTGTGACCAGGATCAACCCGCGTTGCGCAAATTTCTAAAATGTTTACGCCCCCTTCCTTTTCGGGGCTGTGTCGGTTACGACCCCCCCCCATGATTAACTATCAGTTCATTTCACATAATTTAATGCTCATCAATGCTCATCAATTTATTTGGGTATCGACCAACATGGAGAAGTGGTGGACCGGTTAGTCACATCGGCGCGCTTGGTTGTCTCGCTTTCAGAGGAGTTGAATCGATGGCAAAATGAAGTTTCATTCATTAAGATAGAAGCGATTTTTCAATTATCGCGTAAAACAATACATCGCTTTTTATTCGTAAAGATTTCTACTTCAGGAAACACAGGATTTTTGATCTCTCAACTTTGCTTCCCTTATAATCTTGAAAAACTAAAACCTTGTATCAATGACATTGAAATCGCAAACCCTTCCTCAGAAGCTTATTACACGAGCACATACGCAAACGCATGCTTATTCTTCAGAAAGCTTTTATGAAACCTCGCGCCCCAAAATTTTTGAAGTATAATAGTTGTTTCCGGAGGACGATATTCTGAAAATGTGTGGTGTTTCAATATTTCAAAAAATTCGCTTTCCCGGCTGTCCGTTTTCTGTGCACACGCGTGTTTTTGACATTCAAACACACATAACTTTTTCATAATTCAACTTTTGTAAATGTTAAGTGCTATTCAGAATAGAAGATTAGACTCTCGAACAAGCACCCTACAATTTTCCAGCGCATTTTTTCAAAAAATAGTACCTTTGTTCCTGAAATGGTGTGTTTTGGTCGATTTTTGAGAAGGCGCAGTTTTCGCCTCCAAACGGTTAATAACTTTCTTCATATCAATATTTTGCAGATGTCTAGGCTAATTAGAAACTAAGAGATTAATGCTTTCGAAGAGGTACAGGACTTCTAAATATCACTTCGCTCAAAAAATAGTTCCCGTTGTCCGTTTATTCCACCTTGATTTTTTTCAAGCATTTCCTGGACCGCAACTATGCAAAGGCCCATCACTTCCTTTAAATTTATTGCGATGAGAAGCGGTAAAGATTGTTGGAATCCACTCAAAAAGTACTTCATAATACCTGTGGAAATTTCCTGAAATTTTTTCCTCTGCCTCAATTTTCCTACGGCGTCTCTAGAACTCAATTCAGCAAATTCGCTACACTTTGTTTCGCTTAGATTTCATATGAAAGCAACGAAACTCTCTTTAGAAAGTTTGTCTGCTTACGGCCGCTGACAGAGGAGGCGTTTTATGGGAAAACGCCTCGGGAATACGCCGTGCACCTATCTGTGGGCAGAATTCGCACTGCATTTTGAAGTCTTCTGTTTTTCTGAAGAAGGTGTTAGTATCCTGATTGGGTTGCATTATGCTGTTATATGGCACTATTGTTTCACTGTTCCATGAACTGCTCTACACTTTGTTCTCCTCGGAATTTCAGGAATGTTTCATCATCGAAGACAGACCATGTTTTTGCATACACTGTAACAAAGTTTTTGGCTATTGTCTATTGTACTCTTGATTTGTGCCGCGGAGCAGAAGCGCAGTCCGGATAGCGTCGCTTAAGGATAATAAGCTGATGGTGAGACGTATAGTGCTCTGCATGCTTTAATGCTCCCATGGAGCTCATGTCTGTGTGACTCTCCAACAGCGTGCAGAGCTCCTGTAGAA
>MU868345.1:116251-128964 GCA_036418205.1 Ostertagia ostertagi | reverse complement strand
TTCATAAATTTTGCTAATGGATGTGTTTGTAACAAACATTCAGTTCCACAAGCAGGTTGGTTGCTTCTGATAATGTATTATTCATTTTTACAGGAGTGACCTTATAATTATGAAACGGCGCAAAAACTGAAAAATAGTTATAAAAAAGTTAAAGAAGAGCTGCTCCTCGCCAAAATTCGCCCTAGGGTTTTTTATAGTGAGGAATAAGCTGGTAATACCAGAAAAATTGCCGGTCTGCTGCTTGTGCCGGAAGATGCAAAATTAGGGTGACTTATAATTACAAAACGCATGGCGTGAAGGCTTCGAGCTTTGCCTGAGCCGAGACTACTGATAAAGTTGACTACGGATCCGATGCGATAAAATGTAAATTTAAGGGCCATGTGAGCACGTCAATTTTCCTGTTTTTTTTTTCCTGGTTATACACTTCTCGATGGGTTCTTTAATAAGCGGAGGACTTCCTAATTTATACGACATGCACAACGTAGCTATACAGTACTAGCCGTTTGAAGTCGAATCGAAATTCACGCGAATAACGCGAATCCTCGTTAATTTCGTGAATTCGTTATAACTCGGTTCAAAATTGAGCTTTCGAGAATCCGAAGATATCTTTGAATTCAGCTCGTCGGACACTATAAGAATGTGCTTTGATACTTGGAAAAGCTCCATATAGGATTGCGCCATGCACTCGATTTTCATCTCAAAAAGTAGTTGCTCGCATGTGATGTGTATATAATCCCGCTTATGCGGGCTGACCGCTACACACAGAGAAGGGCCTCAAAACTTACCCCAGAATGCGCCACGTACTCAATCTCATCCACTACATTGTGAGATTAGATGAATGTTATTTTCCGAATTCTTAGATCTTCATTTCGTTTTTAAGCGCTTACTGGCTTTACGTGTTCCCTCTGCTCTCAATATCCCATCCTCTGTATATCAAGTGGAATCTTTGAACAGTTCTCAGCAGGCATAGTGGGCCTATTATGTGACATTTTCCATTTTCAGAGGAGATGTTTTGCAGAAAGCTGTGAAGATAGCGAACAATTTCCTTCACTGTCGTAGACTACGGTCACTTGTCTGTAAGGATTATATGGAAACCTTGGTCGCAGGTGAGCGTTTCTTCCGTGGTGTGACCAGGTCAACCCTGCGTTGCGCAAATTCCTAAAATTTTTACGACCCCCTTCCTTTTCGGGGGTATCGGTACGACCCCCCATATTAACTATCATGTCTTTCACATAATTTAATGCTCATCAATGCTCATCAATGATGGCAGTCACCAACATGGAGAAGTGGTGGACCGTGGTCAATCCGCGCGCTTTGTCTCGCTCAGAGGAGGGAATCGAGGCAAATGAAGTTTTATTCATTAAATAGAAGGAATTTCCAAATTTTTGCGTAAACCAATACATCATTTTATCGTAAAGATTTCTACTTTCAGAAACCCACCAGGATTTTTTCGATCTCTCAACTTTCCTTACCTTATAATCTGAAAAACTAAACCTTGTAGCAATTACATTGCAATCCAAACCCCTTCCATTCAGAAGCTTATACAACCGCATGCACATACGCAAACGCATGCTTATTCTTCCAGAAGCTGTTTCATGAAATCGGACACCAAAATTTTGAAAATATAAATAGTTTTCTTCCTGAGGAGTATTTGAAATGTTGTGGATGTTCAGTATTTCAAAAAATCGCCGTTGTTCCGTTTTCTGTGCACACGCGAGTTTTTGACATTCAAACATTCATAACTTTCTTCATAATCAACTTTTTGCAAATGTCTAAGGCTAATTAGAAACTAGAAGATTAGAGCTTTCGAACAAGCACCTGAAAATTTTCCAGCGATCATTTTTTCAAAAAATAGTCCCGTTGTTCCGTTCTTGGGTGGTTTGGGGTCCGATTTTTGAGAAGGCGCGAGTTTTCGACATTCAAACGTTAATAACTTTCTTCATACTCAACATTTTGCAGATGTCTAAGGCTAATTAGAAACTAGAGGATTTAGAGCTTTCGAATAAGTGCTAAAACTTCTTGAAATAATCACTCGCTCAAAAAATAGTCCCGTTGTTCCGTTTATTCCACCTTGATTTTTTTCAAGCCATTTTCCTGGACCGCGACTATGCAGTCTTCAAAGGCCCATAACTTCCTTTAAAATTAATGTGATGAGAAGCGGTAAAGATTGTTGGAATCCACTCGAAGAGTACTTCATAACAACTGTGAAATTTCCTGAAATTCTTTCTTCTGCCTCAATTTTCCTACGGCGTCTCTAGAACTCAATTCAGCAAATTCGCTACACTTTGTTTCGCTTAGATTTTATTTGAAAGCATCGAAAACTCTCTTCAGAAAGTTTGTCTGCTTACGGCCGCTGACAGAGGAGGCGTTTTTATGGGAAAACGCCTCGGGTATACGCCGTGCACCTATCTGTGGGCAGAGTTCGCACTCGCATTTTGAAGTCTTCTGTTTTCCTGAAGAAGGTGTTAGTATCCTGATTGAGTTGTATTGTGCTGTTATATGGCACTCTTGTTTCACTTTCCCATGAACTGCTCTACACTTTGTTCTCCTCGGGATTTCAGGAATGTTTCATCATCGAAGACAGACCATGTTTTTGCTACACTGTAACAAAGTTTTTGGCTATTGTCTATTGTACTCTTGATCTATGCCGCGGAGCAAAGCGCAGTCCGGATAGCGTCGCTTAAGGATAATAAGCTGATGGTGAGACTTATAGTGCTCTGCATGCTTTAATGCTCCCATGGAGCTCATGTCTGTGTGACTCTCCGACAGCGTGCAGAGCTCCTGGAGAACATTAGAGGCTGAAAGTGCACTCCCGGACACTGCACTTTTCAAGCCGTCTTGCAGCCCGTCTGTGGATACGACCCCCTCCCTTTTCGGTCGGCTGAATACGACCCCCTCGTTGTTCTTTGCGCAATGCAGGGTTCTTCTGGTGGTGTGACCCCAAACATCACCCCTTGTCATGCCTTTGCCCCCTATTACGTGACAAGTCCCATTTTTAGAGGAATGTTTTGTAGAAAGCTGTAAAGGAAGCGAAGAATTTCCTTCACTGTCGTAGACTATGGTCACTTGTCTGTAGGAATTATGTGGAAAACTCGGTCGCAAGTGAGCGTTCCTTCCGTGGTGTGGCCCCAAACATGCCTCCTCGTCATGCCCTTGTGGAAAGTTCAGATTTTTTGCATTTCCAGATGAACTCGCAGACCTGAAATGTGCCCCGTTAGCTTCCCCGTGAAAAATGCTATCGAATGATATGCATTACTTCCCCAGTTGAAACTTTGGTTTTTCACCGTTTTCAGCCTTCCCCTATTGCCGGATTGGGCACTATCCCACGATTACTGCCCCAAAATCTCAAAGTTTCATTTTTCGTCGAAACTTTGTCTATTGGGGTAATTCGATGCCCTGATTACGAATATGACATTCATTTTTGATGCTGGTGTCATTTGGCGCCATTTGGCGCCGTTTGGCGCCAATTTGGCGCCACGGCTGTTTTCACCAAATCTGCTGAAACTTCGTCATTTGGGGTTATTTGGGGTCCTGATCACGAATATAACATCCAGTCTTGACGCCGGCGCCATGTGGTGTCACAAACAACACTTCACAGTCAGAGCGTACTCTTAGGCACCTTTCTCAGAGCGCCGACTGTCAGACCGTGGAAAAGGTCATCGAATCGGAGACTTCCCACGACAGGAAGGAGCCAGAAGCATGTTTCACGTTTTCGACAACGGAGAATAACGATGGCTCTTGCTACTCTTTAGCGACACAATCGTCAATGAGAGCTACTGGGCTTAGCCTTGAAGGACGTGTACGAGACGCTCAAGTTGAATAATCTGCACTTACTGGTTGCGATCCATGGGGTTGATGTCTGTGCCACTATGCCATTCATGTCAACGATCCATGAGCCTGATCAACGACGAACGGCACAACGGCTGGATTTGCAATCGTCGAGCGTGCCGCACTGGACCGTCGAACGAGACCAGGGTCTACGTTCATGCCCGAAAGGATTCCTTTTTCGAGAACTGTAACTTTCCTGAGTCCACGGTGTTCGCACTGCCCTATTTCTGGCTGCGCGACATGGGCAAGGTGAAGGACAAGGAATACGAGCTCAATGTCGGCCACACCAGTTCAATTCAGTGGGAGCGGTTCTTCCGCGGACGAATGTGTGGGGCACTTCAGGAGGAACCCGCCGATCATCGGAAGGTTCGGGTGCGAGATGGAAATTGACGAAACACTGGTTATCAAACGCAAATACAACCGCCGACGTTGGGTACGCAGGCACAAGTGGCTGTTTGGAGGCATTGAAAGAGGAAGTGGACTCCTTCGGATGGTCCGAAGGAAAGACGTTTCAACTCTACTGCGGCTCATCATGAAGTACATCGAGCCCGGTACTACCATCCTCAGTGACAGCTGGAGAGCTTACAGTCGAATTGCTGCTCTGCCCAACGCATACAGGCATCTCCAGTGAAAACGTGAAATATGCTTCTGGCTTAGCTCACAGTTTTCCACGGTCTGGCTCCTTCCTGTCGTGGGAAAGTCTCCGATTCGATGACCTTTTCCACGGTCTGACAGTCGGCGCTCTGAGAAAGGTGCCTAAGAGTACGCTCTGACTGTGAAGTGTTGTTTGTGACACCACATGGCGCCGGCGTCAAGACTGGATGTTATATTCGTGATCAGGACCCCAAATAACCCCAAATGACGAAGTTTCAGCAGATTTGGTGAAAACAGCCGTGGCGCCAAATTGGCGCCAAACGGCGCCAAATGACACCAGCATCAAAAATGAATGTCATATTCGTAATCAGGGCATCGAATTACCCCAATAGACAAAGTTTCGACGAAAAATGAAACTTTGAGATTTTGGGGCAGTAATCGTGGGATAGTGCCCAATCCGGCAATAGGGGAAGGCTGAAAACGGTGAAAAACCAAAGTTTCAACTGGGGAAGTAATGCATATCATTCGATAGCATTTTTCACGGGGAAGCTAACGGGGCACATTTCAGGTCTGCGAGTTCATCTGGAAATGCAAAAAATCTGAACTTTCCACAAGGGCATGACGAGGAGGCATGTTTGGGGCCACACCACGGAAGGAACGCTCACTTGCGACCGAGTTTTCCACATAATTCCTACAGACAAGTGACCATAGTCTACGACAGTGAAGGAAATTCTTCGCTTCCTTCACAGCTTTCTACAAAACATTCCTCTAAAAATGGAAACGCTCACCTGCAACCAAGGTTTCCATATAATCCTTACAGAAGTGACCGTAGTCTACGACAGTGAAGGAAATTGTTCGCTATCTTCACAGCTTTCTGCAAAACATCTCCTCTGAAAATGGAAAATGTCACATAATAGGCCCACTATGCCTGCTGAGAACTGTTCAAAGATTCCACTTGATATACAGAGGATGGGATATTGAGAGCAGAGGGAACACGTAAAGCCAGTAAGCGCTTAAAAACGAAATGAAGATCTAAGAATTCGGAAAATAACATTCATCTAATCTCACAATGTAGTGGATGAGATTGAGTACGTGGCGCATTCTGGGGTAAGTTTTGAGGCCCTTCTCTGTGTGTAGCGGTCAGCCCGCATAAGCGGGATTATATACACATCACATGCGAGCAACTACTTTTTGAGATGAAAATCGAGTGCATGGCGCAATCCTATATGGAGCTTTTCCAAAGTATCAAAGCACATTCTTATAGTGTCCGACGAGCTGAATTCAAAGATATCTTCGGATTCTCGAAAGCTCAATTTTGAACCGAGTTATAACGAATTCACGAAATTAACGAGGATTCGCGTTATTCGCGTGAATTTTCGATTTCAAACGGCGAGTACTGTATAACGTAAGAGAAACGATCTTAAAGCAACAGTCCCAGCAGGTTTTTACCTTCGACACTAATGGTGTGGAACGATGCGCTAGCCCTAGTCAAGAACATAAGAAGTGTGACTGAACAAAAAACTCACCTTGGAAAGCCGCTAGAAAGGGAGCTGAACGGCTTCGAAGTGGGCGTGGTTGGAAATCGGCTGCAATCCCTCGGCCGATTCCAACCACGCCCACTTCGAAGCCGTTCAGCTCCCTTTCTAGCGGCTTTCCAAGGTGAGTTTTTTGTTCAGTCACACTTCTTATGTTCTTGACTAGGGCTAGCGCATCGTTCCACACCATTAGTGTCGAAGGTAAAAACCCTGCTGGGACTGTTGCTTTAAGAAACATTAGGATGGCATAAGCAATTGACGCGGCCCATTTTCTTCCAAAAGAACAGAGCAATTCAAATCCACGCGTTAACCAAAATCAAACAACACCATTCTTAGTTTTCCGACACGCCGAAAACGATGGTTGCTATGCCGATTTACGAAATTTCCAAATAAGTCAGAAAACTAAAAAATCAGGGGGTGGCATAAGCAATTGACGCGCACTGTATGTTCAATTCCTAACCTTTCAATTTCTCCGTCAAACTGTCGTCACCGTAGGCGCTCGCATCCGCGCCGCTGATGAGCTGCTCCATGGAGCCGAGCGTAAATAGGGCATCAGCTCTCTAAATTGAATATTGATTCAGACATTTCATGCAGATCGACTTCCTTTTCGGAATGTATTCCGCAGACGTAGGAGTGCGCAATGGTAAGCATACGATGAAAAAAGAGAGAAGTCCTTCAAACGCACGAAATTGGCCCTCTAATTTGCCTTGCATTTTCGATCATGAGCGTGACGACGAAATAGGTAGTCTTAACCTGATTACCCAACGGCCGGTATCATGCCAACAAAGACGCTCTGAATTGCACATTTTACGCAGAAGAGCAGCGCACCATTCGAAGCATATCTGATGGGAATAGGCCGCGTTCGCTACTGAAATAGAGACCGGCCTGTGAACTCTCCCAAGCTTTCCTTATTTGCATCTTGAAACTTCAGAAATAGACTGGGGGCTCCTGCGGTAAAGAACTTCTACACGAAAAAGGTCGATACTTAGAGCAACTTCATATGCAAGTGCTATATATAACCGGCTCAGTGTGTCTGTTGGTGTGTGTGTTCTGACTGGAAAGTCGTAGCTTGAGTCACAAATGATAGCGCCATGGTTCTTACAAGTGTTATGGGGGTGGGACGGGGACATTGTTGGTGGGTGATTGGAAGTGATTACAACTGATAAGGGCTGATAAGGGCGTCAGAACGCAAAAGTCGTCGATTCCGTTACCAGCTCGCGTTGACACCAGAGCGTCCATACTTACAAGTGTTATGTGGGGTGGGACGGGGACATTGTTGGTGGGTGAAGAAAGTGATAACAACTGATAAGGGCTGATAAGGGCGCGTCAGAACGCAAAAGTCATTTTGTTGCGCGGCAAACGTTGACGCTAGAGCATTCATACTTTCAAGTGTTATGCGGCGTGGACCTCGACGTTGTTGATGCACGACTGAAAGTAATAAGACTGATAGGAGCTTAAAAAGAAGCCTTAAAACTAGAAATTCGCCAAATCCCTCACGCAGCCCCGTTGCTATTGCAGTTTTTACGTACAAGTAACACGTAGGATGAGAAGCGTAGTCTGTCCGTAGGGAGGATGGCCGCAAATTATAAGGCTGTAAGGGCGCCTCAGAAAGCAAAAGTCGCCATTCCGCTGCGCAGCCAACGTTGGCTTCAGATTTTTGATTACTACAAGTGTTCTGAGACGGATGGGACGAGGACACCGCACCAAGCAGCTCCTTGGCGGATGACACATTTCACTGCTAATCTAATACCAAGAGAGCCAGAACTCATTGAACTATTCCTCAGCCTTAGGATTTCTGTAAGATAAAGGTAAGCACTGGATGCTTACTTATTATTTGATTATCCTTCTATTTTATAAAGCGCTAACTTTGTGTGTCGGTTTGTGTATCTGTATGTGTGTATGTATGTATGTGTGTGTCCGTCCGCAAAATGAAGTGAGTGAGAAGGAAGCTCATGGGATAAACAAACCGCTAACAAATCGGGTAGCTTACAGGATTTGAGATATCAATGTTTTGCAATGGCATGATTGTGATACACCCCAACGGCTATATAAACACCACTTAGCACACTTTCGGTCATTCCACAAGGTGATGCTGTGGTAGCCGGCGAGCAGAGGGGAACGAGGGGAGAGTAAGGAGAGGAGGGAGAAGGGAAAGCTTACGCAAGGTAGGGAGGTTCCGGCGCTTGCCGGGGGACCAATCTGGTTATAACTATAAAGAGCATATTTCATTTTCATTCTGAGGCTAACAGCAAAACCCTATTCACCGCTAAAACCAGGATTCAAGAAAAATGCAGGGTGTTTACAGAGTTGTGGAATATACCAGCTCAGCTTCGCTTTCACGCGCATCCATGGCGGATTTCAGTGAAACCGGAGAACTTGCGGAACCATAGGTCGCTCCGCTATTATATCCATAGTTAGGTGCTCTGTGAGAAGACCAGCTTAAGAAGCCCTTCAGTTTCATTGAAGCCTACCGTATGATAGCGGCGGAGAAATACTGGTATTATCTATATCTCGATATCTTGCGCCTTTCTAACATGGCAACGCTTGCAGAACAATTTGAACACGCTTCAGCTCTCAGCACTTGCGACTGCTGAATAAGTATCATAGCACAGAATGCATCTCAGTCGACGATATACAGGGTAGCGAAAAATCCCTACAAATAAAAAAAATTAATTTGTTTCTTGGGCGAGTCGATGATGCGGCAGAGGAGTTCATCGCATTATTCATTCCAAGTTTCAGACAGTTCGTATCAAAATCACAGAAAGTTTTCAGTAGTTTATTAGTAGTTCTTCAATAAAAATAGTCTAACCGATCTGAATTCGGACTGTGGGATGACCACGAATCCTCGCCAGAAAACAGCCGATACTGGTCTCGAAGAAGTGAATCGTTATATTGGCCCATGGGCCCAAGCGAACTCTGTAAAATGACAGAATTGTTTAATTCTGCATTCAGAGAACCACAGCTTTTTGGAGAAGCTTTTCTTTGTAGACCTTCCCATCGAATTCCGTGTCAAGTTCATCGATAGGAACCTGTGAAGGCTTGCTCGAGAGCTGTGCAGAAGACTACGAGTGATTCCGAGAGCTTAAGGCACTCAAACGGTGAACTTTCATTTGTGAAACCACAGCTCCCTTGGAACCGCCGCATCTTGAAAAAGTCTCGCGACATCCTATGCTTTGCATTCCGATGTTGCTTCGCCTAAATTGTGAAAAACTGCCCTTCCCGTTTTTTATAGATTCCATTACGCGCTTTATTTTGCTCTCATTTGGACCAGGTTCTCGGGAACTATCGTACTGTTCGGAACCCTTTATTCAAGCTCAGGTCAGCTTTTTGATCATTCTTCTTCTATAAGAATTCTCTGCACCAATCAGGTGCTGTTACTCCGCGCTCATTCTCTTACGGGTCTAGGTAAACCTGCTCTTCCTTCTTCTATTGTTTCCCAGGTTTCTGGCTCTTAGAGGAGCTGTGAGCCTTTAAGGAATTGCTTAGTTCTCAGTCCAACAGTTTGCCGCGCAATCGCGTTCCAATTTTAGCAGATCTTTGTCAGAATTTGCAAAACAAATGCTTTTTCCCGCAAACTGATAACTATCCATAGACAAACAATTTGAGAAGGGAAAGCATACATACATTTCTGTTTGGACGAAGCGAAAATTCGCGCGCATGTAATTTTTGCATTTACACATCGTTATAATTCGTGCATTACACGGATTCTGGTGCATTGTATCTCCAAGTGGATGAGAGCATTCCTCCAGTGCTAATGATCAATAACAGAGGTGGGCACCATGAACAGTCGTAGTTCACAGGGAATATTTTCTTCTCTACTCTAACTAACTAAATCGAACTTTATTAGAATCTATTATATCGCGTATTACGACCAATACTTTGTGCATTTGCTTCCATTTGCTCCGGATCTAAGCATCGATTTTCACTGCAACGACGAGCCACTACGTCAAAATTGAGCACTACGAGTGAGTGTTACACTTTAGAGCGGACAGCAGGTGGGTCAGTTAATATATTTTAATATATTAACAGACTTTAAGAAAGCTTCTAATTTTCATTTCAGGCTCGACAAAGGCGCTAAGCGCCGAAAGCTCGCCAAAAAGGCCTAAACTTTTGCAAAACTTTTGCAAACACACATTTTTGCAATTTCTTTTGTAGAAAGTTTTGAGTCTTTTGCAATAAAATTTTGAAGTCTCACATTGTTTTATACACATTTAGATCGACATGAGACTTCGGGACAGAACAATTCTAAGGTATAATGGTGTATGTTTAACTAAAAACCCTGAGGGTATTCACACAACCAAGCAAAACTCCTTTTTTTTGATCCTCAGTGCTGTTGCCGTTTCTTTGTTTAGAATTTCAGTATTCCTTCAATAATTAATTGTGACGCAATATAAGATATGTAATTTGGGCTGATGTTCTAATCCAACTTGTCAGATGCACCAATGTCAAAAAAAGGGAAAAGATGCGCAAACTTCAGTGATGTTCGAATTAGACGAGAGTCGCAGTGCTCAATTTTGACGTAGTGGCTCGTCGTTGCAGTGAAAATCGATGCTTAGATCCGGAGCAAATTGGAGCAAATGCACAAAGTATTGGTCGTAATACGCGATATAATAGATTCTAATAAAGTTCGATTTAGTTAGTTAGAGTAGAGAAGAAAATATTCCCTGTGAACTACGACTGTTCATGGTGCCCACCTCTGTTATTGATCTTAGCACTGAAAGATCTGATCCACTTGGAGATACAATGCACCAGAATCGGAGTAATGCACGAACTACAACGATGTGTAATTGCAGAAAAACTTCCTGTGCACTGCAACTGTTTATGGTGCCCTCCTTTGTTATTGATCTTAGCGCTGAAGAAATGCTTTGACCTTTCTGGATGTACAATGCACCAGAAAACCGAATAATGCGCGAGCACGATTGATAAAGCGGTGATCTTCCAGTTGTATGCACCAATGCACCAATTAGTAGAAAAATGCACAGACTATAATATTATTCAAATTAGGAGGAGGATACTTTTAAACACTATAAAGTGCTCACCCTTCTCCGTCTTCTTCTTAACTTTCTCTTGGCAGTGGTCCAGCGCTTGTGGGCGCTGAACGTCGATCGATTCATTAGCCGATGCACTAGTTGTAAAATCGATCACGGTAAGTTGGAAGATGACCAGCTCGTGCGTAACGCTCAAACTTGGGTAATTAGACCTTTATCTATTAATAACAAGCAATAAACAACGACGAGTGCGATGTCAAATTAAGCAACAACTTCTGAAGTAGTTCGGTGAGTAACAGAGGAGATACCAGGACAAACACGTAATATTGAGAAGAACAATCATTTAATCAAGGTGAGAGAGTAAAAACCTGGCGAATGCAAGAATAAGTGAATGAACACAGCGAAATAAGTGATGAATGAGAAACAGTAACGAGTGAACGATAAATAGAGGATGAGCAGTAGATAGAGGAGTAGAAACGGATGCAAAAATATCAATGAATGGCGAGATTGATTACAGCGAACAATTCGATAAAGGACTAACAAATCGATATATGTGAACAAATTGATGACTTACGTGATAAGTAACGGATGCAAACAAATGAACGCGAGTGAATGAATACGCGATAAACGAAGGAATTGATGAACATAATTTAAATGGAATAAAAGTGAATGAACGTAAATAGGATGATTGCGCGATGAACGAATGAATGCTCTATCCCAGTTGATGCGCCATCAGCGGGCGTAGCAATGAACCCTTGAAAGGCAAGTCACTGGTTTATGTACTGGATTTCCCGCGCGATCTTGAATGGTCAACCCCCAATCGACTGTGATCAGTTGTGATCACCGTGATACGGAGTGCTTTCTAGGTCCTGCTCAGCAACCAGCGCAGCTTTAGTCGTCGTGGAAGCGCTGCATCTCGCTTCTACTGCAGCCAGTAACTGATTCGTGCGGTGCATAAGCTTCTCCACTTTATAGTAATCATCGCTTTGAATGTATTTTAGAAAATTACAGTACATCTCGAAGACTCCTCAGCAAAATTAGGCATGAGAAAAACTTCTGGACGAAATACAGGATTCGATTGTCACACCGTGCGCCTGGGAAGCAGTGTCACTTGCCAATACGCTAGGAAAAGTTACCGTTTGTAAAACTTTTCTGACAACTGCACTTCCATCTACTCTTTTCACTTGCCTCACAGTTCAAGGAGGATATGAGATCGCAATTTTGATACTATTTTTGGTTCGAGCATATCATTAGCAAGAGTATTGCGTTTCATTGAAAGAAAATACAACCTACTTGGGACCCAACTTCTTTCCATGAAATTCTGCAGTTTGTGGAATTGATGCTTTTCTCCACATGCTTTGTCATGATTGTCAAAAGGCCCAAGGCCTTTAATAGTTAGACATTTGTCTCCAAAGGCGGCTTCGTCATCATCACATTGGACGTATGGTCTAGCTTAAATCAGTTTTCAAACTCATGTTCATACACAGTCAAACCAGAGTCAACCCTGCGTTGCGCAGTTCGCAACGGCACGTTGAGAGATCCTCAACGCACGCTGTATGGGCGGAGACACAGACGGCTCGAGCATGCGAGTGTGAATGTTCGCGCGAGAGAACGTGTCTAATCGGGCGAAACTGCGCAACGTGGCCGTTGAGAACTGCGCAACGCAGGGTTGACTCTGAGTCAAACACAATGTTTGAGAGGATATTTCCGTTAAAGGAGTAGTCCATCTATTTTTTAAACCGCTAACTTAGTGTGTCGGTTTGTGTGT
>MU868345.1:92957-115769 GCA_036418205.1 Ostertagia ostertagi | reverse complement strand
ATGTTATGTATGTATGTATGTATGTATGTATGTATGTATGTATGTATGTATGTATGTATGTATGTGTATGTATGTATGTATGTATGTATGTATGTATGTATGTATGTATGTATGTATGTATGTATGTATGTATGTATGTATGTATGTATGTATGTATGTATGTATGTATGTATGTATGTATGTATGTATGTATGTATGTATGTATGTATGTATGTATGTATGTATGTATGTATGTATGTATGTATGTATGTATGTATGTATGTATGTATGTATGTATGTATGTATGTATGTATGTATGTATGTATGTATGTATGTATGTATGTATGTATGTATGTATGTATGTATGTATGTATGTATGTATGTATGTATGTATGTATGTATGTATGTATGTATGTATGTATGTATGTATGTATGTATGTATGTATGTATGTATGTATGTATGTATGTATGTATGTATGTATGTATGTATGTGTATAATGTCGCTATAACGAAGTTATAATGTGATTCATATCCATCTTTTCAAAAAACTTCACTATTTTGTTATAATCATAACTTATTTCACTAATAATTTAATTGCATCATGGTATCTTTACAACAGTCGCCATTCTGGCGACAAAGCTGAAATGGAATTGCCTCTCCTTTCAAAATTCGGCCCAGGTTCGTAGTCGTTAAGATACTGCTGTGATGTTTCCGTTGCCAACGTTGCTACGATCATCGTACTTTTCTTGTCCTTACGAGTGTTAGTCCATCTTTCTTGAAACGAATACATCGGTGTAATCGTTATGTTGCGCAGACATGGCTGAATAGGTGGATGGGAAGATCCGTGATCCATAGTCTCCTCCATGGGTCCTTGAGTTACACTGCTTACATCGTCTGCCTGCATTGAAAGTAAAGGACTTCCGCGCAGTCTTTAGCGTCAATGCTTTGTCACGGACTCAGCTTGCGTACGCCGCGTATATGTTGTGAGAACACCTCAGCTCTCGACGGGTGGAACTTGTTGTCCTCGGCTCAGCTCAGCTATTCGTATATGATGGTTATTCCTGTCGAACGCTCCATCCATAATTTGACAGAAAGAACCTTCTTCGTATGATAGCCTCTGTTTTGTGACAGTCTTATCTGGCTTCTTCGTTCCTGCATCCACCACTTGTCTTTTCTCTGGTATATTGGGCGGCGGGGTTACGTTAGCAGCCACCCACTTTCTATCCCTCTCGTAATTGTACATTATTCAGCCAACGAAACTGGCGGCTCCTTCCTGCTAAGAAATCCTTGCCACCTCAACACGCCTCCTTTCTTGGACTGGTCTGTCAGCTCATGCGGGATCCATCGACTAAGTTTATTGACTTTTCCCAGTTTGTGGAGGGCACGACCTACGGCCATGTCGGAGCACTGCATCTCCTTTGCCAGATCCTTGGCGCTTGCATGCGGATTGTCTTGAAGTAGATGCTCCAAACGTTCCAAATTGACTTCTGTTGGACGTCCACCACGAGGTTCATCTTCGAGGTTGTAGTCTCCTTCGCGGAACTTTTTGAACCAACGACGGCAGGTCCTCTCACTCACCACTCCTTCTCCTTCCGCGGAGCATATATTCCGGCAGGCTTCGCTGGCTGTGTGTCCCAGACGAAATTCGTAAAGAAGGCAGTGGCGTACATGGGTCGAAACATTTGGCATTTTCCAGGCTTCAAAAGGCGTGCAGACAGTAAGACTTTAGAATATGATGAAATACCATTGGTCCTATGTATGGTTACGAAATATCCCGCGCTGGGTATTGTGCAGCCATTTGCCAGGCTTTTGAAAAATTCGCCAACTTTGTGTGTCGGTTTGTATGTATGTATGTATGTATGTATGTATGTATGTATGTATGTATGTATGTATGTATGTATGTATGTATGTATGTATGTATGTATGTATGTATGTATGTATGTATGTATGTATGTATGTATGTATGTATGTATGTATGTATGTATGTATGTATGTATGTATGTATGTATATGTATGTATGTATGTATGTATGTATGTATGTATGTATGTATATGTATGTATGTATGTATGTCCATCCCTAGCCCCGTTACCTCAAAGTGGTGGGATGGTGTAAACTCACTCGATGAAAAGATCACTCGTTGTCGCCGGAGCAACGACGTGTCGAGTGAGGCTAAAAACGGGCCCCTCTTGGACAGGTCCACTTCCGGCAGTGGATTACCGCCAGTTTTGGCTAGGCGGTGGGGGATGTCCAGGCCATCAGCATCTATGAGTGAAGTCGAAGAAAATGTACCCTCAGTCCCGTGCAGCCACCGTCCTTCCTGGCAGAGAGGACAACGGCAGAGGGGGAGAAATCTCACGGAAAGCGATCTGTCCAATTGTTTCCTAAATATTGCTACAATCAACACTCGTGGACTTACCAGCGATGCCAGAATAGACCAATTGATATCAGAGTTAGATAGATGTGCTGTGGATGTGACATGTGTACAGGAAACGCTGAGGCATCAGGCAGGAACATGGAAGTGGCATACAGACCATGAAATTGTCTTAGGAGCAGGATCGAACAGCGGAAAGAAGGAGTTGGCTTTGTTATAGCCCCACATCTGAGATCGAGGATATCCTATTATGAGGTGTTTTCTGAACGAATTGCGGTGCTCGTTCTTGAACTAGGCAAAAATACCACGATGAAGATAATATCAGCATATGCGCCTACTGGAGCTTACGACGATGATGCTGTAGAAGAATTCTATGATATGCTGGAAAGGGCAATAAGCAATTCTCCAAAAGGAACTTACATCGTGTGCGCTGGTGATTTCAATGCTCACCTAGGCCGAGGAAATCCCGAAGAAAACTTTGTTGGACCATTCGGAATCCCAGGAAGGAATAATCGTGGAGAAGCTTTGGCCCAATTTTGTGAACGATCTCGATTAGCTGTGGCAAATTCGTACTTTCAAAAACGCAAAGGACGTCGATGGACATACCATACCCCGAATAGGCAGATGTACTATGAAATCGACTTCTTCCTGACCAATTGCCTGCGTCTTTTTCATAACGTGACGGTCATCGGAGAGTCGCATTTTAACATTGGTTCGGACCATCGAATAGTCAGAGCAACAATAGCAGTAAGACTCAAAGAAGAACGAAGAAGACTAGCCTCGTATTCGCGACGATTTCGATATATACTATCCGAAGAAAGATTGAAAGCGCTCGCTCCTACTGTCGACTTTTCCGCGGAACATGGAAATGTGCTTGTCAGATACGAAAAAGTTGTCTCCGCCATTCGAACAGTTGTCAAAAATGCTTCTGAGCGCGTCCAAAGAAAACCAAGAGAACGATTAAGTGCTGTTACCTTACGATTACTGGCAACTCGAAAAGAAGTGGGAGAAACTTTGACCCCGGTGGCCCGAACTGTATTGAACAAGGCTATACGATACAGAGTTAAGAATGATTATAAAGAATATGCAGCACGAAGAGCGCGAGAAGCAGCCGAAAAGTCGGCAAGTATCAAGAAGACATTTATCAGCACTCGCCTGAAAACAATCACTCCTGACTATTTAACGAAATCAGACGGCTCTGTTGTGCGAAATCGAAAGGACATGGGAGAAGAGATACAAAGCTTTTCCAAGATTTGTTTTCTAGTAAAGCGCAAGCGCAACGATGCCGTTCGACAAAGAAGATGATGTATCCGATAAAGAAGAATGGCGAGTTTTGGAATCGGAAGTGGCGCTGGCTATCCGGCAAGCAAAAGGAGGAAAGACACCCGGACCAGACCAGATTCGAGCAGAGCACTTAAAATGCCTACAAGAATATATTGCGCGACCCTAGCAGACATATTTACGGAAATACTTGCATCACGAACTGTTCCGAAAGAATGGCTAGGTTCCAACACTATTTTAATACATAAAAAAGGACCACGTGATGTTTTGGCTAATTATCGCCCAATAGCGCTTCTATCGGTGATGCTCAAAATTTTCACGCATCATCCTGAATCGCATCCGTCAAATTCTCAATATGAACACATGCAGAGAGCAAGCCGGTTTCCGTGAAGGATTCTCTACTATTGATCAAATCCACGTCGTCTCTCAAGCTTACAGAAAGATGTCGAGAATACCGAATTCCTCTATGCTATCTCTTCATCGACTTCAAGAAAGCATTCGATACGGTTGAACATCAAGCAGTTTAAACGCCCTCATTGCTTTCGGAATTCCTCGAAGATATATTGAAATAATACAACAATGCAACACAAATTGCTACACTGACGTCAACCTGCTCAAAAACCCGATCCGTGTCAAGATTCAGCGCGGAGTACGACAAGGCGAAGTCATTTCTCCGAAACTTTTCTCTGCTGCCCTAGAACTTGTTATGCAAAGTATCCAATTACCTTGCGGCATTGACATCGATGGTGAAAGACTCCGATACCTGATGTTTGCGGATGACATGCTAATCGGTAATGATCCGAGTGAGCTAGAGAACTCATTGGAAGATCCTAAGCAATGCATCTCGCTCCATTGGACTTGAAATCCACCCAGGCAAGACTAAATGGATGAAAAACAGTTTCACGAGGGATACTGCTTACGCATGAAAGGCTCCGTGATTGAAGAAGTTCCGTCATACGTTTATCTAGGCCAAGCAATCACAATGGATAACGATCTCACAATCGAAATAGGCCGTCGCCGTAAGGCAGGCTGGGCGACATTCAATAAATATCGTGATGTTCTTACTGATAAGCGGCTTGACGCTCAGATCAAAGCCCGAGTGTTCAACACCCATGTCCTACCAGCTTTGGTGTACGGAAGCGAAACATGGAGCACGATAAAAGATGAAGAAAGAAAAGCTGGCATCAACCCAAAGAGCAATGGAACGAGCGATGTGCAATGTTACGTTAATGCATAAAGTTCCTGCTCGTGAAATTCGAAGGCGAACCGGTGTGATCGAGACTATCTACGATTCAAAGAAGCGATGGGCAGGACATATAGCTCGTCTCAGCGATAACCGTTGGACAGCCCGAGTGACCGATTGGTATCCCCGCGGAATAAAAAGCCGCAGACCCCCAGCCAGGTGGAGTGATCCTTTTAAGAAATTATTTGGACAGAGATGGCAACAAATGGCAAGAAATCGAAACGAATGGCATAGATGCGTCCTGCAAGGATGGCGAGAATACCCTTGAAGAGCGGACATCAAGGTATTCAAGATATGTATGGGGTGTGTGTACTTAGTTTGAAACTGAGTACGGTAGCTTAATTAGCGGATTACTGTCGTACACGGCAGATCACTTCTCACCTCCCGAGACTTGCCGTGGAATGACCCCACTGAATTGCTTGACATTTCTGGACAGCTCCAAAAAATGGAACTTTATTAATATCATTCAAACTACTGGAAACGAAACTGGAGGCATAGTTTATATTGCTTTATTCGTAACGTATTCTGACAACAGTTGGCGCCGCACGCGTTGCGCGCACAGCACAGTTCTGCGGCGATATAGGATGGTGCGGCGTAAATTTTCGAATTTGGCCCAATACACTTCGAATACTTGACTTTCAAGCTGAATTCTATCCGATTGCATCCACCGATGGCTTTTGAGCTTCCCTCCTTCCTCCACCAATTGTCCGTAATCGTCAACCAATTGTCCGTTTTTCCCGGCTTCGAACTGCCTCCGAACTGATTTATGAACCTCGTGGTCAAGTAGTCAAATCAAGCAAGTGTTATCGTTTCAATTCACGTTTGATTCCCTCGAGAGAAAGGTATACTGGTTTCTTTGTATCGGTTTTTGAATGATCGTCCACACTCACCATAAACACACCTCGTTGAGGAGCCTTTTGCTACCTCAGTTACGTAAAATGGTGCGGCACCTTCGCACATTTCGTATGCTTGTTCTCTGGTTCTTGAAAAAAATCGAAATGTCACAGCACATTCGGTGTTTTTGCTCTGGAATGAAAACATTAGGGTTGTGTGCACCTCTTCTCCCACTGTTGCAGCGTTGCTACTGAAGACAGAACCATACGCATAGCTTCCTCTTAAGCAATTCTAGACGGGAAAGATCACCCGAGTGCGTCGGTGGCAGCGGTCGAATAGTCGTGATTTCGGGTGATATACAACGGTTTAGTTAGTCCGAGGGTCTGCAAAAAGGTGGACCAATCCTCTACCGGATGCCGTGAAAACATTGGAAAATTTATCTTTCGATGACAGTCCGGAACGCTCGGAGATTGGCCGATGGTCCACTACAAACAAAATAGCGTGGTAAAAAATTCAAATGCAACTTCTTTGACAAATAAGAGCCGGCTTCTTTTAGAAACATATAAACATCGCTAAATAAACGCCAAGACCTCTAAAAATAATATTAGAGGAGTGTGTTGGCCACCTACTAGCTGGCACCCTCTGCGGCCTTTTGTGGCTTTTGACCTACAATGATCAATCCCCCGCAGGGTCTTCCTGACGGGGGGAGGACGGGACTTTTGCACAGCAATCAATAGTGAGGATTGAGGGGGTGGGGGTGCGCATGGCGTTGATGGACCCTTTGGAGTGATTTGATCTACGTGAGGCTACCCTTTGGAGGTCCCCTCAGCAAATGACTCGAAGGCGTTTCCTATTTAAACCGCGTTGTTACCAACCCCGGATAGCAAGTGGACCTGTCTGGTTCACCCCCCTAAAGGTTCCCTCTCATCACGTTCTAGTAGACATCTAGTAGTTTTCATCCTGTAGAATTGTTCCTGTGAAAACGATGCGGCTGCTAAGAACATACTAGTGGGTGGAGTACAGGCAGAGGCGGGGTGCACAAACACTTGGCAGGCCCAGTGAGCTGCAACTAGCACGTCGTCAGTCTTGGTTGGAAGCAATGCGCTACGCTTTCGTATGTTGTTGTATGTATGTTTTTCTCCCTGCCCGCAACGAAGTGATATGGAAGCTCATTGAATAAACGAACTGGACTCGCTGGACTTGATCTAAATGCTTCGGGCAATGGTAATAACTCTCCTACGGCTCTATAAGCACCTATGGAGCACACTTCACGTCATTCCACACGGCGCTGCAGTGGCAGGAGGGCAGTGGAGGGAGGAGAGGAGAATGGAAGGGGAAGGCGGAATACCAACCACCAACACATGCAATTAGGTATTGATTTGTCATTCTAAAGTCGTGCCATATTATGGTACGACCTCTACGCAAGGAAGGGAGCTCCCAAAGGTTGATGGGGGTAATCTGGTACTTCAAAAGATGTTACACTTCGAGCAGCAATGCACTCCGATTTTGACATGGGGATCGTTATCAGTGGCAACATTGTGTTTGTTGTCATGTTGATGGCTAACAGGTTGAACGCCTGCAAACGACCCCTTTTCTTGGTTGCTAGATCGTCCCATTTCCGGAGGTTAACGGGTAAATCAAAGAAACTCTTAGATAGTACCGACGAACTTTCTTTGCTTATGCAGTCCTCAGCGCATTATTCAACATCCCCACTTCCTCTATAAATCCATTCAATTCTACGCTTCAATACAGGGTGCCCCAAGTTATGTACTTGCTCAGATATGCATCGTTACAAAAACGGCAAAAAACGATAGGTGGCCACCCAACTCTCCTACAATAGATTACTAATGAAACGCCGTTACGAAAAAAGGCTCAAAACTCATTGCCTTCCCTGGACTTGAATACGGGCCTTTGACTTCGTACCGGCTTTTCTTCATCGCCTGGATTGTATGGTGTTTCCTATCCTTAGAGCAGGCCTTGTTCTCGGAGAAAAACCATACGTAATTCCATTCCATTGCTTCTACATCGGGGTATAAGACGGCCATTCTAAAGCACTGATAAAGCTAAAAGGCGTCCTCGCAACACTGCTGTGTCACCGTCGATCCAGTAGTGCAGAATCATGTGGAAACGTGAACAAGCTGGAGTCGGAATTCATGTTCAGAGAGGAACGTTGTTATTGAGCACGCCTCACAAGTCAACATCTGTTTGAATAAGAACACCCTTTTTGAAGGAAATCAGTGGGAACTTGGATTCGAAAGCGATAATTGCCTAAACCATGAATTATCGGGAAGTTTAGAGCCTTAATGGATTCCACGTCTCTCTTTAGCAGCTCCAGATGTCAAGCGAGGCATCCGATCCTTTTGATGATTGAATGTTGACTTCATGGTGATCGCTCTTTATCGGGAAAGACGATGTCTCGATCTTAATCGTTCAAAGAGCACATTGCATTTCAAGAACTAGCTGCCCTAAAGAATATACTTGGAAGGTAGGTCTTTTGACATCGACCAAGTCCCATTTCCAAGTTCAACACCAGTTTCCCTTGAACAAAGCGATCTGATGAGGCATGGCTGTTCCCCAACTTGGTGGCGATCTTTCCTAATGATTTCTCCGGACTGCGTCTCTCCATGTCTTGAACCGCTTTACTGTCTTTCGGGTCTTCTGTTCATGTTCAAAGCAGGCCAAGAAGAACCGTACTTTACATACTACTGCCTACGATTCGGGAGTACAGGATGGCCATTCTGAAGCACTGATGAAGCTCAAAACGCCTCTCAGCATCACCGCTGTGTCACCTAGATCGATAGTGCAGAATCATGTGGGAAGGTTAATAAGCATCTCTTCAAATGGTGCTCACGGGGAGATAAAAAAGCAGCTGCAAGTTGCAATGAGAATAGAGAATTGAAATCGCGTCGATCTGAGATCCCTAATCAATTGATATTAGAGAGGACTTTTCTTCTATTCAGAAAAGGGTTTGTTTTTGAACAGCAGCTAAGCTAAGCTGGCACAACTAAATGATCGCAGATCAGAGAGCATAGGGTCTGGTAATTTTGAAAGAAACAGAGCTGTGAACTATGACTTAAACTGCTCATATAAGACGAAATGCTCATGAGGATGGCAGCTATTTTAGCTAGTGGTTCCCACTCTGTAGAGGGAGGATGCGAGGGGGATTCGTTTCATGTAGGATAGTTGTGTTTGGCATGCGGAGTGATTTACAATTTTGACAATACAACTTTGTACAGGTAACCTGTATCGCCTTTTCTGGCGCCTATCTCTAGAGGGGCTGAAAGTGTAGGACGCGACTTTGATCACTTGCTGGCTCTGAGCTGTGGAGTATTTTCTGATTGTTTGCAGACTATTTGAAAGCTGTAGAGCTGACTAAGAAGCTCCACAAATTACTCGATCAGTTGGTCAGTTTTTGAAGTTCATCTATACCTCTACAGAATTTTCGACAAATCGACCCATAATCAAGAGTCTACTCGAGGGCAGCTCCAAATTCGCGACTTCGCAGAGAGACTCGGTTCTACTATTTCTACTCATAGAAACATCTCCACTGCTCTCAAGTTCCGAGCACACGTCTCTGGGATCGCAACAAGAGGAAGGTTGAGAAATTTGCCACTCAGAGGGCATTTAGGCAATCACACAGAAAATGGAGCCAGCGTGGGTCATATCGCGTTTGATCTCCGGATCTGATGTCGATTTTACCAATGGATCTCAAGAGCAACTCTATTATGGGGAGCTACTGTCGTTATCTATGCCGGTACCATTGGGAGAGTCCGATATAAATCGTCTGATAAAATTCAAGAAGCTCCTGCGTGAGCCTGAGGCGCGCCCATTCCTCCTACGAGACGAGATGGTGAGAAAATTTCTGAGCCAAAGTTTTTCGCGAGCGCGGCAGTTGCTGCCACAAAGTGACAGCGCACGTCTCCGAAATAACCTTTGGCTTAGGAAAGACTCCTTCCCAAAATATGTTTCACTCTATTACACTGTAACATTCAGAAGTGAAGATCCATTGGTGTTCATCTTTAGAATATGGTAAAATTGACTCAAAGGTCTTGCAGAAAACTGTGTTTTGTTACGATAGTTTGTCCTAGATTCACGAGCATTCAGTCTAACGACCGTCTGCTCCCTGGTAAAGTTATTGTTCCTAGTATGCTTTCAAATTCATCAAAATAGTGACTTTCCTCCCCACAGGACTTTGACCCCATAGACTGAGGAGATTTTAGAAAGTATCTCACAATCAGATGGCTTTTACAGCTTGATGGATGCTCTTAAGTTAGCGCTTCAGAAGAGGTGGGACGACATCGCCGTTGGCTACCTGCGGCGCACTGCTGATTTTGTCGTTGGACGTCAGAAGGCCTCTGTCAAAGCAGAATCGTCAAATTCAGAGCACCTTTTGTCCTTGGTTATCACATAGCCAACCGTGATTTACTGTAAAAGTTATTCGTTAGAAGAGTTTCCCTCTTGACTTTTACATTCAAGAACATGGCGTCCTATGCGGCTCAGCCACCCTATATACAGGGGTAGCCAGAAGACTTTCTTCATGCCGCACATTAGCAAGTGCTATTTGGTAATGATTACGACCTAAAGCTGCCAAATGATTTTTTAAGCGAGGTATCTGATGGGGACAATGGAGACAGTGGCGATGACTGTGCAAGAGCCCGGCACCACTGTTGCGGATAACGTCGCAGTGATCCACGATCCGTCGGTGATTTCGTAGAGCTTGACACGTGTGAAACGTTGCCATAAAAATTCTTCTGTTGTGTCGGTGTAGAATGCTACTACGACCCTTCTGACTGGAATGTGCTCTTGAAAATCAGCTGAGAGCATTGGGTTCGAATTTATCAAAGTGTGATGCATTTTTCAACGTGGTGGAATGTTTTATTTTTGGCCGCCCCTATATTCATGATGAGGCAAAATTACTGGCTTTCCATTGTTTTGTGATATGTTGCATGAACATACTGCTTTGAGTAGCACTGATTATAGAGTCCACGGATCTCTTTCACTGAGGGTCCTCTCTCACTGAAAGATCTCGAGCCGGTTGGTGGCGAGGCTACGTGGCGCGACCCCAGGTGGCGGATAGGGGGTAAATCGCGGACCAAAAGCCACCATGTACTTGCCCTGAGACGCAGGTGGATTCAGGGGATGGACTCCCTGTTTCTGTAGTGCTGTGTGATTCATACCAGCTGTCTCCACTCAGGCGCATCCATGCATGCTTGCGTGTGTGGTGCGCTCTGTGTGTGCGGTTGGTATCCTGCATGTCGGCACAGCCAAAAGCTTGCATTCAAGTGACTGGGAAGTACATGGGAGGCGATTCGGGGCCGCCTCCAAAAATAAGCCCTTGTTCCGCTCCAGGATAGCGTGGCTAACTACCTGGAGGTCTATCCTAGCCCACACGACAGAGCCTGGCAAGCTACTCGTGTGCCTTCAATATGCCGAAAACAGCAATATGGATGGGCCTCATTCCCCTGAACCTGAGGGAGCCCCCAATACGGCAGCGTTGGGTAGGACCGCTCGGGAGAGGCTGCTAGAATCTCAGGGCCCGGATAGGCTGCCTAAACGAAGAAGGACTAAGATGGCGATCTGTACTTTCAACGCACGAACGCTTGCATCCGAAGCTCACATCGAAGATCTGATGATGCAGGCCAGGAAGATCAAGTACGACGTCATCGGACTGACCGAGACGAGAAGGCACCGCCCGCTACACGCCGTTTTCGATACTGGAGAAGAACTGTTCCTTGGAACATGCGACAGCAGAGGCGTTGGCGGTGTGGGTGTCCTCGTCAACACGCACTTGGCCATAAACATCGATTCGTACGAAAGCCTTACGACCCGAATCGGACGTTTGAGATTGAGAAGATGTGGTTCAACTCCTGCTTTGACAATCTTCGTCGCCTACGCACCAACATCCAGCTACGACGAGGAGGAACACGAAGCATTTTATATGGAATTGGAGAAGTTCTACAAGGAAGATCATACCTTCTTCAAGGTCATCGTCGGCGACTTCAACGCCAAGATTGGCCCAAGAAGAACGGCTGAAGAACTTCACATCGGAATGGATTGGAATGAGCAGGGCGAAAGACTGTCTGAGTTTATCATGTCGACCAACACCATCCATGGTAACTCGCAGTTCCAAGAAGCCCTCTCACCTTCGTTGGACTTGGGAGTCACCTGATGGACAGTTCCATAACGAGATAGACCACATCATCTTCAATCGAAGGTTTTGCCTGACCGACGTCGCTGTTGTTCCAAAGTTCTACACGGGATCGGACCATCGTCTCCTCCGCGCAAGATTCCACTTCTCGATGCGTGTTGAGAGAGCCTCAAAGTTCAGGAAGCGAAGCCCCAGGACAGTCATCAACTGGGATCACTTCACTTCTCTTGTCAGCTTATGGGAGGATTCCGTCATCGAAAACATCGACGAGGAGTACATCGGCTCGTTGAACACCTTCACGAGAGTGGCAGGAAGGCAGAGAGTTTGCAAGTCACCAAGGGACGTCTGTCTACGGAAACTCTCGAACTGATACGCCAACGTGGAGCCGCACGAGCTGCAGGCAATCACCAACTCACGTCCGAGCTTGCGAAGCTATGCAGAGAGGCGATAAAGGAAGATCTCAAGGAGCGAAGAGCAGCAGTATTAGCTGAAGCAGCAGAGGCTGGGAGGAGCATCCGCAATGCCCGCCGAAGCTTTGCCAGCTACAAGACCAAGATGACCTGCCTCCGACGTCCGGATGGAACAGTTACTGCATCCCGAAGGGCAATGGAGAAAGTCATCCACGACTTCTACTCGGATCTCTTCGATAGCCATGTCCATCTGCCCACTTATCAACTGCAACAGGATGGATACGTCGTCCCCTCAGTTCTCTCTTCCGAAGTCCGACACGCCATCAAGTCGGTGAAGAATCGTACAGCACCCGGTCTCGACAGGGTCAAACCGGAACATCTGAAGAATGCGCCGCCAGTTATCATCAAAACTCTGGCTCGACTCTTCACGCGCTACCTGTCGGAATGCAAGGTACCCACTCCGTGGAAAACCAGCAGGACCGTGTTGCTGTACAAGAAGGGAGACTTGGACGACATTGGCAACTATCGCCCAATCTGCCTGCTGTCTGTAATCTACAAGCTATTCACTCGAGTCATCCTTAACAGGATCGGCAGAATACTAGATGAAGGACAGCCATGCGAGCAAGCAGGGTTTCGAAGAGGGTTCAGCACGATCGACCATATCCACACGGTTACAAGACTCATTGAAGTTTCACGAGAGTACAAGATGCCGCTTTGTCTCACGTTCATCGACTTGAAGAAGGCCTTCGACTCTGTGGAGACAGAAGCGGTCATCGAAGCCTTGGGCAACCAGGGCGTCCCTACTCAGTACATCAAGATTCTTCGTGAGCTCTACAGCAACTTTACGACCAGAATCTCACCATTCTACAAGGAGGTCATCATCGACGTCAAGAGAGGGGTCCGACAGGGCGACACCATCTCGCCCAAACTCTTCAGCGCCGCTCTCGAGAACGTCATGCGTCAACTGGAATGGGAAGACATGGGAGTGAAGGTCGACGGCCGGCAACTACACCACCTTCGTTTTGCTGACGACATCGTTCTTATAACGCCGAACATCGAGCAAGCGGAGCGAATGCTGGCTGATTTCGACTGCGCCTGTGGTAAGGTCGGTCTACAGCTGAACCTAACGAAGACGATGTTTATGAGAAACGGATTGGTTCCTGATGCCCCATTCACGCTCAACGGAACGAACATCACCGAATGCTCCAGCTACGTGTACCTAGGTCGGGAAATCAATATGATGAACGATCTAGCTCCAGAGCTGAGCAGGAGGAAACGAGCGGCTTGGGGAGCGTATAAGAACATCGAGGGAGTAGTGAAGAAGACGAAGAACATCCGGCTCCGTGCCCACCTCTTCGATTCCGCTGTCCTTCCTGCCCTAACCTACGCCTCAGAGACTTGGACTCTGCAGGCAGGACGAGCATGCGGTCAGCGTTATCCAACGCGCTGTCGAGAGGACGATGCTAGGAGTAACCCTATACACGCAAGTGCAGAGGGGAATCCGGAGTGCCGAACTACGCCAACGATCGAAGATCAGGGACGCTGCCGTTTTCGCCAAGGAATCGAAGATAAGGTGGGCCGGACACGTCATGCGATTTTGCGATGACCGTTGGACCAGAGCGGTTACCGACTGGATCCCTCGGGCACATCGTAAACGAGACACCTTGACGATCGTCCCGGGCTCGATGGTAGAATTATTAACGGAAAGCTCTGAACGAAGTCAGAATGGGGCGCGAGGACATGTCGTCTAGAGGAGGGGTCCATCTGTTGACTAACTCATTGGCACGGGACAGGGACGAATGTTAGTACGTGCTGGCGTTCGCTCGAGCAATCAGGATGATCAACGGGACGACAGGTGATACAGGTGATTATAGAGTGGTTCGGCTTTTCGCTTTGTGAATTGCGGCCATCAAACTTCAACAGAGCGCTATGCAAACGCGCCTTGGACGATTTTCTCAAACTTTCGAACATAGCTCAAAAAGCGTAAAGCCATGAGTGTTTCCTCTTTCTGGAAAGAGTTTCCAGTGGATCCAACAGGGGCTACGGTTCAGTGAATTGACTGAGTGTGGCCCAGGACCAGTAGGCCAAGCATCCCAAGCCTCGTCGCTTTCGATGAATGGCAATCCAGTTCTCGTTATTGGTACCGATGTAATTTTGAGTATGAGCTGCCATAGAAACATAGAAAGGAATGTATGCCCCATAATATATCTGAATTTGAATTCTCTCATATCGTCGCTTCTGTATTCCTGGGACTAATTTGATGGAGCTTGCCTGCCTATGCAATGCATTAGCCAAAGGTTCGAAGAATTGGGTACAGGACAGAGGTGATTATTTTAAAAACAGTTCACGTGGTTGGGATTGTCATATTCCCACAAATGATATTCACGGTTTTAGAAGATTACTAAAAATTAGTCCTGCATGCGAAAGAAATATTGTTGCACCAGTAATTTTGCCCTACCCTGTATATTGCCCATTTTTTATGATACCGGAAGGTACCAAATAGCCGTCAGCCTCCACAGTAGTCGTGCAATGGTCTCTCTACAGCAGCGGTCTTCAAGTGGGACAAGCTCAAGGGACAAGCTACAATACAAGTGCCCGTCGCAAAGATAAGCAAACATTGCGTGCTTCGTGTGCGTCGTATAAAGGTTGTGCAAAGTGGCGAGTATGACAAACCAAAACTAAACTGGACTGTGATGCAGTCCAAAGGTCTGCTCTGAAAAACCGTAGTTTTCTTTCGCCTGCTCAAATTAGGTCGAAAGGCAGCAGAAGCAAATCGTGATATGAAGGATACGCTCGGCCCAAATACACAGTGAAGGAACCGTAAAGTAGTGTTGTAGAAAGTTATTGGAGATGGTCGCGACAATCGTAAGCCTCACAGCGATTGTGGCCGCATATTAGACGTTAACAACCACCAGCCGATATTTGCTAAAAAGCTCTCTACTAAGTTAGACCTGAGAAATAGGGAGTTTCTGAATTCATTGAGAGCTGGAAGGTATAAAAATTCAATGAGGCAGAATGCGGCAAGGAAAGCGAATGTAATTTGGGTTGTTTAATTGAACAGCTCAAAAAATTCGGCATAGTTAAGAGAACTGCGTGCGATGACGTACCTGGAACTTGCCCTTTCCCAAGAATGGAGGCTTCATACAGTAGCGGTCAAAAAATTCACCTAGAAAGAGGCAAGTATTAACTCTTTGGGCAGACTAACCTTTCATAAATAGTATTAAAAAAAAGTATGATTGTTGTCCGTCTTTTAGATATAATTCCACATTACCTCGACAAAGCAGCCAAGTCAAGAGTATTGCCATCATTGTTCAATGAGAATGCAAGTCAGAAGCAGAATAACACCTTCTCTACAAACGTTCATCGGCTACGTTCCGTCAGCCTCATACTTAGATGTTGCCCCCGCCATCAATTCTAAGGGATCTCTAGAATGACTCATTGTTGGTCATTGTACGCCTGTTCTCTTTTTGTCGCACAGATCAAAACTACACAGTTTACGTAAAAAATTGGGTTGTTAGAAAATTGACCGGAACGGCTACGAAACCATGCTCTCTCTTCTACATGGCGATCCTGGACCCGCAATAGTGCAGGAGTGTAGTGGCAGCGGGCGCCGCTTACCATGTGCGCAATGGGGGGAATCAAGGTTTGGATCGCGTAGAGTTCAAACCAAGCCTTTCATTACTCGGAGTACCAGACCTATCTGAAAGGATAAAAACAGTGGCTTGTGGAATAGCTAGAAATGCATGTGTATAATAGGGAAAATTTCATATAAAATGCCCAATGATTTCTAGAGTTGGTAAACCTGCAGGAAATCCAAAAAGGACTTTGACTGCGCACGCATTCGCGTGAATCACACAGGACAATAGTAGCATCCTACTTACTAGAATCGTCTGTCCTCAGTGTGTCTGTCACGAGATTTCCTAGCTCGTGATGTCGCTACTGGAGGACCGGGTCAAGTGTGGGATGGGTGGGCAAGGTCTCGAGAAGTACAAAACACACATCAGCTAAGCGGAGCCCCGCCCACAGTGGGCGTGGCGTGCGTCGAAATGAACTGTACTGACGACCAAGATTTCAAATTCAGTTACAAAACAGCCTCGAAACTGGGGAAAAAAGTGGGTAAAGGTGTGGATTGGTAACTTGAGACTTACATCCAGACCCACATCCGTTGGGGCTTGCGATCTCTATAAAAGCGGTGCCCAATGGAATAATTCGTAACTCGGTTGGGAGATATGAAAAAAATGGTGTACGTTAACAATGTCTATAGTGTTCCCAGTTTACATGACGTTAGCGGAGGCCTGCTCACAATGGGCTGGAGCGTGCCCTGAAGTACACAGCGTTTCCTACAAGTCCCCATAATTCGGTTCCGAGAAGTCTTGGAGAGCGGGAAAAGGTGGATAGAGGTCAGAGAAGAGGGAGAGGTTGAATGCTGAATGGTGGGCGCGGCGTGCTTAAAAGTGGGCGGAGTTTGCTAACTATTTGTAAATCACTTCCAAGAAGTCCTGTAGACCGGTGAAAAATGAATAGAGGAAGATTAGGATAATATACAGGGGGGGGCCAAAAAAAAGACATTTTGCCTATGTCGGACTTCGGCTCTTTTTTCTTCGCAGAGATTGCTGTCGTTGACGGGAGTTCCTCAGCAGAGTATTCCCTAAGTGTCCCTCTATAAGTGAACGCAGGCTCTCCTTCACTGCCCTCACCGTCTTCAGAATATGACGTCATCTGTCACCGTCGTCAGGCTCAAGGAGGTCTACCGTAAGAGCTTCAGCCTGAAGCTCTTACGCAATTTCGTGAATCGATTTAATGTTGGATAGTTTTCTAGAGGCATTAGCTACCACTGTGCAAATCCCCTCGGAACTAGCTTTCCAGTAAGGGTCGTTATGGTACACGATCCTTCGAAGACCCCATTGAGATCGACCAGTGCACCATGTTTCCAGGGCTAATTCTTCTGATGCCGTCCACGTACGTGGCCACTATGAAGATTTTCTTATAGAATGGAATGCACTCTTTAATAATAAGTTGGAACCGTTCGGTCTGAGTTGAGTAAAATGTGCTTAAATCCATCTGGAAGTGGAGGCAAAATGTCTTTTTTTTTGGCCCCCCCTGTATATGTGGTAAAGGTGTGGATAGGTAACTTGAGACTTACATCCAGACCCACATCCGTTGGGGCTTGCGATCTCTATAAAAGCGGTGCCCAATGGAATAATTCGTAACTCGGTTGGGAGATATGAAAAAAATGGTGTACGTTAACAATGTCTATAGTGTTCCCAGTTTACATGACGTTAGCGGAGGCCTGCTCACTATGGCTGGAGCGTGCCCTGAAGTACATAGTGTTTCCTACAAGTCCCCATAATTCGGTTTCCGAGAAGTCGTGGAGAGCGGGAAAAGGTGGATAGAGGTCAGAAAAGAGGGACAGGTTGAATGTGAATGGTGGGCGCGGCGCGCTTAAAAGTGGGCGGAGTCTGCTAACTATTTGTAAATCACTTCCAAGAAGTCCTGTAGACCGGTGAAAAATGAATAGAGGTCAGCGAAGGAAACGAAGGCAACTGCGTGGGTATGTGGTATTGGTAATGGTGGGCGGGTCATGCGCCAAAGTGAGCGGAGTGATCCGCGAAGCATTATATTCGTTTTTAAGAAGTCCGAAAAGGTGTATGGTCAGCGATGGAAATAAAGTTCACTGCTATTAGTGGGCGGAGCACGTACAAAAATGTGCGAAGTTATCTATGAAACATTACAACTTGGTTCCAATGAGCCCTAGGGAAAGGGAAAAAATGGGTTGAGCCTATAGTGAAAAGAAAGGCAAACGCCATCGGTGGGTGAAGCGTGCACTAATTTAAGGGGAGTTTGCCCCAAACTTATAATTCGGTCCCATAACGTCATGGAAACCGGAAAGAAGCGGACAGGGCCGGTCGAGGGAAGGTCGATTGCCCTTGACAGGCGGGGCTTGCACCAAGGCAGGCGAATTTTTTACCAGTTTTCAACTCGGATCTAAGAGCTGCCGGAAAACGGGAAAAAGTGGATAGAGGTTGTCGATGGCAAGGAAGTAAATTTTGATTGGTTGGTTGTCATTCATCAAAGTGGGCGGGGTCAGTTCAGGCTTACAACTCGATTCCGAGTAGTCCCGGAAAGCGAGAAAAAGTGAATAGAGGCTGGCGAAGGAAAGGAAGTGTGCTCCATGGTGGCTAGAAGTTGCACCAAAATGAGGGCGGTTTGCGGCCAAGCATACACATCGCTCCGAGACAATGCAGAGACCGGGAAAAACGTGAGAGAGATTGGCGAGGGAGAAAAGGGCGGGAGAGTTCACTACAAGATCTATAGTTCGGCCTAGAGGCAGTCCGAAGACGGGAAAAGTGTAAAATGGTTGGTGAAGAACGAGAGGTAAAAGCCATAGGATGGAACTGTTAGGATCTAGTCCAGAATTCAAATATTCACAGTGTAACAGGCTACATTCGAGAGCATACGCCGCACCATCCCATGTCGCTGCAAAACTCTGTTGTGCGCAACGCGTGCGGCGCCAACTGGCACATGAAACAGGGACATCGATATTCTATAACTTTGTGAAAATTTTTGCCTACTTAGGTGCACGACTCATCCACCCTACCTCCTTCCCTAACCAACCTACTCCGTCCTCGTACTTTTCCCGGTGCGTGGGCTCTCTCGAAACATAACCATAGTAGCAGGAGGCAAACCTTTCCCACCTCGGTGCACGCCTCATCACCTACTTGCATTTGGCCTCTCTCCTGATTTACCTTTTCACTTCTTTCCAATTTTCGTTGGTTTTCCAACAGTTTTGGAACCAAATTATACACTGCGTTTCATAAATATAGGTCCACCCTAAATTTTTGCTATTCCAAAGTTGCTGTGCATTTTTGGAAAATGCTGCTATCACCAATAGATTCCTCATCACGGAAAACCTTCATAGTGTTTTTCTGACAAAATTCCCCCCTCAAGTAACCCAATTAACTTTTTAGAACGAATTTTCACCGTTTCATGAATATCGGGCCACTCATAAAAAGTTTCCATTTCTCACGATCCGTGAAGGGAATCAGGGAAGCGGGGATATATGTGAGCTCAGTCGACATCGAGTTTACCATACCTCGTGTTACTCGCCTCTCTTCCCAGTAACAAGCTCAAGCCAGAGCACTTACTGGGGGCGGATGGCTGCGGCCTCCCACATCGGTCGGCTCATCCTTTTCCGCAAAATGAAGTGAGTGAGAAGGAAGCTCATGGGATAAACAAACCGCTAACAAATCGGGTAGCTTACAGGATTTGAGATATCAATGTTTTGTAGCAGGATAGTTGTGATAACACTCTTAGGGCTATATAAACACCTGCTTAGCACACTTCCGTTCATTCCACATGGTGCTGCAGTGGCAGCTGGAGGGCAGTGGAGAGAGGAAGGGAGGATGAGGAAGGGAAGCGAAAAATCTACCGTCATATCATGATTGTGTCCCTTCTACTGTTTGAAACACCATTGTGTTGCATACGCGTCACTTCCACGAGGTGTTGGTGTCACAGGAGGAAGGGACCATAGCGGAGGATAGAAAGCTTGCGCAGGAAAGGAAGGGTCCGGCGGTTGACGGGGGACTAATCTGGTAGTAAATAAACAACTATGTGCGAAATCCTGGACAAGTGCGGAGAGAAGAGGTATTCCTTGTAACGAAAGCCGCGTTTTTATTCAAGATTTAGGAGGAATTGGGTGTCTTCTCTCGAATTATACAAGGAGTCCGAACAAAGTCCGTACTGAAATGCGGCCTTCCGTGAGCAAAACCACCGTGTGGTGAGTAAGCCAGCAGAGCAATAACATCTTCAAGCGGATTGATGAAGAGCGTTCCAAGATTATTTGAGCGCTACAAGATCGCACGTCTCCATTTCTCCGTGGAAAAGGGCTCAACTTAATGAACGAAGGTGTGGCTGTTAAGACCCTTCGCGATCTTGGACTCTACCTCCTTGTTTCATGCTACAGGTGATCTGGATCGACGTGAAAAGTTTATTCTAGGTGGATCTGATAGAAAAAATGGCACAGGATCCCATGAAAATCGCAAATGGTTTCAAAGTAATCAAATTCTCGCTTTTGTTTCCCTTCGCTTGGGTTCCAAAGAGTATCGCCAAGTTTTTTTTTGGAGCGACTATCCCCATTTTTTGACAACACCCCTCGATCCTTGATTTTTACGCACGATAACGCGGCTGTCCATGCCGGTCCTTCCACGCCAGATGGAATTGCAGGAAAAAATGTGGCAGTTATCTGGTGGCCACCATGTTATCTGAATTAGATTCCAATAGAGAATCATTGGGCCTTAATTGTTATAAAGTTCCACAGCAAAGTAAAGCAAAATGGAACAGCCGAAAGAGCTGAAAACGTCGATCATCGGCGCACAGACAAATTTCGATCCTACTGTAATAGCTAATTTGGTTACCAGCATTCCAAAACGTATTATTGTGTTGATTAATGGAGGACCATCCCATTATTGAAAATTTGTGACGTTTTTTTGTTATAATAAAATCTCTCGACAAGTGATGTGTAGTCATATTTGCGAAACGGTGAAAATACGTTCTAAAGAAGATATTTTAATAATTCTGAATCGAGATTTCTCCAGAAATCAAGTATCAAGGTTTTTCGTTATGGGGAAACTATTGGTAATAGCGGCATTTTCCAAAAATGCACAGCAACTTTGGAATTAACAAAAATTTAGCAAAAAAAGCGTTGCTGCGACTTTATTTCCGATTAAGATAACAATTAAGATAACAAGATAACAAAAGACGATTATTTCCCAAATATCGCATTCATTCCACAGTGATGATAACTGCAGTCATGCGATGAGTTGAAGAGAGTCACGTAACTCGTCTCTGCTATTTATTTCCGGGGCTAGTCTTTTTATTTCCAGAGCCTCCAGTATTTTGCGTTCCACTGTGTTTTCAACGGAACGGTGTAGGACTTTTACGTTGAGGGTGGGTGGATCCCCATGGGCATGTTGTTGGGTTCTATGTTTGGAGAAGCTGTTACCTGGATATGAGGCCGGATTTTGTAGAGCCCTCCGATGTTCATCAAGTCGTTTGTGGAGAGGTCTTCTTGTTTCTCCAACATACTTATGCCCACATCCTTGGCATTCTATTGCATAAACTGTACCTCTTAGTTGGCATATTTTGTCGTCCTTACAGTATATGCAACCATTCCTCCCACATTTGTCCTTGTAAGGCCTGGAGTATCATGGTTATCGTGCATTATCATGGTTATCCCATCAGGTGTGCAGTACGGTCTCCATGACTGCAAGTAGTGTTGGAATATCCGTTTCCTCCAAAAGTACGTTCCACCCATGTCTTTTGTCTATTATGTCTACTTCACTTGAAGGCTGACTGCAGACTTTATCCTTGGTTGAAATCAGATTGCGGACGACGTTGGCCTTCATGTAGATGGGGTGGCAACTTCTAGCATGTAAAAGTATATTCCTCGATGCAGGTTTCTTGTACCATTGAAGTTCCTTCTCTCCTTCGTTGATGCGAACTTTGGTGTTGAGAAACGGAACAAAACCCTCCTCATTTGGCTCTTCGACCGTGAATTTAATGTTGGGATCCTGTGAATTGAGGTTTCTTAGCGTGTCTTCTAAATCCCTCGTGGAAGAGCCAATAATGAACACATCGTCAATATATCGCTTGTACAATGCTATTCCAGCCGTCAGACATCTACGTTCCAAACGATCGAGGAATACTATGGCTAGTAAGGGTGCTATTCTTAGCCCCATGGCTAACCCTCGGTGTTGCTTGTATAACTTGCCATCAAACTGGAAAATATTGCACTCTAAAGTTGCCATAAGTAACTCCCGAAGATCTTGTTCCTCCAGGCCCAGCGTGTGAACTTCTTTATGCAATAGAATGCCAAGGATGTGGGCATAAGTATGTTGGAGAAACAAGAAGACCTCTCCACAAACGACTTGATGAACATCGGAGGGCTCTACAAAATCCGGCCTCATATCCAGGTAACAGCTTCTCCAAACATAGAACCCAACAACATGCCCATGGGGATCCACCCACCCTCAACGTAAAAGTCCTACACCGTTCCGTTGAAAACACAGTGGAACGCAAAATACTGGAGGCTCTGGAAATAAAAAGACTAGCCCCGGAAATAAATAGCAGAGACGAGTTACGTGACTCTCTTCAACTCATCGCATGACTGCAGTTATCATCACTGTGGAATGAATGCGATATTTGAGAAATAATCGTCTTTTGTTATTGTGTTATCTTAATTGTTAGCTTACTGGGAAATAAAGTCGTAGCACGTCAGTGCTATTCAAGGATAAGTCTAGGGTAGGGAATAGTTCCTGCTTAACCAACAAGGGTGGTAAGTGTTACACTTTTGAAGAGTGGACAGCAGGTGGGTCAGTTAATATATTTTAAAATATTAACAGGCTTCGGAGAAGCTTCCAATTTTTCATTTCAGGCTCGACAGAGGCGCTAAGCGGCGAAAGCGCGCCAAAAAAGACCTGAGCTTTCGCAAAACTTTTGCAAACACACATTTCTGCAATTTCTTTTGTAGAAAGTTTTAAGTCTTTT
>MU868345.1:76785-87084 GCA_036418205.1 Ostertagia ostertagi | reverse complement strand
GGAAAAGCCCAGACACACACACTCACCATGCTGGCTCATGCACAATACAGAGTAAGTGGCAGTGGTTTGGATACAAATTCAGAACTTGCCTGAAGTTTCCGAAGTAAGTAGATAAAGAAGTGCTATTATGGCATAACTTGTTACATTGCCTATGCAGAAATTTTTCAGCATAGATTTTGCATTGCACACTTTTCTTTGGCTGCTGAAATGAAAATGCGACAATTATGTGTGCCACATGTGCTCATGAACGGTCTGGGAGAAGACTACCAATGACCTGCGATGATGTCACTCCCGTTGTACATAAACATATGGTCGCGTTGAAATTCGGGAACTTACTTTGGGTTTACCAGGAAAGCATGGTTGGCGGAAGTAGCCATTTGCAATGAGATGTACAAAGCGTGATGCGTTTTGAGGGGTTGTTCTTGAGTTTCTACAGCTGCTGAAAGACTTCCTGAAAAAGCCTTAGAAGAGTAATGTGATGAACACAGTAGTTGAGGGATATCGGTAAGCCTCAACATGTATGTGATCTGTATTATGTTTTAACGGTGGTAGGCTCGAATTCTCAGACTAATCAAAGTTTTCCATTCTGTCGAAGGTGCACTTCGAACATTCTGAAGGCTTTTCTGCACAAATAGCGTGCTTCATATACCCAACAGTTCGTGTTTCCGAGGAGATTTTTTCGTGGCGATTTTGACTGCTCCAATCACCAGTATTCCAACCTCCAATTCCATTTCCCCGTAGTACAATTTTCAGACAGGTGAAGTTCTCTGTTCCTCGAAGCGTTACCACAAGGAACTGCTCACTTTTGTGAGCGGAGCTGATCAGAAGACGGTCGAGGTACCGTTATAAGAAGCTATAATTGTCGCAGGTGACCTCAATGGGCACGTTGGCGCTACGAAAGACGGTTACAGCTGTCATGGTGGTTTTGGATATGGGTCACGTAATACTGATGGCGAGCGAATTCTTGAGTATGCAGACTCGCACAACCTCGCCATTGTGAACACGAAATTCCGAAAACGTGACTCACATCTCATCACCTTCTATAGCGGTAATACCAGAACACAAATTGATTTCGTACTTGTCAGGCGCGCGATCAAGGGCTCGTAACAGACGCGAAAACAAGGCCTCATGAAACGGCCGCACCAAAAAGGGAATGACCACCGGCAACTGTTTTCTCCTTTATTTTTATTCACTTGGTCTATAATGTAGAACATCATTCTTGCACTCCAAATTCTACAACTGAGGTATTAGGTCAAATTACTCCGTGCATTGCTTCACTGGAGCAGTGTACAGCGCTTTAGCTCCCCCTGAGATGCACAAAATATCCTACTATATATAATCGGCTAAGCTGCTGTGTGTGTCTGTGTGTGTGTTTGTCTGTCTGACCGGAAATTCATAGCTCGGGCACCAGTGGTCGTCAGGAGTTGGTTTCAAGATATGATATAGGGGGTGGGACGGGAACATATTTGGTGGGGGTCACAAAGTGATAACGACTGATAAGAGCAGATAAGAGGCGCTGAAACACAATTTCACAAAATTCATAGTGCGCTTCGCAGCAGTCGTCAAGAACTCACAGTCGACATTGATCTGTCTTCCTGTGCGGCCGCTCTCCCACCCGCTCTTATGCCACCAAAAAAATGCAACTGCGGCAAGGAATCTGAAGCTCCTGCTTGGCTTGAACCGTTGATGAAACGCTGGGACGAACACCTTCTAAGGTTTGATCGTTTATTTAATCTGTTTCTCTCCTTGCAAGAGTCTCATAGGGAGGTTTTGGATAAGATCAGTGCTATCGAAGCTCGGATTAGTGAACAAATCAGTACCTCGTTTCCGAGAACTGAGTTGTACTCTACTTAATCAAATTTCATTCAGATTCAAAGAATATCGATTCACAAACAATGCAATATAACATGGGTAGGCATTGACGAGCAGTGTGATGAGATGACTACTTCAGTTTTCGATAAGGAAGCCCTTAATTGAATTCACTGTAGCCTTGAGCTACTTGCTCAGTGGAATGCCGATCACATTAAAATGGTAGATCACCCACGCATTCGTAAAGATACAAAGAACCGGCCTAGGATAATTAAGATAACATTGCCTTCCCAAGACCTCCGGGATAGGCTCCTAGCCTTCATGAGGAAAGGACGCCTTTCATTAACTAAGAATTCATTCATTCATATGTAAGGCGTGACTACACGAAGGAAAGCTTGCCCTCGACAGGCAGCTAAGAAAAAAAGCGGGGCTGCTTAATGCCAACGAGGGTAAGCTCGTCTATGTCGTACGCGACCTAGAAATTCATAAACTTAAAGTTCCGCGTAATCTTGCCAGTATTGATCCGTCTCACCAAATCTAGTGCAACTCATTCTGGTTGTTCTCCTGGCATCGTACCCAGCACAGTCAATCGCGTATCAGTGCCCCCGCTCGATGCTCCTTCGGCACCGCGAGCATCGATCGCTGGACCTGATACACGGTCCTCCATGGGATCCAATGCGCCAACACCTTGCTAGGGAATAAGAGAGGGCTCCGAACGGCCTCCGCCTGTAGTGCGTCATACTTCGTTTCTCTCCTATTCTTCCTTGCGCAACAGACTCTTACTTATGCCCGTTCTTTGATTAAGAAAATTCCTGAATTTGACTTACTTTTGAAACAAAGGCCGTACGCTGTGTTTGTAACTGAAACTTGGTGCAAACAAAATCAAATTCATGATGCCACGCTTAGCTATAAAGGACAGTATAGCGTCTCTCGTTGTGATCGGCAGGGAGGCAGGCCTGGCGGAGGTGTTTTAGCTGCAATTCGTAAAGACATCCCCCATAACTGTGTAGCATCCAAAAACTTTTCTGAATATTGTCAGGCTGTTGTCATTGAGACCAATATTGAGTCGCACACTTTACTGATTGCCACGATTTACAGAAGCCCGTCATGTAGATCCGATGCTTTTCAAGAGCTTATTGACTTCTTGTCTGACATTATCCTTCAGAGCTCCAGTAAAGTTATCATCATGGGTGATTTTAATTTCCCACTCATAGAGTGGTCTTCCCTTACTCATCGTGGTAATCTAAGCAACCCTTCTTCGTCCACCTTTATACATTTCTGTGCTTCTTTCAACCTTAACCAGGTTGTCATGGAGCCTACACATGGTCTCAATATACTTGACATTGTACTTACCTCTGACCCCAATCTGATCAGAAGTGTTGAAGTGTTACCACCCTTCAGCACTTCTGACCATTGCTGCGTAAGCGTTCTATTGTCAGACCTTTCCCCTCGCCGATCACATTCGAACACCCCTCGACCTTGGTTTGCGAAAGGTGACTTTGTAAGCATTGTTCGCGAGCTTACCGAAATCGACTGGGTGGCGCTCCTTGCCGCTGGTACTGTCAATGAATCCTATTCGAAGTTCGTTACAATCTGCCACGCTCTCATCTCTCAATATGTTCCTTCTATCGAGCCTAAAACCGAACGCATGCACATCCCAAAAAAGATTCGCCGTTTGAGAGCTAAGGTTAGCCACATTCATTCGAATCTAAGTCGTTACGGCTATCTCAAATATGTCAAATATGCCCAAAAACTCAAACGTGCTGTCACTCGTTTAGCTATTATCGAGGAAGAAAAGCTGGCAAGAAAGAAAAATGTGCGGCGTTTCTTTAACTATTGCAATAATAAGCTCAACTTGGCCAATGAAATCCCGGAACTCTCTCTTGAAGGCAATGCGGTAGCTAGTAGTGATTATGATAAAGCCGAAGCGTTTGCTGAGTTTTTCCGTTCTGTTTATAAAGAGCCAAGCAATTACCACGGCGTGTCTACAATACCTACCTGCACCTTAGATTGGGTAGACATCTCCTCGGAGTTAGTTTACAAAATGTTGCTCAAGCTTCCCAACAGAAGCTCTACCTCTCCCGACGAAGTTCCTTATGTCTTTCTTAAGAAAGCTGCCCTCGGTCTTGTTAAACCACTCACATTACTTTTCAACAAGTTCTTGCTGTTTGGTGAATGCCCTGATATCTGGAGGGTTGGGCTTGTTAAACCAGTTCATAAGAAAGGTCCTCGGAATTTAGTTGAGAACTACCGCCCCATTTGTCTTACCTGCTGCACTAGCAAGGTAATGGAAAGAATCATTTGTTCGCGTATCATGGATCACTTAGAAGACAATAAACTACTGAATACTGCACAGCACGGATTCCTCAGTAAACGCTCTACGACTACTGCCCTCCTCTCCACTCTCCCACGGTGGCACAGAGAGCTGGATAAAGGCAGTTATGTATCAGTATGCTTTGTCGATTTCAAAAAAGCCTTCGATTCTATCCCTATCTCATTACTTCTCAGTAAAACCGGAAGTTTTGGCATAAGTGGCTGTTTGCTGCGCTTTATCCGCTCCTTCTTGAGTCAAAGAAAGCAGTCGGTTGTTATCAATCATGCCCGGTCAGACCTGTATCCCACCACCAGTGGTGTGCCTCAGGGTAGTTGTATCGGTCCTCTCATGTTCCTTTATACGTAAACGACTTGCCATCTGTCCTCCCCCCAGGTGTCTCTATAACTATGTATGCTGATGACTCTAAGCTATTCACCATCAATAATGCTGAGCTTCTTCAGGACGGTCTTAACGCCCTCGATAGCTGGGCGCAAAGGATGGGGACTTGATATATCGAGAGAGAAAACTACTGTTATGTGCCTTGGGAAAAGTCATCCCGATGTCAAATTTGAACTTACGATTAGTGGCTCCTATCCTTAAGCGGTCACGGTCAAGTTCAAATTGGACATCACTTATAGTGACACCGAGATCGCGAGTGCAGGTGACCGCTCAAGCCTTGATTTCGAATGCTTTATCCTTTTATTTTATAAAGCGCTAACTTTGTGTGTCGGTTTGTGTGTATCTGTATGTGTGTGTGTGAGTGTGTGTGTATGTAAGTACCAGTTTCAGCGCCGCACGCTACCGCGCGCATTAAACGGAAGGTCGGGATGAGACAGGACAGCCGACGAAGCGCTAGATTCACCGCTAACATAAGCTCTTTATCTTAGCAGAAGCTCACCGTTTGATACGCGCAGTGGAGTGCGGAGCTAAAGTGGTGTCTGTAAACAACCACCATGCATCGAATGCCAGTGTAATTTAGCGGTCGGATTGTGTGTGATGTTAAAATATAAACATCCAGCACTCGTTATCGTATTTTTGACTTACACCATACATTTTTAGGAACTCTGGGGGGCATAGCGGTTTAGTGGTATTTCGGGCTGGTGATAACAACGCAAATGGAAGAATATTGAAATGAAATGCTTTATCTAAAGTCTGGTTTTGAGTGACCTCCATATTCTTGCGCATATCGTTATTATAGGCCCTTATCAGCCGTTATCCCTTCCTTTTTTCCACCATATATGCTCCCGCAATACCCCCCCACAACACTTCTTCGAACCAACGCCTCACTGATGCTGGGACGCCCTCTATGGATATCGTGGAATTGGCGTTCTGGCGCCTCTTATCGGCCCTTATCAATCGTTATCAGTTTCTGGCACCCACCAACAATGTCCCCGTCCCACCCCACATAACACTTGTAAGTATGGTTGCTCTGGTGTCAACGCGAGCCAGGCAACGGAATCGACGACTTTTGCGTTCTGACGCCCCTTATCAGCCTATCGTTGCGTCGCTCTCAATGGCCACCAACAATGTCCCCGTCCCACCCCACATGACACTTGCGAGTATGGTTGCTCTGGTGTCAACTGGAGTTCCTTGACAGGATTGACGACTTTTGCATTCTAGCGCATCTTATCAGCCATTATCAGTTGCTATCGCTTTCAATCATGTACCACCAATGTCCCGGGACCGCTCCACATAACACTTGTAAGTATAGACGCTCTTTTACCAATATGAACGGCAAAACGAAATTGGCGATGCTCGCTTTCTAGCCCCTCTTATCAGCTATTATCAGTCGTTATCAGTTCCTATCACGTACCACTTGTGTCCCCATCCCACCCCCTATAACATATGTAAGAACCACTGCGCTATCGTTACTGTGACTCGAGCTATGAATTTCCGGTCAAACACACACACACACACAGACACACCTAGCCGCTTATATAGTATGATGTGTGTCGTCCGCAAGTTATTCGATGAGTGAAGAAGGCAAGCTCATGGGTTATACGAGTGTGTGAGTAGTGTGTGTGTGTCCGTCCGCAAAATGAAGTGAGTGAGAAGGAAGCTCATGGGATAAACAAACCGCTAACAAATCGGGTAGCTTACAGGATTTGAGATATCAATGTTTTGTAGCAGGATAGTTGTGATAACACTCTTAGGGCTATATAAACACCTGCTTAGCACACTTCCGTTCATTCCACATGGTGCTGCAGTGGCAGCTGGAGGGCAGTGGAGAGAGGAAGGGAGGATGAGGAAGGGAAGCGAAAAATCTACCGTCATATCATGATTGTGTCCCTTCTACTGTATGAAACACCATTGTGTTGCATACGCGTCACTTCCAGGAGGTGTTGGTGTCACAGGAGGAAGGGACCATAGCGGAGGATAGAAAGCTTGCGCAGGAAAGGAAGGTCCCGGCGGTTGACGGGGGACTAATCTGGTATCTGATATTGTGGCTAACGCTTCTTCCAGGTCCAACTTTATCTTGCGTGCCTTTCAAACCCGTGACCCTGTTCTTCTGTTCAAGCTCTTCGCTGTTTACGTGAGGCCTCTTCTTGAATACTGCTCCTCCACGTGGTCCCCTTATAAAGCGTGCCTCATTGACCAAGTTGAGCAAGTGCAAAAGCGTTTCACGTATAGAATTTTCCGTCGAAAAGGAGTATACAGAATGTCATACGAAAATCGACTCGCTCGCCTTAATGCTCTTACATTAGAGGATCGAAGAAAGATTGCTGATTTTGGCTTTCATATATAAAACCAGTTTGCTCCGCCCGCTATCGCGCGCATAACACGGTAGGCTTCAGCGAAACTGGAGGACTTAAGGAACATCTGGTGATCTACTCCACAAAGCAGCTCACTATTGGATATGTCAGTGGAGTGACCTGAGGTTGGAGGATCTCCACTTTCATTGAAGTCCATCATACATGCGCGTGAATGCGAAGCTGAGTCGGTATATTTATCACAACTCGTAAACACCTAGCATTTTTCTTGAATCCTGACAATTTAGCGGTGATTAGGGTTTTGCTGTTAGCCTTAGAATGAAAATGAAATATGCTCCTTATAAAAGTGAGATCTGATGCTTATCTTTGCTTTACATTCACACTTTCGCAAATCCTAAAGTTGAGCGGTTTAATGAGTTTGGCTTCGCTCGCTACCGCGCGCGTCAAAGTACATAGGCGGTAACAAAAATGAGCACAGCCGGGCCCTTGTGTTGAACAGCACTCATGCTTTTGATGAATCTGAGTGATGTTATCAACGAAGGTGACTATACTGCTGGTGATAAAGCAATTATTTACCGTAGCTCGTCAACCCCACAAACATCCATCATTTTTCGGAAACTAACATGGTCTAGCGGCCGAATAAGCTCAGATAACTAATACCTTTGTTGAAGTTGCACGATAGTTGTTTACGCTATCAGGACTTTGCATGAACAACTATCATGCTTTGGATGTTGAGATATTCTAGCGGTTGCAATTCTTACGTCCATTGTTACGTCTATGGCATTGAAAGAGAAGCACCAACACCATTATGCACAAACACCGACCATCCCAGAAAGCTCGGAAAGATTAGCGGTCTAAGCAATCTCGATGGCAACGACGAAATCGCAAACTAAATAGTATTTTTGTCGCCATCTAGATAACAACTTTAGCGGCTCTTCATTTTTAACGTGATCAATCTTATCAGCCCTTATCAGGTGTTATCGCTTTTTGTCCCCCACCCAGTATGTTCCCGTCCCACCCCTGTATCATATCTTGAAATCAACTCCTGACGACTTCTGGTACCCGCGCTATGAATTTCGCGACACTTGCGTTCTAGCGCCTTTTATCAGCCCTTATCAGTTGTATCACTTTCTATCACCCACCAACAATGTCCCCGTCCCACCCCACATAACACTTGTAAGTATGGTTGCTCTGGTGTCAACGCGAGCCAGGTAACGGAATCGACGACTTTTGCGTTCTGACGCATCTTATCAGCCCTTATCAGTTGCTATCGCTTTCATTCATGTACCACCAATGTCCCGGGACCACCCCACATAACACTTGTAAGTATAGACGCTCTAGTACCAATATGAACGACAAAACGAAATTGGCGATGCTCGCTTTCTAGCCCCTCTTATCAGCTATTATCAGTCGTTATCAGTTCCTATCACGTACCACTTGTGTCCCCATCCCACCCCCTATAACATATGTAAGAACCACTGCGCTATCGTTACTGTGACTCGAGCTATGAATTTCCGGTCAAACACACACACAACCGCTTAGCCGGTTATATATAGTAGGATGTGCTCAGGCTCGGAGCCATCTGGCGCGTCCTCAGGTTGTGGATAGAGGAACGGCCGTCCCCGTGGCGGTTAGCTGCGAATATATCGAATAAGCAGCCGCGAACAATCGAGCCAAAAACGCAGCTATAGGACAAGAGGGCTGCCAACCCGAATGGACTGCTGCAAAAGAAAAATCGGCAAAAACTTTGAAAATAGAATGATCTGGACCCGAGATGGGCGTGCGAAGGACCCCCGACTTTGCACAACAAGCCCACACCTCGGTGTAAGGCAGGGGCGGAAAAAGGACTACGGACGCATCAAAATGCACATCGCTTCCCACAACGTCAGGACATTATCGACAGACTCTCTCCTGACGTATATCTACAACAACTAGTTCACTTAAAGGAGGATTTTACGATTAGAATGGAGGTCGAGGAAGAAGTAATTGACCTAGTTGAGGTAACCCACGGACCTCCTGAGGGTGCGAACTGATGCGCAATTCGCATCGAAAAATTTGACCTCGGCGACCTATTATGCCTCAAAGTTGGCGGGTCTGGCGATCTCCGCCCACCGACCAGCTGATCACTCGCCGCAGATCTATACGTGGGATTGATTAGATAGCAGAGAGAGCGTGATGTTGAGGAGGGCACAGCGATAAGAGTCGCATCAATGCGCAAATCAGCGGGGAAGAAAGTCCATACCAATTCCATCTGGAAAGCCGTTTCGTCTTGTCTTCCTTCTTGTTCGTGTCCTCCTTTCGTGTACAACTCACCATCTCTAGGTTAATTTGAAATAGGTTGCTTTTTCATCGTAAATTCGTCCTTTAAGTCATTCCAAGGAAGGAAAACTCAACAAGAGAACGAACCTTTATATGACGCTGTAACAGAGCTGTCGAGGCAGAGCCTATAGGGATGGCCTCTCGTGACACACATTGAACGGAGAGACACGAAATATGTCAGAGTTAAGTTTCAAATCTACTTCACCCGATATTATCCTACATATATCAGCCTGTATCACCTGTATCCGACTCGTCCTCGCAAGCTTCTCCAATTGCGCAAGTCGACTTTGAACCATTCATTCTGGTCCTTGGCCAAACATTTTCGCCATCGGATCGGAACATCTCTTTTGGGCCTTCTTGGCGATCGCTTGTGGTCCAACGGGATCCAATTCATAAGCCTGAAAGTCCATCTGTCATCTTTAAGACGTGCTACGTGACCGGCCCAATCTCGTTTACGATTATACATTTCCTGGACAACATCAACAAGGCCACTTCTTCTTCGCAACTCTGTGTTTGTGATATGTTCACGAAGTGACACTTTGCAAATTCTGCGTTCCATTGACCTTTGCATCACAGCAAATTTCTCTTCGTCTGCTTTAGTGGGCGACCAGCATTCCGCGCCGTACAGCAACGCAGGTATCACCGTTGAGTGAAACAAAGATGCCTTCAGTTTCATCGGGAGGTTATCGTCCAGCAATACCCTTGAGATTTTGTTGAAGCTGGACCATGCTGCTTTCCTGCGTTTACTGTATTCCTCTCTAGTGCCTTCTGTGAAGCTGAGCTGGTGTCCTAGGTGTTTGTAGCTTTCCACTTCTTCAATCGTTTCACCGTCTACATTGATCGCCTCTGTATTACTGAACTGATTGTGCATCCACTTGGTTTTTAACAAGTTCATTTCAAGCCCAATTTCATTTGATTTCTTCTGCAGCAGCACAAGTTTCTGTTGGAGCTCAAAAGCATTATGTGCAAAAATAACGCAATCATCGGCAAACAGCAGATGAGTCAGCCGTTCTCCATCGATCTCTATGCCATCCGTCCAATCAAGATCACTGAACAAGGCTTCCAGAGTTAGTGCAAACAATTTCGGCGAGATCGTATCACCTTGTCGAACGCCCTTGCAGATTTTCATTTGGCATGGATCGTTGG